>JBCJFD010000038.1:42500-50000 GCA_039654745.1 Houttuynia cordata
TTGTTTTCCAACATCATTATTTTCTCTATACTATATAGAATAGTATTTCTCTTGCCATTTCTTCTTTTTGGTCTCTTATAATAAAAAAGATTTATATACATATGAAACCTAACATATAAACATCTATAAGGAAAGAATATTTTTCGGTAATGCTCAGGAAGAAAAGAAGGGATCATTTTTTTTCTGTTTTAGGAACAGGTAGATCTCATTTACCGAATTATTCTACGTATCCTTTTTTTTTTAGTTAGAGATTCCGCGTACAAATACAAGTGATCTTTAACTATATATAACTATAATTATAGTTATATGCATCCATCTGATAATATATTATATGTCTTACAATAAAGAAGGAGGCTTTGCAATGCGAGATATAAAAACATATCTCTCCGTGGCACCTGTGCTAGCTACTTTATGGTTCGGTTCTTTAGCAGGCCTATTGATAGAGATCAATCGTTTATTCCCAGATGCGTTGGTATTCCCTTTTTTTTCTTTCTAGTTATTCGGATGGAAAGGGGGTGAAGAAGAAGATTAGAGATACGAAAAATTCTTTGTTACTAATTTCCCCCCCTTTTTTTTTCGGGGATAGGAAGGAAAGAAAAAAGTGGATTGAACTCCAGAGAAACTCGAGTTCAGGATCAAATTAATCGAGGAAGAGCAGAACTAGAAATGTGGTTCTAGGACATAGGATGTTCTAGACCATACAAGATAGTAAATGAAATACTTAGATTAGAAAATAGTTGATAGTTAGAAAAAATTGTATTATTTAGCATTACTCCATTGATTGAAATGGAATCTTTCCTGTTAGCAACTTCGATTTCTTTTTTGTTCTTTTCTTCTTTTTCGATTCAGGTCGAAAATAGAAGAAGTTGAGTAAATCCAAAATTCAAAGGAGGTTCATGGCCAAGGGTAAAGATGCTAGAGTAATAGTTCTTTTGGAATGTACCAGCTGTGCCCGAAATGGTTTAAATAAAAAATCGCTGGGGATTTCAAGATATATTACTCAAAAGAATCGACACAATACACCCGGTCGATTAGAATTGAGAAAATTTTGTTCGTATTGTCACAAGCATACGATTCACGGAGAGATAAAGAAATAGAGTGAACAGAACATCTGTGCCGTGCCGCCTTTTCAAGCAAGGAAAAGGAAGAAATAACATATTATATATATATATAAACAAATCAAATCCTATTTCTGTTGGATCCGAAAAAAAAATGAATGAAGAAATCAAATAGGATTTTAGAGATAAGGAATGAACCATGGATAAAACAAAGCGACCCTTTCGTAAATCCAAACGATCTTTTCGTAGGCGTTTGCCCCCACCAATTGGATCGGGGGATCGAATTGATTATAGAAACATGAGTTTAATTAGTCGATTTATTAGTGAACAGGGAAAAATATTATCTAGAAGAGTGAACAGATTGACCTTGAAACAACAACGATTAATTACTATTGCCATAAAACAAGCTCGTATTTTATCTTCGTTACCCTTTCTTAATAATGAGAAACAGTTTGAGAGACCTGAGTCGATCCCTAGAACTACTGGCCCTAGAATCAGAAATAAATAAGCCTACGCCTGAATAAAAAACGCTAATTGAAACTAAAACTTCGATTGAAGTTTTGTTAGAAAAAGCCGAGAGACTTGATTGTCACGTCGTAACGTAATAGAAAAAAAAAGATTTCTTCTTACCCGATTCTTTTTTTTTTAACGTGTTCGTTCATTCTTACTCTTAGCATATTAATTTATACTCTATCTTCCCGGAGTTCATTCTCCGGGGAACTACGTTTAAATCATTCCGTCAAATTCTTCACACTCTCTCCTATTTGATGATCTCATTAGAAATCATGTAAAGACAATTCCTATTTAATATAGCTATTTGTGCAAGTATTTTACGATTAAGAAGCAACTGCCTCTTGTACAAATCATGTATTAATCGACTATAACTATAGGATACCTTATCCCCCCGAGTTACTGCATTTATCCGGGTGATCCACAAACGACGAAAATCTCTCTTTTGCCGACCCCTATCCCGATGAGTAGAAACCAAAGCTCTCATTTTCTGTTGAGTAATAGTTCGAGTAAGTCTTGAATGAGCCCCTCGAAAAGTTGATGCAAATAAACGAATTTTTGTTCGACGCCTCCGAGCTATATATCCTCGTCTAACTCTGGTCATTGAATCAAATAAAACTTTGATGAATAACTAATTGATTTCTTTTCTTTCAGTCATTCTTCCCCTCCCCTAGTTTAATTAATAACAAAACGGATTCTTCCAATGTATAAAATACAAATTCCAATGGCTTTTGCTACTATGACCTTCCCAACCACTATTTTCTATTTCTTTCAGGCATTTCACCTAAAAATAAGAAATAGGGCCGATATTCGGTATAAAAAAAATAAATAGTAATGAGTAATGGTAGTAAATGAAAAAAAAAATAGTGACTTCCATCGTTTCTATGGTTACTTCTTAAACGGTGAGGCCCTTTCTATACACCGGAGCCCCCTTCCTCATTTAATCAATGTTATTGGTAACTTGTACAGTTCACACACTTTTTGGCTCTACCCATGAATTATCGAGTAATAGGTCTTTTCACAATGAAATCTATCCATACAGTAACGGCATTTTATTATGAAGGTTAGCTAGGTAGCTGGCCCTGTTAGTCCGTTCTTGCAAGAGTAGGAACATAATCTTCCCTTAAAATGCTATTTCCCCGCTTAATGATAGCCATTGCTACCAATGGGGAATTGCTTTTCATCTCCAATTGAGTTGATTGGATTTGCACCAATGGAAACCATAAATTCCAAAAAATATAGATATATGATAGATCTTAGTTTTTAGGTAGTGAATAGGGTTCATCCATTCTATCCTATTCATTGCTACCGGTTATTGATACTGGAATAATCATTTGTTCCAGCTCATGATCTGAACGAGTCGCACATACACCCTAGTACATGTTCCTCGGCGCTGAGGACATCCTCGAAGAGCGGGGGATTTCGTGACATTTCGGATTGGCTGTCTTGTGTTTCTAATAAGTTGTTTAATAGTTGGCATCCTGAATTTGGAATCGTATACAGAATGGGCTGGTTCAGATCGATCCTAACCGGATAATTATGAATTACTTCTTACTTATAAGTAATATTTTACTTAGGTAAGGTAAGAAAAGAGGATAAAATATGAAATCACAGATTATTCGAATTATGGATCGAAACAGGGTTGCAGGTTTATGCGAAATCCCCGCTATTTTCGACCGCTACAAGATCAACAATGCCATGAGCTTGGGCTTCTGTTGCTGACATAAAAACATCCCTTTCCATGTCTTCGGATACAACCCATAAAGGATTGCCCGTTCTTTGTACATAAACCCTTGTGAGGGTTTCGCGGAGTTTCAGTAATTCTTCCGCTTCCAGGATAAATTCTCCCGTAGGTGCCTCATAAAAAGAACTAGCGGGTTGGTGGATCATAACCCTGATGATATAATAAAAGGTTCCTAGTTCCTATGTCTCGCCCGATCCGACGAGAGGATAAAAAATAAAACAAGAAGAAAAAAGAAAGATAGAATTTAACAACCGTACAGGCATGTTTTGTGCATTGCATACGGCTCTGTTATGGAATTTCCTTTTTCTCTTCCGTCGAAAAAAGAGACAAATAGAATCTCTTAGATCCAGTAATCCACTTACCATCCTTCCCTTAGGAGGAGTTAAAACAAAAATACTATGATGGTTCCGTTGCTTTAGATATTTATTTTATCTCGTTTGTCATTCAGCAATCCCAAAGTGTTTTCCTGATCCGATCAATTAAGGAAAAATGAAAATGATCTTTTTTTTTTCTTTGGTACTCTTTCATAACATAAATATCAGAAAGAGACTTCTGGTATAGAAGCAAAAAGGTTTGTGACGCTGAAACAGATTTCCCACCCATAAGAAAAAATCGGGAATAACCTTTGTTTCATACTACTATCTCGATACATAATCACATGTTGTGAAAAACAATAATAATTGTTTGTTCATATCGAACTCCAAGTGCCATGCTATTATTACTTATTATTCATATTCTATATGGCGAAGGCATAGTCTTCTTTTTTCTCTCAAATAAAAAACTCATTGGCGCCAAGCGTGAGGGAATGCTAGACGTTTGGTAATTTCTCCTCCGACCAGGATGAAAGATCCCATTGAAGCTGCTAATCCCATGCAGATTGTATGTACATCTGGTGACACAAATTGCATAGTATCATAAATAGCTATTCCTGGGATTACCCACCCGCCGGGAGAGTTTATAAACAAATAAAGATCCCTGGTATCATCCTCTATGCTAAGATATACCATCAGACCAACAAGTTGATTCGAGATCTCGCTATCAACCTCTTGGCCTAAAAAAAGTAATCTTTCTCGATGAAGTCGGTTGATTAGGACAAAATTTTATCCCTTAGGAACCGTACACGCATCTTTAGATGCATACGGTTCAAAAAAAAATCAAAATTGTGAAAAAAAAAAAAGAATCAATGTGTCGATTACAGCCCTATTTTTTTCGTAGCACAGGCTTTTGCTAAGGAAAGAAACTAAGCTAAAAGGGGCTTTTCTTCCATTTTTCAAGAAAGATGAATAAGTTTTGAATCACTTCTTACTTATCAAACTAACCTCTCATTGATGTATTATCACATCGAGATCCAAATCACAATGTTATTTTCTTGTTCCTGAATGAGCCTCTTCAATTCTTTTTTTTTAGGTTTATTCTCTACTCCGGGTAAGGATCCGCCCGAATTCGATTCGAACATATAGGACAAATGATCCCTATACCACTTCTTTTTGCTTTGCTACAATTTTTTTATTTCAATTTCTTTTCATGTCTTTTTTTTACAGAATATTCAATGTATTTATCATATTACTCGATTGATTGGCAAGTTTGAGATCGCTTCTCTGATTAAATAGGAATCTTTTATGATACGAGTAGTAATCCTACACGGATTACAAATTTGATATTTTTTGAACGGAGCCTGTATACTTTATTTTTTTGTTGATCAATCCAACCATAAATCTTTCTAATTGATAATAATCCCCCAAATCAACAAAAAAATAAATTGATCTAATTGCATTTCACGCTCCGAATTCTTGATAGTTTAATCAATCTTTCTTGGGGAAAACAGGGGGTATCTCAATCGGGGGAGAGAACGGGGAAATACCATATGACCCAATATGTCTGACAAGTCGCACTATACGTCAACCCAAACCGCATCTTCCTCTCCAGGACTCCGAAAAGGTACTTTTGGAACACCAATGGGCATTAAATTAAAGAAAAGGGGGTTAAGTACTATACTTCACTTTGATGTGGAAACGTAACAATCGATTTGCTTGTCTTCCCATTTATTTTATCGTTTTCCTAATCGAATATTGTTGTTTATCATATTTTATCCATAGATTAGAGGGTTTATATAGGAAGGCAGATTGAATAAAGGAAAAGTCTTATGAATGGATCGCTCGAATGATGAACAAGTCTCTTTGTATTGCATTCGCTCCAAAAATGGGTCCAATCCCCCATTGCGTATTGATACTTATCGGGTATAGAATAGATCTGTTTCTCTTTGTTCCTACGAACAGAATCGTTCAATTATTACTAACGGAACGGAATAAATATTAATCCTTGCTTCGAAGGTAATCCAATGAAAGGGTAAGGTGCATAACATAGTCTTTTCCAATCCAATGCGAGAAAGTCACATAGTGTCTATTTTTTCTTTGATAAAGGGGTATCTCCATGGGTTTGCCTTGGTATCGTGTTCATACCGTCGTATTGAATGATCCCGGTCGGTTACTTTCTGTCCATATAATGCATACAGCTCTAGTTTCGGGTTGGGCCGGCTCGATGGCTTTATACGAATTAGCAGTTTTTGATCCCTCTGACCCTGTTCTTGATCCAATGTGGAGACAAGGTATGTTCGTTATACCTTTCATGACTCGTTTAGGAATAACTAATTCATGGGGTGGTTGGAGTATTACAGGAGGGACTATAACGAATCCGGGTATTTGGAGTTACGAAGGTGTAGCCGGGGCACATATTGTGTTTTCTGGTTTGTGCTTCTTAGCAGCTATCTGGCATTGGGTGTATTGGGACCTAGAAATATTCTGTGATGAACGTACAGGAAAACCCTCCTTGGATTTGCCCAAAATCTTTGGAATTCATTTATTTCTTTCCGGGGTAGCTTGCTTTGGGTTTGGAGCATTTCATGTAACAGGCTTGTATGGTCCTGGAATATGGGTGTCCGATCCTTATGGCTTAACCGGAAAAGTACAAGCTGTAAATCCAGCTTGGGGCGCGGAAGGTTTTGATCCTTTTGTTCCGGGAGGAATAGCCTCTCATCATATTGCAGCGGGGACGTTGGGTATATTAGCGGGCCTATTCCATCTTAGTGTACGCCCACCCCAACGTTTATACAAAGGATTACGTATGGGCAATATTGAAACTGTCCTTTCCAGTAGTATTGCTGCTGTCTTTTTTGCAGCTTTTGTTGTTGCTGGAACTATGTGGTATGGTTCAGCAACTACCCCCATTGAATTATTTGGGCCTACTCGTTATCAGTGGGATCAGGGGTACTTCCAGCAAGAAATATATAGAAGAGTTGACGCCGGGCTAGCAGAAAATCTGAGTTTATCAGAAGCTTGGTCTAAAATTCCCGAAAAATTAGCTTTTTATGATTACATTGGTAATAATCCGGCGAAAGGAGGATTATTCAGAGCAGGCTCAATGGACAACGGTGATGGAATAGCTGTTGGCTGGTTAGGACACCCGATATTTAGAGATAAAGAAGGACATGAACTTTTTGTCCGTCGTATGCCTACTTTTTTTGAAACATTTCCAGTAGTTTTGGTAGATGGAGACGGAATTGTGCGAGCCGATGTTCCTTTTAGAAGGGCGGAATCCAAGTATAGTGTGGAACAAGTAGGTGTAACTGTTGAGTTCTATGGTGGTGAACTCAATGGAGTTAGTTATAGTGATCCTGCTACTGTGAAAAAATACGCTAGACGTGCTCAATTGGGTGAAATTTTTGAATTAGATCGTGCTACTTTGAAATCCGATGGTGTTTTTCGTAGCAGTCCAAGGGGTTGGTTTACTTTTGGACATGCTTCGTTTGCTTTGCTCTTCTTTTTCGGGCACATTTGGCATGGCGCTCGAACCTTGTTCAGAGATGTTTTTGCTGGTATTGATCCAGATTTGGATGCTCAAGTAGAATTTGGAGCATTCCAAAAACTTGGAGATCCAACTACAAGGAGACAAGCAGTCTGATACAACATTGTTCTGATATATGTATATTTCGCCTCTATTTTTATTTATTTATTTATTTTTACTAATATTAATATAGAGTACCAGAGAAGTCTTGATTTTGATTATTGTTTCTCTTTGACTCTTGCCCTTTCTTTAGCTGGGAAATAATCCCAAATGCGCAAGCACGGAAGCTATAATTGTAAACCACGATCGAATCTATGGAAGCATTGGTTTATACATTCCTATTAGTCT
>JBCJFD010000039.1:10000-50359 GCA_039654745.1 Houttuynia cordata
TGTGAACTCCTGTTTAATATTGCTCCTAATTCACCATTCAGGTTTGGAATATTCGATCCAGCTGTTGTGTATGACCATTTAGGGGAGATTTTCTTTTAATGTGCATATCTTTGAATTGATAACACTACTCTTTGAACCTTACTGCCACTATATAAACTGATACATGCTGCAAGTAACGAGGCTAGTACAGATTTTATGGTATTTTGCTTATAAGAATGTTGACTATGTGGTACACATAAAATATACACATTTATATGTCTTATTTACCTATCTGCTAGTGTAGTTTTAATGATAAAACATGACTAAAACGGGTTATTTATGATTAGGGTAATAATTAGGGGATTAATAATTAATTTACTCTAATTAACTAATTTAGATGCATTAATGAATTTAAGGCATTACATTTTTATTATGCGCATAATTTTGGTTTGGTTTTATTATTGCAGGTTCAAAAATACGGATTGCAGATCCTTGCAACAGAAGAGCGCTTAGGCGGGTTATGAAGTGTCAGAGTAACCCAAGATTAGAGATCGAATGCAGAAAAAGATTTAAACCGTTGATGATTCGTTTAATGGAAGGCGGCGCTTATTTTAAGTACAAGCCGTCATGATGATATCGGACGAACGAGAATAATACGACGGGTTTTTGCTAAGAAAAGAAAAAAATAAAAAGAACAACTTGCGCCAAAGCTCAAGTGTTTTGATCCAGCAGTCTAGCCAGACACCTAACAGAGGAAGCAGAGACGAGAAGGGCTCGATTTGTTATGAGGAGATGAGCTAGACTTGGATCGTGTTGAAATTGGAAGCTTAACTCCATATTTGCAAAATCATGTTTGGGTTGGAAAGCTCCTGGAAGTTGCTTGAAAAAAGAAGTTAAACATGGAAGTTTGGCTAATAATTGGTAAGTAGCATAAACGTGTTCGATTGTGTATTGTATTTGAATCGGCTCAAATTCGGGGAAAGGATTCGTGGTATAGAAAGAGTTGTCCCCAGAAAGGATTCTTTCAAAAACAGAGTATATGAATTTCGATTGGGGATGATCTGAAAGGTAAAAAAAATCCGGACTCTTTCTCTCAATCGACTATAAAAACCAAACAGAAGAATCATCTCGTTGAGGACAAACTATTTGGGACTGTTTTTCTGGGGGAAAAAACAGAGCTTTGTTTTAAAAGTGGGTCATCTTTTCGGCGGGATTTTGGCCGGAAAACAAGAAGAAGAAGAAGAAGGGGAATCGACAGGGGAGAAAAGGAGAAGAGAAAGCGAGGAAAAAGCACGGTTTTTGGACTGATTTTCGGGTTGTTACAATACTGCTACCGTTCCCATGAAGTGCTACAGTGGTTCAGCTGATTGAGGAAGACAATGAACAGTGCTCTCGGGTGAACAGTGATTCTACTACAGTAAACCGTGAATAGTAAACTGTGAGCAGTGTTCCTGCAACGGTATTATTAATGCAAATCTTTTCAAAATTTGATTTATCTTTTCTCATGAATATGCATAGCTAAATCTTTTGTCAAAGTTAGAGGTGATATTATTTGATTAGTATTTTTATGTCTATAAAAGAGCTACTTATTACTTATTTGGTTGAATACGATATTTTGATAAAGTCATAATCTATATAATTATTTGATTTGTCGTTAACGTAAGGTACGACGAATACTTATAATTCCCTGTGATTAGTAGACTATTCTCGTTAATGATGAATGTTAGATCAAATATTTATGAGAATTATTATGATGAGTTTGAATGCAATATCTTCCGATTAGGTCAATCATCATTTGAATCTAATTGAGAAATTAAATAGACATAGAAGTATTAATTAAATAATTGATCCTTGAAGCTTTGATATCTCCCATCAATTATCTTCGCTGTCGTTAGTTAGTTTCAATTGAATCTTTAATCGTCATTTTAGTAGTTAATTAAATTATAATTTTTTTATATAATTTTCTGATAAGAATCTTAATTTGCTAAGCTAAGTTGTGTTTCAATTAGTTTGGAGTAAAATAATCCTACATCATTCCCCGTGGTTCGACACTTGGATTCACCGAGTATATATTATAATTTGTCAACCTATTTTGGGGTTTGATCACTATTTTCTTCCTCTCATTACAAAATTTTAATTATTCAGTTTCTTTAAAATGTTGAGTTTAGTGTCAAATAGGTTTGTCATCATTTTTTGAGAATTAGTGTATTTCTACCAAACAGGTCAGCACTTGAAATCTAACAATTTCAGATTTTGGGACAAAAATATTTTTGCACCAAATCTTGGGGATAAAAATATTTTAAAATAAAAAACGTTACCAAACAGGTTGTAAGTCACCAAGTATGGGTACAGCAATTTTACAACAAATCTTAGGATAAAACGACAAAAATACGTGAAAAATAGAAAAAACGAGTGGAAGCAGCAAAAAATGGAAAATGATAAAAATACGTAAGAATAAAAAAATAAATACAACAAATCTTAGGTTTTCCCAAGTAGGCAAAAGTATAAGACCCCCCTCCCCTCTCGTTTCATTTTTTTTAATTTAAGTACTCTCAGTTTAAGATCTAAAATAATTAAATAATGCACTAATGACGTAAACTTTTGTGTGGTGCATTGGTAAATTTTTTATATTGGTAGTAGGAGATTATAAGTTCAAGTCTCAATGAAATCAAATGTTTTTTAGGCGTTGTCTTATTTCAAGTAGCCTGATTGATTTCTCCCACATCGCCAGTAGCAGACAATACCCACACTCTTATAAATAGTACATGCCTTTGAGCTAAAATATGTAAAAGAAAAAGAGAGTAAACGTGTTTTACGCGCTTTATACGCAAAATATGTGTATTTTGCAAATAAAAATGCATATAATTTAAAAAACAAGTTTTTTACGCCGTTGGAAATGGCACGTTTTTCGCATTTTATACCCGTACTTGGTGACTATGTATTGAACTACAATGTCCATCTTACCAAAAAAAAGAAATACAATGTCTATCTACAGGTTGAAAGTTGAAACAAGCAACTCTATGACCCTTGATCTAAACAATCAGACAAACATTTGAATATGAATATAATGTATTTTCAAAATTTATTAAACTTGCAATAAAATGTACTTTTTTTATTTAAAAAAATGTACTCTCTCCGTTCCAAAATACTATGTACATTTGAAAATATTATTATTCCAAAATATTGTGTACATTTTACCAAATCAAGTGACTTCCTCTTTTCCAAATTGGAAGAGACTTAAGAAGGATTGACTATAACTTTGTTCATGAACGAGCATACGAGTTGGATGGGTTATAAGGGAGAAGGAGCCATGTGATTTCTTTATGGTTTTCATGGTCCAATAAAAATGAGAATTTTCTTAAATATACATAGTATTTTGGAACAGAGGGAGTACTTTTTTCTATGTACTTTAAAAAGTACAATTTGTTGCTAAGGTATTATTTCTTTTAATGAACGTATTGGACCCAACTGGAATGAGCCACATATTACTCTATTAAACTTACAATAAACTAAAATTTACTTGAATAATATCAAAAGTACTGAAACACCAAAAAAGTTCCACATAACCTTTAATAATCACGAAGAATGTAGTTAGAGTTCTTATTGGTCACAACACTACAATATTGTATAGTAAATTTGATCAAAATATAGGAAAACATGTACCTTATACCAGTGGCAGATTCTTAAAGTCAGAGACTAATAAAAGCCCGATGGTTTTAATTTGTTGTTGGATACTGTCTTGCCACCAGTGTATGTTGGGTTTCTGTTATGGATAATGGGCCTAAATGTTTAAGATGGGTTTTGATTTTGGAAGATGGGTTCGAATTAATTTAGTGGTGTGAGTCTACTAATTGAATTCCATCTAAGGCCCATCTTAGACCCACATTTTATTGATTAATTGAAGTAAGATTAGTAGTAATTTAATTTTAACATTGTGTTAAGTTAATTGGGAAATTAAAATGAATCTCTAAGATGGGAGATTTTTTTAGTCCCACATAGGAAACACACATGAGTGTGATAGGGTATATATGAAGAAGGAATCTTCATTTTTGTATATCTTATGGTTGTAGAGACTCTCCCCAAATGAAGGTGTATACATTCGTTGGTGTACCTAACGGTGCGCGCGCGTGGCGTGGGCGAATAAGCGCATTGTGGCGCTTTAGTGGCGCACTTCACACTCGCATCTCACATCTAGAGCCTTTGATTTTTTATCAAATGGCTGATAAATTTTTTGGAGATTACGAGCCGATCGATCGCATAGATGATCATGATCAATCGCGTAGTGACCACGATCGATCAGCCTTGTAGCAATGTAATATGAACGGAAAAACACAAATATATAATATATAGAACATAGTTTATTCTTGGTTTTCTCTACTTCTTCATCTGTGACTCTTCTTCCAAAAGGCAGCAATAACTTTTCTCTGAATTCGAGTCTGGCGAGTTGAAATGCACTGCTTGTCGACTGGTCCATTGTATCTTGGGGACAGATTGCCAGAGAAAGCCCGTGCACGAGAGAGTAGCAATATTTGTTTCGAAGTCAGCAGTGCAGAAAGATTGGATTTCAATCTGCTAGTTTGGGTTCTATTTGAATACAATTCAACACAGACAGGTAAAGTACAATCCCTCTTGAGTACTATATTTTTTTCAACAGTTCAAAACAGATATTTTGCTGTGGTATTTGTACTGTTATTGCGGGTGTTGATAAATCTATTAAGCCTGATAAATTTGATGGGAATGATTTTAAGCATTGACAGAACAAGATGAGATTCTGGTTGACTATGCATAAAAAATTTTATGTTATTACTGATCCTGAATATGTTGTGAATCCTGATGAATATGAACCTGATAGATTTGCTAGTTCTAAATTCTAGCAAGACAATGATTTATGTCATGGTCAGATTCTAAGTTTATAGAGAAGGAAGAGTGGATATTCACTTCACTTCGGGGAATACATTGTCTCTTCATAATGTGCAACATGTGCCAGATGTCAGGAAGAACCTTGTTAGTGGTGTGCTTTTGAGTCAAGATGGTTTTAAATTAGTGTTTGAGTGGAATAAAGTTAGAATTTCCAAACATGGTAATTTTGTTAGAAAAGGTTTTGTTTGTGATGGATTATTTAAACTTAATGTTTTTGCTTGTAATAACTCTAAGTTTAATTCTGTGGATAATGTTTTGTTGAATGTTGAATCTCATAATTTTGGCATTGTCGACTTGGGCATGTGAATTTACAAAGTGTTAAAAAGATGATGAATCTTAATTTGATTCCTAAATCAGATGTGAATATTCTTGGTAAAAGTGAAATTTGGAAAGAGACTATACAAAGTGAGATGGATTCCATACTTGCTCATGGGACGTGTGTCTTAAGTGATCTACTGCCAGGGTCTAAACCATTTAGATGCAAGTAGATTTTTAAGAAGAAATTGAATCTTCATGGATCCATTGAAAAGTATAAAGCGAGACTAGTTGTCAAAGAGTATAGTAAAAAAGAGGGTCTAGATTACTTCGACACATATTCTCATGTGACTAGAATTTCCACAATTCGTGTGATTATAGCACTGGCGGCCCATTATCATCTAAAAATTTATCAAATGGATGTCAATATAGCGTTCTTGAATGGTGAATTAGAGGAAGAGATATATATGGATCAGCGAGAGGGATTTATAATTCTTAGTCAAGAAAAGAAATTATATAAGTTGGTTAAATCTATATATGGTTTAAAGCAGGCTCCTAAACAATGGCATGAGAGGTTTGACAATGTAATTATATCTAATAGTTTTAATGTTTGTGTGACGAATAAATGCCTTTATTTTAAACAATCAAATAATATTTATATTATTTTATGTCTTTACGTTGATGACATACTTATTGTTGGTAATGATGTGAATGAGATTATAGAAACTAAAAATTTCTTGAATAAGAATTTTGATATGAAGGACCTTGGACATGTAAATGTAATTCTGGGCATTAAGATTCACAGGACTCCAGGAGGCATAGTGTTGAGTCAGTAACATTATGTGGAGAAAATACTAAGGAAGTATGGTTACTTTGAGTGTAAACCTGTGAATATCCCATATAATCCTACGTGTAGGTTGAGGAAAAATTGTGGGATGGTGTGTCATAACTTAAGTACTCCCAAATTATTGGAAGCTTAATGTATTTGGCTAACTGTAGTAGACCAGATATATCCTATGTTGTGGGGAGACTTAGTAAATACACTAAAAAACTAGATGAATCTCATTGGAAAGCAATTGAGAGGTTACTCAAATGTCTTAAAGGTACAATGTCCTATGGAATATGTTATCTAGGATATCTCATTGTATTAGAAGGATATAATGATGCAAACTGGATTACAGATTCAGAAGATACTATGGTCACTAGTGAATTTATATTCACTTTGTGTGGTGGAGCGGTAGCTTGGAAATCAACCAAGCAGACCTTAATTACTAGGTCTACCATGGAGTCAGAGTTAGTGGCTCTAGAAATGGCCGGAGGAGAGGCTGAATGGCTTAAGGACTTGTTGACAGAACTTCTCATGATGGATAAGCCAATTCCTACCATTTTGATTTATTGTGACAATACAGCAACTATTGCTAAAGTTCACAGTAAGAATCATAACTCAGGTATAAAATTTTGCGCAAGTTGAACTTTTCAAGGGTTATTACCTTGAGTTATGTGAGATCAGTAGATAGTTTGGCTGATCATCTCATTAAGGGATTGTCAAGAGGACCAATCCTAAATTCATCGAATGGAATGGGGTTAAAGGCCCATCAGGAGCCATAGTTGGCAGCAACCCAATCTATTTGCGTAGTGATCCTACAATGAAGATTCAATGGGAAAAATAAGTTAGTGATTGGCTAGATGAGTACTTATACAATTCACTACTTCCCATATTGATGAAGAGTACTCAATGTACCCTTGGAGATTATCACCTATATGAGTGTACTGTAAGGCCACAATTACGTGGACCCCTGGGCTGGTTCACTTGAAGATGCACTCATGAATACGAGATACCAGTGCATGGCCGTAACGCGCTACCCTGTGAGAACTTTATAAGAAAGTTTATACTATGTGTTAGGTATGTCAAAGCTCTTACTCTAAGGTCCAAGTTCAAGACTTAGTTCACTTCGGGCTTGTGAGAGTGGTGCATATCCAACTAGATAGAAGTTCAAACCCGGAAGGTACCTATGACCATCGAATACATAGTGTGATGTTGCCAATTCTTTTGTCGAGTATGTGTCTTTCAATTTTCTTGTATTTCTCCTAACGTATTCCAATATGTGGGGAAATGTTGAGTTTTTGTTATGGATGATGGGCCTAAATGTCTAATATGGGTTTTGATTTGGGTAGATGGGCTCAAATTAATTTAGTGGTGTGAGCCCACAAATTGAATTCCATCTAAGGCCCATCTTAGGTTCATATTTTATTGATTCATTGAAATAAGATTAATAGTAATTTAATGTTAACATTGTGCTAAGTTAATTGGGAAATAAAAAGAAATCTCTAAGATAATAAATTTTTTAGTCCTACATAGGAAACACACATGAGTGGTGATGGGTTATATTTGAGGAAAAAATCTTCCTCTTTGCATATCTTATTGTTGTGGAGAATCCCCCAAATAAAGGTGTACACATTCGTTGGTGAACCTAAAGGTACACGCACGCGTGCGTAGCGTGGGCGCATTGTGGCACTTTAGTGGCGCACTTAACACTTCGCATCTCGCATCTAAGGCATTTGATTTTTTATCCAACAGCTAATTAATTTTTTTGGAGATTATGAGCCGATTCATCTCGTAGTGACCGCAATCGATCGTATTTACTATAATATTCATGTCACATCGATCAAACTTGAGAACGATCAATCGTATCTATTGTGATATCGCAAATATGAGTCACGATCGATAGCAAGCTCTAAAATAATGAAGGTTGGAGTGATCGATCGCTTGTGTTAGCGATCGATCGCACCGACGGTTAAATATTTCTGATCAGTAAATTTGTATTGGCATCTTCCAAAATTAAGCCCATAAAACTTGCAAAAAGAGTGCAGCTTAGCTCACATAACACTAAAAGCCTTCAACCCTGAACTTATACTTTCTATAGGGTTTCCTTGAAATAGCTAAACAAGGTCATGGAAAAACTTAAAAGAGTTCTCTTTCTTTCCCATCCACTCAACACAAAGCAGACGGCCAGGATCCAATTTCTATACATGTATAAAAGAATAGAATTAAAAATGGAGTAACTAAATATACAAAAAACTTACATTTTCTAGCCAAAAATGTAAGACACAAACTCGAACTTTATTATAATAAGAATGTACTCATAGGATTTGCAAACAAATGTTTCCAGCACTCAAGTTGTGACTTTTCTAGGCTATTGCTCCCAAAAAGGCATCCCAATATAGCAGGAGGACCACTAAAAATAGTCTGCTCGATCTCTCTCGCTGAAAGGTGATTATCTAAAACCATCAATTCCAACAGTTTCCTGCAATTCTGGGTCAAGTGATAACTCATGTTAGATGCCACGTTACAGCGACTAGAATAATAGAAATAAAACTGCATGCAAACATAATAGTTTGCTTATTATTCACAAATATTCGGCTCATGTCAAATTTACAAATAATTTCTTGTTAAGTTGTACATTCAATCAGGTTTTTGCATCAATCTCTATCCTATTTAACATTGTACGGTGACTACCCTGTGTGTTAAAATGGATAGTGAGTGATCAAGATGCCCATGCCAGATAGAGACAATAATTTAACTAACGAGTATCAAACAGGACATTGCATTCATAATCAATCTTCATTCTACAGTCATTACATACTAGGAATTAAAATACTGTGTATTTGAAGTTAAACTTCCTTTCCTGAAGCCAAAATTTTTCTCACTTCCAAAATATGAGAGCACACTATTCATGTAGGGTGGACAGGTTTTTCCATGATGGCATCCAAGCACCTCCGAATGACAAATTTTGAAAGCCTCCAAAAGCTCGAGCCAATCCACATTATCATAACTATCACCATGGATAAATTTCTCCATGCTGACATCCAAGTGCCCACAGAGTTCAACATTGAATAGGCCCTCCAAAAACTCAAGTCAATTCAAAGAATCATCATCATCATCACCAGTGCACCACAATATTGGGGATGGGCAATATGCCTTCTAATCCTTTGCTCACGTTAAAAGGACAATCTATCTGTGTAATTTCTAGTGTTTGTTCGGAGCTCTTATTTACTTGTTTGTCGTAGAAATATAAATGCATCAAGTTTGTTTGCATGATTTATTCCCATATTCTTCGGAAACCTTTGTCCTCAACATAGAGGATTGATTCACAAGCAGCCCCTGGCATTCAAGGAAAACCTTGTTCCATAAAAGATATTTCCTTTCACCCCCCCCAATTCCTTAGAAAGCTGACTCTGGGTTATCCCATTCGTTCTGGCTGCTATTTTACTATAAAGCACTATCATGTGATCTTAGAGATATTTCCTTGTGAATTCCCTACTTCAATCTATCCATTACTCCTCCATCTTCCTCTTCTCTTTGCCCCCCTCTTTCATCCAGGCTTGGGCTCCTATTTGACCTTTTCAATCAAATCCAAGAATTGAAAAGTGGCATTTTATAGCACTTTTTTTATTCGAAGATAAAAAGTAGAAAAACGCAGTGAAACTTTTCCTCGACTATTAGCAGACAAGTCTAAGTACGTTAAATGATAAGTTAGATGGAAACAAACAATGCAAACTACAACACCCGTAAGTTCTTGATTTTTCAACCAAAATATCGTGACATACCTGAGGATTGAGCACATCCATTTGATAAATGAGATGATCCCGTAATTTGACAATGACCAGGTATCAGAATAAATGAGATGACATCAAGTAGTGAAGCTTAACTCAAGTTCATGGTGGAAATCGTAATAGTTGGTTTGACATAACTCTAGAGAATACAAGCATGTTTGCTACAGATTTCACATGCCAAAATAACCATCAAAATGTATAGAGTGTTTGTGTTTGAATATATTTGACCAAAGACCTATACAGTAAGGGTAAAGCTTGTATGAGTTGTTTTAGAGCTGTATCTCTCATTCAAGTCGTTGCATATTCGAAATAAACCAAAACTGGGTTTCCTGCTTGCTGTGAGTCAGATGAAGGATAACTAGTGCTGCACGATTAGAAGAAAACATTTGTGAATGTGACTCAGTAACTGTTACTCCCTCCATCCTGAGATAGATCCTCCGTCAGAAAGAAGGGTTAGTGCTAGCAACACTAACCATTTTTTTAGGATGAAGCATCTATTTCAGAACAGAGGGAAAACTATTCTTGAAGGACTAAAAACAATGTCCAAATCAATTGCAGACAGAAGATTATAAGCTCAGAAGAAAATTTTAAACAAATTACGCAGGTGATTGGACTGGACTAGGCAAGCAAAAGAGCAACCCATGTCAGACAAACATAGAAACTACTGTGAATGCACAGAATCGAGGAAAGAGGAATAATGAATTCAATAAAGTATATCTCAGAGATATACAACATACCTCCAATATACCAGGATTTTGCATCACAGTTCCCAAAATCCGACGTACAAGTCCCTTGTACATGACATTGTTTATGCTGCCATCCCCATTCAACCACGGGAATATAGGCCGAAAGGCACAAGAATCTTCTAAAACATTAGATTCAGAAACTTCATCCTCCTTGTAACCTTCCCTTGTGTTGCTTCTCTCGTTAGATGTGGCTTCATTGCAGTGTTTAGCACCTTTGTCAGCATCGATAATGGTAATTTTATGCTCATCACATAGGTTCACCACAGTTTCTTCTGAATTTACTTTCATTTTTTTCTTGTAACGCTGAGCAGGATTCCAGCAACTCTCGTCATTTCTCCCAGTAAACTTCATTGATGAATGATGTTTAACATGCTGATGCTGACTAGCAACTGGTTTAAGATGATACTTGGGTCTCCATGAAGCATCAACAACATGCGTACAGTCATAAGCATTGACCTGCATCAGCTAAAATTTAGTGAACTAATTTTCATAATAGAACTTCAAGTAACAATTACAAACACAAGCAGGCCTCATATTTCACTGAAGGTACCAAAATGTTGTTATCAATCAAATTACACCTTATCAGACATTATCTACTCAAACCTTAATAATTAGCCCAAAAACTTCAAGAGCGTCGACAACAAATTCAGCAGCTCCGTCCCCTAAGACAATTTTAAAAGCCAAAACCAAATATTATTTAGCACGCAATTTATACACAAATGTCAAGTATTGATCTGAGAGATCGGACAACTACGTAGCACACCATTCATAAGACTGATTTCAGAAATTTCTTTCATTTTAAAGCCTTGCTGACCAGCTTCACGTATGACACCATATGCTGTTTGAAAGAGCACAGGACACAATGAAAGTCCTTGCTTTAACGTGTCGGCAGTTGGAGATATAAGCACAGCATAGTCGGTAATATTTGTCCACAGAGAGTTATCAGGGTGTGCGCTAGATGATGCACTACCAACAACCTTATCACAATCTTTCACATGGTCAAATAATTGTGGAGTAGAAAGAGGATCCAGATCAAAACAGCAGTTGCTAGAATCGAGATCATTACAGCAGTTGCTAGAATAACTTTTGTTGCACATTGAATCATGCAAGGTCTCAGTTCTTGCTATGAAAACACGATTAACTGATGCTATAATGCCTGGAAAGCCTTTTTCTCTCCGAGCAAATTCGCTATCACTTTTACCATGGGACTTTTGCTATTTATCTGTCTCAGCACTGAACAAATCAGTCCCAACTGTTTTTCTTTTAATGCCTCTTATCTCCTCAGCCTCGCCAACTCCTTCATCGGGCAAGCATGGGGCAATAAGGAGTTCACCAGAATAAACAAGAGCAAACAGATGGAAAATCTCACCACACTGTAAATCATCATCAAGTTTAATCTTGTCCTCAAGTAAATCTTTATCTCTTTTCTTAAGCCAACTCGCAAAGTTTGCAGCTCTCCTACCTGAGTTTGTGGGGAAGGGAGAAAAACATGTATTGTGCAAGAACTTCTTAGAAAGGTGTGATTGTGATTGACTGCTTTTCCCGTTTACCTGCCAACAATTACAGAAGAAACAAGAAATACAATCAACTGTGACAAAAGAAAGAAGATATTATCCACCCCCACCCCCAACGTCCCTGGAAAAAATACAAAATTAAAAGCTTGTAGGTCTATTGAACAATTACACTAGTGAAAGCACAACTTCAATGATTATATGACATGCATCATTCTGTCTAATTGGGGGCATAATTTTGATAGATTCCACAAAAGAAAGAAGATACTAAGAGAATTACATCAGCACTGGATTAGCAAAAGCATTTTATTTTCGGAGAATTAGAAGACATACGATCAAAGAGAATCATTAGACCATGGCTACTCAAGCCAATTCTGTGAAGCCCAACTAAGTTTGTGATTTGAAATTTTTAACAAAGATATGAAAATCACCAGGAAATTTTTCTCTGTCAGATATCTACAGGCTGTATAAATATCTTCCTCAGAATACTGCATCAATGTCATCATTAGTAACTCCGGGACTCCAGAAGCTGTTGAATTAGTCAAGAAAACCACCTTTAATAGCTCCACGGCATTAGCAACTGACAAGGATTTGCACATTTTTCTTTCGAAACTTAGGCCTAAAATGTTCAAAATATGTTCAGATTGCCCCTGGCAACGTCTAGCTTTTTTTTCCTTGGCTGGTGAACATGTTATACGTTCATCTTGATTAAGTATGTTGGGTTCATCCATTTGTCCGCTTGCAGCATCCAAATTAACGTTTTTTGGTGGTCTGTCATGTGTAGATGCCTTCCTTTTACGACCATTAGACCTTGTTGCTTCATTGGACACCTTTAGGGATTCCGGACTTCCCATATATCCAGGATAACGTGATCTTGCTTTATTACAGCAAAAATGAAGCGCCTACACAAAAAATCAATTTGTGGGTGAATATAAACAAAGCAAGAATGACAACACAATACATACCACCACACAGATAAAACAGGTAGAAATACAGGGAACACTCAACAAGATTGTTATCATCATCACAATCCAAATCCTACTTAGCTAAATCAGCAGTATAAATTTCACCCCTCTTTCTTAATAGAGAAATGGTGATCAACTTTACGATATATATATATATATATATATATAGCACATACATGTGTATGGCCGTCTCATTTTGATCCTTATACGAGTCAAATATGGTATAGAATCCATGTCGCCCACAGCAAATAGCTGGGATAACGTGTACAACCATAATAAATAGGTACATTTAGTAGCTCAATATGTCTATGTGTGGGGACCCATACATATACAGGCATAAAATATGTTAAACCACATTAAATCCCAATTTTCAAACTCTCCCTATATTTCAGAACCAAGGGAGTAAATTACATGAGAGTTAACTCCACTTAAACTAATTATCATCTTTTTCATCCTCTTCGTCCTCCCATAATTATAGTTTCATAATGGTTCCTAATTGCTGAGCAATTTACTCTTACCGAGTTATAAATTTGTCAATATATAAGTAAATGACTAATACAGAACATTATAAAATTTTCTTTCATGTCTCCATCAAAACTTTTGTTATATAGCTCAAACAGTGACATTCCCTATAATAAGAGAAAAGACAAATCAGTACATCAGGCCAATAAAGAACATCAGCTAAATGCAGTAAGACTAGAACTTCAGCACACAAACCTCCTTGACAGCAGATACCGGAAATTCATGTGACGCAGAAACAAGATCGGTAGCAGCATAGCAATGCTCCAAGGTTTTCCAGTATGCATCAACATCCTGTTGTTCTGATAAAATAAAATCATGTCTGTTTTTTTGTCGAGTGTCCAAGGAAGTCAAACCTGAAGTTTGCTGTGGTCTTGAAAGAGGCTCCTCAATATAGGGGTTCAGCTCCATGGCATAGGTAAGAACCATATCCGTGACCCCTGTGGATTCCTCAGCAACAAGCCGAATCAACTACAGATAGAGGTCGGAGTCAAACATATCACAAGCATATGTTTTATTAACGATAAAACAGAAACGAGAATGGATAATCACTGATCATCACAATTGACTAATACAAATAAATAACCACATTAGAATAGCATTGTACCTTTAACCTCACTAAGACGTCAATAACTAAAGACAACCTCCGTTTTGCCTCAGCATCCACCAGGCATTGATAATCATGCACCGCGAGATCAGACAGGCATAGACCAAGGCGGCATTTCTGAAACAAAGTATCATCTTTTTTTGCAGATCCAGCAACATGCAGAAATAGTTGAAGTGACATCGCCTTTACAGCATCCTCCAGAGCAAACAATTGGTAACTTCCATGAGAAATCATCATGGCACCACCAGAAGGCTGAGGAGTAATCCAATTCGGTAAAGCACTCAAATGTGACCAGAAAAAGTTATGCAACAGCCTTGCACGGACCATTTTTGCAGGAATAAACCCATAGGACTTCATAACTTTAATATCAGAAGATTGAACTTCTGAAGATGCCTGACTTAAAATCCGATCAACACCAGCTAGTACAGGGGCGCACTGATTATTTTTTGACTTGCGTATCCCATGACCACGGCTTTGCATTTGGAACTTCCGCATTCTTTCTTTAACCTGACCTAAAAGTTCAAGAAAAGACTCAACAGATGGCTGCAATACCACACGTATGAGGCGCTTACGCCAGCAGTGAGACACTACAGGTTCACTAACCACAATGCGCTTACAGAGACCTTCTTTTTGAAGCTTTGACAAATGTCTGTCTAAAGTTTTCCTGCACATTGTGGTCTTCTTATCTTTCTCAAAACCCTCAAGCCACTTGTAAAGTTCAACATCCAAAATAAATTTCTCATCCTGCATTGAAGATGGAATCAAAGAGCTTCAAACTTCCGCTCAAAGTGTCAATAAGTTGAATTATATTCACTCCAGCAATAATAAAGTGCAATGTAAACCTCAGAAAACGAATTAGTATTTCATGGTGTGCATGACATTATGTGAACTAGGTGAAATGAGAGCTAAAAAAGACAACCAACATAAGAAAACTGAAAGCCAAAAGGAAATGCATGGAACTCTTAAGTGCATGTAGAAAGGGCCAGTAACACAGGCATGAGTAATCATTTAAGCTACTTCTTCTTACCAAAAAGTACTAGATGGTATCTACGTGCCATGTTGGGACAACTACTGAAAGATAACTAGCTGTCATTTGTAATATTTTACACCTTTAGATGAAGGGGGACTACATATCCACTGAAGTCCTCTTTCAAGCCTGATCCCATTGTTGGCAAACTATGTGGGGTCCACAATGAAGAGATTGGCAGATGACCCCCATTGCAAGCATCGCGGGGATCTTATTCCACAATCAATGACATTCCAAGATCCCAACTGTTTTTAAACAAAAAAATCCTGATACAATACCTGTAACCTTTCCAATATCCTCTGTTCCCTCTGCATACTCGTTGCAGTCATTTTGAGGCATGGATACCACTGACATATTTGATTGTTTCTGGAAGCAGAGAAGGCAGAAAGTGATGATGCTTCCAGAGCAGCATCAGATTTAGCAATATCACTAATTGCACTGAGTTTCACATCGTCTTGTACTCTTGCATCCTCATTACTAACATCTACAGGGTCTGTACCACAAACAAGCAGTTGCTTGTCATGGCCATTACCAGGGAACTCATTGCAAGTCTCCTTCAGGACCAGCTGTATGTTTCTAACTGTCAACTCGTTGGGATGTCCAGATCCGTCTTGAAATAAATCAGGTGAAGACGAATGCGTAATCAAACCAATATCGCATGAGGTGAGCTCAGGAAGCTGTCCCTTATCAAGGTTTTTCTTGTCATTGCCAGGAGAATTCTCACGCGTCCAAATCCTATTAATAGTTGACTTGTTATGACTTTCTGGTTCTTGATGCATTCCAAACTTCAAGAATATATGAATAAGTCGTGTACGGTTTCTCTTATGGTGGACACCAAGGCGCTCACAGACCTACGTGATATTTCATGCACACAAAAGTCGATTATCATTAATATTGTAAAGCCACAGAAAGTACAAGCACAATCTGATGGCAGCATATATATATATATATATATATATATATATATGTATATATACATGTATATATATATATATATGTATATCTATATATATATATATATATATATATATATATATATATATATATATATAGATATGTGTGTGTGTATATATATGTATATATATGTATATACACATAGTAACACCTCTGAAACCAAAAAATTACTAATGAGGAAAGCAAAAAATGTTTGAAAAGATACAATATTTTTTCTTTTCAAGACACCTTAACAAAATGCATGTGTTAACAGTACGATCTCTAATCCCTCAAATCTACTAATCACAATAAATATATATAATAAAAACGTAATTGCAAGTACGAAACATGACAAATAGAGGTGATGAAGTTTGATGTTGACTTGACTGGAGAAAACATACCTCGGGGAAAAGCATCCCTTTAGGTCCTTCAGCCTTAATCAAATCATGTACTTGGCTTTCCAGAGGAAGCTCTACCAGCTGATCAGATATTTGACCCCTTCTTCCACATTTTATGGTCTGGACACTTTCAGGGTTTTTACTTGTGCATGTCAAATCAAATTTCTTTCGCAAACGCAGACAAGGAAGAACCTAATAAGGGGAAAAAGGAGGAAACTATTAGAAGCACGAGTTTACAGGTCAACTTAAGGGTACAACCATGCTGTTGGAGACAAGGACTTATAAATAGGGCAACCCTTATGATAACTCCTAGTTCCTGATTCTTACAAATGTGCTTCACAATAGACTAGATATACGTATATGGATATGCCTCACAGAATGCCACCGTACATACAGAATGAGAACTACGGCAGGAATGAGTACCCACAATAACACTATTGAATGTGGAAGTGGGTATTGTCCTTTAATAAAGAATAAAAGGCTATCTATCTACACAACAAAAAAGTAGACTTTCCAACTTCAATTATCCACGGCCCATCATCAATACTCTCATTTTTGTTATTCAAATTAATAATTCCATTTTTCTACCCTCTCCTTTAACCTAAACTTATCTCATTCAAAGCAATAATCTCATTTTTTATATTTAAATTGAAAATCTCATTTTTGCACACTCTCATTTAACCTAAACTTACTCATTCTATGCAACAATTTAATCATAACATTTATAATAGTTAAAATCACAAAAAAAAAACAAGGTGGTGGCACCAAAGGTCCAGTGAAAAGGGCGAATCACAAATCAAAAGAATAAGGAATAGGAAGAGGTGGCAGGTATGCACAGCATGATAATCAAAGAATACTGAAAGGGTAGTGGTTAACAGCTCTATGGAGGGAAGAGAAGAACAAAAAATTAAAGACAATTTACATCAAAAGTACAAAAAATCCACTTTTGCAACACTTGAATAAGAATTGAAGAATTCATTGAATAGGATACTTTTTCTTTCCGAAAACAACACAGAATGAATATAGATAAATAGCACTTTTGTTATATAAGAACCAGAAACATAGTTTTTTTTAAAGTGCCAACTACCACATGCACCATGCACCTTTTTGTTGACCTCTCCTTGAATTTCTTCCACAATTCCAGCTTCTTTCAATCTTTTAAGTATCTGCATAGGACATTGCATCCTGGAGGTAAAGCACGTAATTGGACAAACAATAGATACACAGACCACGTCAACAGGACCTACTTCATAGACATAGATGGTAGAGTACTCACATCTCGCCAGGCTCTATGTCCTTCACATCTGCTGCCATAACCAAGAGCTGCTTTTATATCACACACAACAAGTACCTTGACAAAGAATTTGAGACAAAAAGAGAGAAGGCATAAATGCTTTAAAAAGATGTGCACAGCACGGATGGTTTTTCCAATTAACAACTTATATACATGAGAGAGAAAGAGAAGAAGTGCACACTAACCTTACCATTAGATTCTTCAAGTTTATCACAGATAGCTCTCATGTCTGCCAAATAATCCCTAATTTGCACATCACTCTTTGCGAATTCGCCAACTGTGTCACCGTGAACAGGAACATTTTCACCTCCATTGCTCACGTTTAGAGGTGAATCTCTCTGTGTAATTTCTACTTTTTGTTGGGTGCTCATTATTAGATGTTTGGCATAACGATGTAAATGCATCAAATTTGTTGGGATGATTTTCATCCCATTCTCTTCAGCTTCCGAATCCTTCGTCCTCAATATAGAGGACTGCCTCACAAGCAGCCCCTGACATTCAAGGGACTTTACTACATAAAAGATACTATTTTCTTTCACGGCCAATTCCTTGGCGAGCTGACTCTGGGTAATCCCATTCGTCCTGCAATTGTCACAATATTAAACTTCTATAAAAAGTGCCCTTCAGTAATAAGAAAGCGGGTGATCACATCCACAACTTCCTGGGAATTGGGAATAAAACCCATGGTCTAGCATTGAGGATAACCATTAAATCAATAAATGGTAATGATCTATCAGAGCCAACCAAAACATTGCTAAAAGAGACCTCAATGCAGAAACACCATATACCCAACCACAAAAACTTTACCATTTTCATAAGAGTCAAAGCTCTGAATAGGAGTTCTAAAACACATTCATTTTTCAAAAGCTTTCTTCCCCAGTCGATATAATTTTAAGATCACCAAGTATTCATATTCCTGCCAAATCTATCACAAGCATTATCTTCTTTCCTCTTTCCCTGATTATATCTCAATAGTTCTTTTGTATACGCCAATTTTTGCATATCATCCATCAACTAGCACAAGATAGGTAAACAAAGCAACACAAAAGCAGAAATTGATCCACGAATATGCACATCAAAATTCCCACAGTTATACGTCACTCTTTACCATCAGTTACATTAAGCTGACCTCATAATACAAGATGCATTATAATTCACACGTACATCGACCTAATTATAGACACTGACAGCAACAACATGCTAAAAAACGAAGTTTTTATTAAAACTACCACGCTCCAGAGTACCTGGCATTCTGTGAGGCATATACTAATAAGAAAAGCTGGAACGTGAACCTGGCTGCGGCGAGCCGCTCGAGCGTGTGCCGCTGCTGAGCGGAAATCTTGCAACCAGAGTACTTATTATCATAAAGCCCCAGAGAATTATCCACCAGATGTCCCGCAGCCACGAGCTTGGTCCCGAGCCTCTCCGCCTCATCCGCGGACTGTACCGATGCATCGCCCGAGCCCAGAAACTGTCCCCCGGCCACGACCTGAACCGCTGGGACGCGGAGGAGGCCGGCCCAGACGGCCTGCTTGACTCCGTCGCATAAGTGGAGGCCCGACGATGAGGCAGGGGCCTGAATCCGCGGCCAGAGGTCTCGTAAGTGGAGCCCGGTGGAGCTCGCGATACAGATTTCGGTCAGAGCATCGCAGATGATGGAGTCCATGGCCGGGGAACTGGGAATTTCTAATACAGAGGAGAGCCGGAGCGCCCCACCGCCACCGAAAATTCGACCCTCGTAGTTTGCCCTGATAACCGGGGTTACAGTAACCAAAATAATAAGCGCAACTATGAAAAACGTGCAACAGTTCTCCTTCCTCTCGAGATGTTTTCCAGTGTTGCCGGGGTCTCGTCGCCAACAGAACTGTCCTCTCTCGAGAGAGCAAAACAATCGAGAAGTTCCTCTCGTCTCTGACAGAACCCCCTTTTTCCTCTCGTATGTTTTTTTTCCAGTGTCTCCTCTCCCCGAACAGTCCTTATGCTCTGTTTTGTATAGGCACAAAAACAGCCTATTTCTCCCCACCCAATCCAGTCCTTTCCAAACCAATTTCGTGAATAAACTGAAATTTCCAATTCATAGCTTCCCAATGGAGCTATTTGCAGCTTGATTCCTCTTCATCTCGCCCAAATTTGAAGTAAAAATTCCCCTTTTAAACCATTCCAAACAGAGCTGACACCCAAAATTGAAACCTTCCCTTCCTAATCCAAAATCAGACATCTCAGAAAGCTTCAATCAAACCAAAAATTGGTACTTACCATTCTGAAACGAAGCCTTCAACAGTCTTCCCCGATTCACCCTTTTCTTTCCAAATCAGAGCTTTCCATAAACAGAACCTCTTTTCGTTTTTTTTTTGCCATTCATACTGGATTCTTCATCGCGCCACCGTCGACCTCTCTCTGCCACAGTCACCATCGACCTCGTCGTTCTGCCGTCGACTCATGGCCGTCATCTTCTGTGCAACGCCCGCCGTGACCCATCGATCGTGACCTTCTCTATCGCCTTTCTCGTCGGCCGCCATTAGCACTGTTAGTCTCGCCACCGATCGTGACCGCCGTCGCTCCTTCTCCACCGGCGGCCGCCTTTACCCATCGCTGATGACCACCCTGTTCGGTCGGGAACACCCGAACTTCGGCTCGGGTTGTTTTTATATTTTGTTTTGTTTTTTTTTTCAATTGAACCGACCCGACCACTGATCCGGTCTTTCCTCTTTTCATTGCGCTAAAACCCTTTGCACCGATCCCTACCGCTGGATTTAATCTCTTCACATAAACTGCTTGACGCGCTTCACTTTTTACGATCTACATTTAAACTCTTAAAACCTGTATAAACAAAATTAAATCTTAATTATATGCATAATAAAATATAATATATTAAATCCAATTAAGACAACTAAATTAATCGATTAAGCGTATTTATTTATTAAATTTTTAATTACTCACTTAACATTAATAATCATTAATTATCTTTATTTCAACTAAAATTACGACTAACATATAGGTAAAAAGATATATAAAAATGTGTATATTTTATATATATCAAAATGCTTGGACAAACAAGTAAGGGAAAATTACCGAAAAATAATTATTTAAATAAATAGTTACTAAAAAAGAAAGATAAAAACTTATTTACCAAAACGGGGTATCCGGCGCCAGTGCGGTCGCTCGCCCTGCGCAGTATTTTTTTACCTCAAACACAAAAGCGTCATTGTAAGTGACGCCTTCTTTTTTTTTCACCTTTTAACATAAAAACGTCATTTAAAGAGTTTTCCGTTTTCATTTTTCCCGAAAGGCGTCATTCTCCTTCTCTTTATTTTTCCCAAAAGGCGTCATTCTAAATGGGGTCTTTCTATGCCTTAGGAAAAGAACTCAAGTTGGAATGTTTCCTTTTAAAGGCGTCATCCGGAACGACGTATTCTGTATTAAAAGGAAAGACGTCCTTTTAAGTGGTGCCTTACTCTTTTGTGATTACCACAACTTATATCGTATCTTGCGAGTTTATTTAGACTTGTGAATAACTTGATAACAATATCTTGAATATAACAAAAAATATTTATTATGATTCATGACATCTAAATAGCATAAAACAACTTATAAAACGACAAAGTTTGTATTAAAACAACCATTGATCACATGTTCACAAAATACATCCACACACATACATATGTTTAAACTCTCCTCCCCCTACTCCTACCTCATCCTTGTCCTCATGTTCGAACCGGAATCTAGTTTGACTCTGCATCTGGTATAGGATTTATATATGCAACTAGAGGTGGAGGTGCCTAACATGAAGCAACACGAAGTGCACACTGTCGCCTAGTATATACTTGTTGTGTACGTCAGCACAACTCAGGAGCGTGATCACTTTTAGGACGACTTTACTTTTCAATACAAATCAATAAGTTGTAATAAATGCATGATTGGGATTGGAATTGATAACCTTGCAACGGACCAGCTGATGGCCAGCCATGGCACGTGGCCCACTAGCTGGCACGTCTGGCCTATTAGTTGGCACGTTGCCTTCGGAGACACCCCTTCTTTATAAGGGGGTCTTTCTATTTTGTTTGGGATTATGCAATATAAAAGAATTTCTTCTTCCTCCTTTATTTCCTTCTTTCATTTGATCGAAGCTAGGTACATTTGTTTTCCTATTGGAACACAACATTGGTATTAGAGCCACAAACAATTGCCATGGCACCTCGCAGGTAGCCAGCCATGACCCCAAAGACACAGCCCGAGAAAGAGATGACGAGTGTAGATGACAACCCAAAGCCAGCGGCCAACCTGGTTAATGCCGCGATGATATCAATGTTCAAAGCGATGACCAATCAGATTCTACAACTCACTCTCGCGGTTGCCTAGCTTCAGGCAGCACCTTTAGTGCTCATATTACCCACACCGCCACCAACCAAGGCAGAGATAGGCAAGCCCTCCTAGCCCCTTAGCTCTCACATTTCCGACGGCCCAGCGTCATTTCTGATAGTGGCGCACCCTCCTCCTCACGCGGTTCGATTTGGCACTTGGACACACGAGGCACTCCAGGTGTTCGGTTAAATGCCTCAATGACAACGCATCCCCAAAACCTGATGCAGGAGTTAGAGGACGACTGGGAGGAGTTCCCCGGGCATCGTGGAGGACCTCGGGGTGGGGCTCTACTACGATTGCTCGCCTATAGTTCCCACGATACAATAGCGATGAGGATCCAGTGGAATGGCTTTATAGGGCGGAGAAATTCTTCGCCTACAAGGGGACACATTCTGACGCTGAACGACTGCGCATAGCGGCCTTTCACCTAGACTGTGATTCTTCAGTATGGTTACATTGCTTTGAGAAGGAGGTCCACTTCCTGACTTGGACCTCTTTCGCCGACGAACTATGCATCCAGTTTGGTCCTAACGAGTTCCAGGATTTTAACGAGGTGCTCTCCACCCTATGCCAGACTACCACAATGCGAGCTTATTACTCTGAATTTATGAAGATTGCCGACCGTCTCCCAGATTGGCCGATGGCGCCCTTAGTGGGAACCTTCAAGAGAGAGCTCAAACTGGAAATTTCAGATGAGATGCGCCACTTCCCTTGCACTTCAATGAGGGAGGTAGTACGTCATGCGCGAATTGAAGTAGAGAAGCTTGCCCGATAGCGGCATGGAGGCCGAATTAGCCCGCCCTACAACCTCCAACTAGCCTAGCGCCAAGCCTCAACCCTAGCCGAACATGTCACGCCCCGAAATCCCATACCTCGATCGGAGTGCGGAAGCTAATCAATGATTTACATTTGGAGGTAGAGAATTCCGGGCACGCGCCCGAACAGTCGATTTTCCAACCGATTACAACCATCTCAAAAGGACGTGTAACCGATTATGCCCGCAATCAGTGTAATACAATAATAGACATCAATGAATACTATGAAATGAATTTTACTTAATAATAATAATCCATTTAAGAAAGTCAGATAAAATAAACCTATAAGTCTATGGCACACAATTGCCAATAATGTCATAAGCATCAATAAAAGCAAAGCAAAGCAAATAGCTAACTAATCTCTAAACTCTTCTCGACGCCTTCAATCCGCCATCCACTACTGCACTTCCTGATTTCACTTTTCGTTTGCGCCTGCATCAGAGGATGCATGAGTATTTCATAGAAACACTCAGTAGGATGTAAAAACCCACTGAATTAAAACAAGCAGTATGAAGAGAATAAGAATAACAATGGATGGTGAACATCTCACAACATCTAAACTGAACCGAGGTCTATACACCTGCAAGGTTAGTCGACAACAATTCCAACTCGCAAGTAAGGAAAACATCAATAAGGCTCCTACTGCACATATGAGTAAGGAGAGAATAATAATCATAACAAATGCTCCAGACATCTAAAGTGAAAGGAGTTACAATTTCTGCTCGCTGAACTAGTCGCTCCCAAGTGACTAAACATACCAGAACCACCCTAGGAGTTCTCTTGTGAAACCCTGCCATGCGTCTAGGATGCTGGCCCCACTAGTGCTTACGGGCACGATGGGCGGAGTCTGAGGACCTTCCGTAATGTCCACAATCTAATGTACGTATAGTGCCTCCCTTCGGGTAATATGGAATCGCAATTTCATAATTATAAGTGACCTCGCAAGATCTAGCAATGGCAAAATTGAGCATACTATGAAACCACCATGGGAGAGTCTCGCAAGGTCTCCAGTGGAAGAAACAATCATGTAATCAATATGAGCAATATCTCAAAAGAATAGAGGTCACAACACTCTAAGATCATAAGGTATCTCTTACCATGATAGACTCTCTCTCAAGGAGTATGGATAGAAACATCAAAGTCTTTGGTCAACACATAACTCACTCATTGGAGTAGCATAGATTAACAAGACAACTCGCACAAGGAGTAACATACAATCAATACATACCTTTCATGCTCATCCCTAGATAGGAATTCATCATTCGCATTAGAGTTTATAATACCAATATCAGAGATAAGAAATCAAAGAATCTTAAATGATTTGAATTCCAAGTAGAATATCAAACCGACATCAACGCTTTTGAAATAGATAGTTATGAATCCCTTATTCAAAGGATCATCCCTCATAATTGAATAATATCAAACCCAATTCTTACTGTGATATTCCATAAGTATATAGTTCGATTACTGTTATTAACATATTAATCGTCATTATATCATATTACATGATAATATTTGTATACTTAGTATTTTCTCTCAGATTCTGCTCACTCTCTTCTGCACAACAGTCCTCTTCCGACAGCTACTGTACTCTGTAATCTCTGAAATTTTTACTGATAATACCCCCATGAGTCTTGTTTCTAACCCCACTGATTTTATATTTTTCCGATTTAATTTGAATTAGTTACGAATTATTTACTACCAACTGTCAGCCCAGAAATAGTTCTAGCCGAGATTAAGAATCTTAATTAAACTTGATTATCTTACTTAATAACCCATTATAAATGATAATACATCAATAACAGAACATATACTCCCCACCTAGATCAATTACAGAACCTAGAATTATCTAGAATTACTAAAGTTCGCTCTTTTCTTGTATTCTTATATAGATAACATAGTTTGTAAACATTAATACACCCCAAACAAGACAATTAATGTAAAATACACCTTAAAGGCACAAACTCAATGTGGAACATCATCAACTAAATAATAACAGAACCTTTAGTCTCTGTAAAATTAATAAAGCATTAGACTTTAGATGTGAATTCCTATCTAGAAGTGAAACATGAATGCACATATGATTTATGATGCACTACGCATAGAAATAGGGACATAATACATTCATCTCGCAAGAATCCAAACAATGACTAAGGTGTTGAATCAAAACACTTGTCAAAAGCAAATATAATCAAAAGAGAGAAGAGGGAAAAACCATCCTACTTAATTCTCCAAAGATCTCGCTTTTCTACGCGCCTCTCGTCTCTTCCGCTTCTTCCAAAGCTCCCGCTCCAAGCTCTCGCAAACTCCCACAAGAACAAGCCTCCAAGGAGATGGTTGAACGTGGGAAGGAGAAGGAAAAACTCTCTGGACGTTCTAGGGTTAGCACAAGCCAATTCTCTAGGGTTTATATAGAGTTGGGTGAGAATCCATTCTCAAACCAATCTTCCAAATCATGGACACTTTCAACCAATGGGAAGGCTTCACAATCTTCCTAGAGACGTGCAAAACAAGTCTAATTTGGATTTGGTATCTTTCCCAAGCAAAACCACTCCAAAAATACTTCTAGAAAATGCAAACCGCAACCGGCGATCGATCAGCAATACGGCGATCGATTGTCGTATGCACTGTTTTAACACTATACGCTACTGCCGATCGATCGCTATTTCTACCAATCGATCACTTTACGCGAAACACAAAATTCAGAAATCACAGTAACTACGATTGATCGGTTTGGTAAGGCATCGAAAGGCTCAGCTTGCCGATCGATCGGATCTTATGGCGATCGATCGCTGTCACGTTTAATCAAATTCAATTTCTCATATCTTTTTACCCCGAACTCCAAATCGCACATAATAGGTGGCGTTGGAAAGCTCTTCTCACCAACTTTAATTTGCACAAGGTAAACACGATCAAATCAATCGTTAAGAGGGTCAAATTTCGGTTTTAAAAAACTTACTAATTTTTTGGATATTACAGAACCAACTCCTCCGGCCCTGCTGGCCCTCCAGTCTGTCGCCTTACTCTGGCCCAAATAGATGAGAGGCGCACTAAAAGTTTATGCTTTAAATGCGATGAAAAGTTCGTACCCAACCATCGTTGCTCAATCGGAGGCTATCTGCTCGTCAAGGAGGCCGACGAAGAGGAGTTTTCCTTTTCGGGGGAGGCATCGTCCCCTTATGACAGCATGCAGTCAGAGATGTCTGTGCATGCCTTCTCGGGCGCCTTCACCCCTCGTACCATGCTGGTCCAAGGTTACCTCAAGCGGCAATAGGTGGCTATCCTAATCGACAGTGGCTCTACCCACAGTCTCATTAATGACAAGGTGGCACAACGGTTGGGATGTTATGTGTCGGACTCCAAGTCATTCGATGTCTTGATTAGTGATGGTAAGCACCTTCGGAGCATGGGAATGTGCGCGCAGACTTCCTTATCTATTCAGGGCCATACCTTCACCACTGACTTATTCCTATTGCCCACGATGAGGGCGGACATGGTGTTAGGAGTTCAGTAGCTACAGGAATTAGGAGATGTGGTGTGGAATTTTTGTGACATGATCATGGACTTTAAGGTGGATGGACAATAGGTGCGCATAGGGTTCACAGTCGGGCTCCTTACAATTTGCCCAGGCGGTGAGTTCACTCCTTCGATTCGCACCCCAAGGATTTTTCCTCCAACAACGTGCGACAGTGGACGTGTGTCAAGTTAGTTTGCCAGAGGACCCTCTTAGCTGAGCACATGGACATATTTTGGAGGCAAAAGAGCTCCCACCGGCACGAAGACATGATCATCAGATTTCGATCATTCTAGGTGCTTCGCACGCTAATGTCCGCCCTTATCGTTATCCCCACATACAGAAGGCCGAGATTGAGCAGTTGGTGGTAGACATGCTCTTGGAAGGTATTATACAGCTGAACACTAGTTCCTTATCTTCTCCAGTATTACTTGTTCGGAAGAAGGATAGGACTTGGAGCTTTTGTGTGGACTACAAGGCCCTTAATGCCATCACCGTGAAGGATAAGTATCCTATTTCGGTGATTGAGGAGTTACTGGACGAGTTGGCCGGAGCTACTGTCTTCAGCAAACTCGACCTTCGTTCGGGTTATCACCAAATCTTGATGCAACCCACTAATATTCATAAGATTGCCTTTCACACTCATGATGAACACTTCGAGTTCTTGGTCATGCCATTTGGGTTGACCAATGCACCTGATACCTTCTAGAGCCTCATGAATGATTTGTTCCGCCCGTTCCTCCGCATATTCGTCTTGGTATTCTTTGATGACATTCTGATCTACAGCACTTCCTGGGCAGAACACTTGGAGCATCTCAGGTCCGTCTTTTTATTTTGCGAGCTAATTCATTATTCCTTAAGCGCTCGAAGTGCTCCTTTGGCAATGAATAGGTAGAGTACCTGGGCCATATTATATCTCACGAGGGGGTTGCTACTGACCCTTCGAAGGTGACTGCCATGCTATCTTGGTGATCTATACATGAAATATGCATTTTATTATCTCCTAAACTTATATTTATGCTAGTGTTTGATTAGAATTATTTCTACTTTAATATAATTTTTGGTTTTTGTAGGAAACAAGAGCAAAACGCAGAAATGAGATAAAACGCGACTCTAATGATTGAATATTTACAACTTCGATTGCATATCTCTGATGGGACTAATTTAAGCTTCTTGTTAAAGTTCACGAAGTCAGCTTTCCAATGCCACTGACTATTCGCAATTCGGAGTTCTGAGGAAAAAGTTATGATCATTTGAAATATCGCACGCGAAAGAGACACGATTAAAGAGAAGAACCATCAAGATGAGATTGGATGGATGAGATCGATACAACGGGTTTTGTTTAATAAAGAAAAAAATATAAAAAAATATATGAACTGGTTCAGAGTCCAGTCCGGTTTAGTTAAAAAAAAGAAAAAAAAAGAAAATCGGCCCGAGCCAAAGCTCGGGCCTTTCGTCCAGAAGCAGAACGCCGGCGAGGCAGGAGACGGCGACGGAGAAGACTGAGCTGTGGTGGGTTTCGACGGCGGCGATCTTGACGGCGGAAGGCGAGGCTGGGCTGAGCGTCAGCGGCGAGACTCGACGAAAAGGAAAAAAAAACACAAAACAGAAAAACAGAGCTCTGTTTGAGCTCTGTTTGAGAAGACGACGGCGGAGGTAGAGCAGTGGGTCATGATGGCAGCGGAGCTTGAAATGGCGGTGTAGAACATGCGATTGACGGCGAGAGAACTCCGGTGGCAAGACGGCAAGGCAAAAACCGGAATCGTGTCGGAATGGGACTGTGGAGTCGTGCTGAATCTGGACAGTGCCGGAGCTCGAAACGGCGATGCATAGGCATGCTCGACTGGGATTTGGTTGTGCAATTGGAGGAGTAAGAGGACTCTAGATTGAAATGGCCTATAAAAACAGACACGGTGGGAGAAATTAGAGAGCTTGGAACGAAGAAACAGAGGACGGTTTTGGAGCCAGAAAACAGAGCCGCCGGAGGAGAGGAAGACAGCGCCGGAGGAGAGGAGAATCACTGGATTCCGGTGGTGCTTCGCCGGAACAGAAGGGGGAAGAGGAAGGAGTGGCCAGAGGAGAGGAAGAGGGAAGAAAAGGGAGTGATTCGGAACTGCTACAGTAACCGGCATAAGCTACAGTGCACGGGTACTCGTTGGATAAGACGATGAATAGTGCCCCTGCGTGTGAACAGTGATTTTTGCTCCGGTGAACAATATTTTCTGGTGAATAGTGCACAATGACTCCTTCAAATCAACAGCGTTCTCCTTGTCCGATGGCCGGCTAAATTCGCGTCCAAGGTGTAGATGAAGCCCTAGATTTGTGTTATTACTCTTGTTTGTTTTATTTAATACAGTTGATATGATTTTGCTTAATGCTATTTCATGAGTTTCTTTTGAGTGCTTGACCATAGACTTGATTGATGTGCATTGAATTAGATCTTTTTAATTCCTATGCTTAGCTAAAAGTAGGCTGATGTTAATTCTATGCCCGACCAAGGATAGGATCATTAGCCCAAATATTAATTCTATGCCCGACCAAGGATAGAGTTACCTACTATAATTTATAGTGGATGAACTCTCGTGTCCAACCAAGAACGTGAGTGAATTCCCTATAATTTGTGTGTCTGACCATGAACACAAATTACCGTATCATATCAATTTGAGCATAATAATAATTGAGAGTAGTAATTGCATATCTAGTGGTGGATTCTCTGCCTTGGCACTTCTCCATATTAATTAAAATTCAATTTAAAGTAGTTAAATTTTATTGCTTTCTCTAGATTAATTAAAACAAAATTTGCTTTCACTTGAATTTGGTAAAATATTAGTCCGTCCCTGAGGTTCGACAACCCTTTAATACTCACTGTAGTACAATTGCCTTGTGCACTTGCAAGGGTTTAATTTTAAACGATCACCTGGCCGACCCCTACTTGTGTACGGGCCCTCCGCAGATTTCTGAGCCTCACAGGGTATTATAAGTGCTTCACTAATTAGTATGGTTCGATTGCCAGCCCACTCACGACATTTCTTAAAAAGGGGGCCTTTACATGGACGGATGCGGCCCAAGAAGCATTCGAGTGGTTGAAGCGGGCCATGGCTATCGTGCTAGTGTTGGTATTTCCGGATTTTGGTGCCATTTCATGCCAGTCTTGGGGCCGTTCTACTTCAGAAGGAACGACCTATTACATTCTTCATCAAGACACTTTCGGGATGCTCATTGACTCTGTTCGCCTATGAGAAGGAGATGCTAGCTATTGTGCATGCCGTCACTAAATGGCACCCTTACTTGCTCGGCCATCGCTTCCTTATCTGCACAGACCATAAGCCCTTAAAGTATTTTCTGGAGTAACGAGTTTCCAATCCGTCTCAACAGCAGTGGGTTAGCAAACTCTTGGGATATGATTATGAGGTGGTGTACAAAAGGGGGATAGAAAACACTGTGGCAAATGCTCTCCCTCACCGGCATGACGAAGGTTCTTGCTTAGCACTCTCTATACCGTATTGCCTGTTTATTCCAGATTTGCGGCGGGCTTATTTAGAGGATACATCCACTCGTGCATGGTTGCTCATCTGCGTGAGGATCCCACGGCCTCACCCCTCTTTGTGTGGCAAGATGAACTCCTCTTCTGGAAAGGGCGACTGTGGGTGCCAGATACATCTAATCTCCGACGGCGCATTCTGTCTCACTTCCACGATACACCTTTTGCTAGTCATGAGGGTTTGTTCAGGACATACAAGCAAGTTAGTCAAAGTTTTTTATGGCAAGAACTGAGACGAGCCGTCCATGATTATGTCACTGCTTGTGATGTCTGTCAGCATGCCAAGGCTGCAACCACTTCACCTGCAGAGTTACTTTAGCCCCTTCCAATTCCTGATAAGGTTTGGGAAGATGTATCTATGGATTTTGTGGAGGCCTTGTCGGTGGTGCAAAGCAATTCAGTGATATTAGTGGTGGTAGATCATCTGTCCAAGTACGCACATTTCTGTACCTTGAGTCATCCCTTCACCGCCAAGGCAGTAGTCGGGCTTTATGTTATAGAGGTAGCCAAGTTACATGACATTCCTCGCACCATTGTCTATGACAGGGATCAGGTCTTTCTATCTCAATTTTGGCACGAGTTCTTCGCACTCTAGGGCACTGAGCTTCATATGAGCACAATGTACCACCCACAATCCGACAGTCAAACCAAGGTCGTTAACCATTGCTTGGAACAGGAACAGTACTTGCGCTGCTTTGTAGGGGATCAGTCCTGTCAGTGGCTTCATCTTCTTCCTTGGGCAGAATGGCCGTATAACACGGCCTATCATACTCGCACTAGATTCACTCTGTTTGAGGCGGTATATGGCCGTCCACCTCCTACTGTGTTATCCTATGTGCCTCACCGCTCTTCCGTAGCTGAACTGGGCTATATGTTATAGACTCAGGATGAGGTTCTCAGGCAGCTCCAACTCAACCTGGCCTCTGCACAAAACCCCATGAAACAAGTGTACGACAAAAAACATTATGATCGGGAGTTCCAAGTGGGTGACCTTGTTTATGTTTGGAACAGACTTCACGGTCTATATGTTACTGTCGACTGTATTGGGCCAGTGGCTTATTGCTTGGCTTTGCTCTCGGGTTCATTGGTGCACCCCGTCTTCCATGTATCTCGTCTCTGTCGCTTCATCGGGGATCCGAACCTAGTTTCTCATGTCACGCCTCCTGATCTACACATGAAAAATGCATTTTATTATCACTTAAGCTTATGATTCTGTTAATGTTTGATTAGGATTAGTGCTACTTTAATATAGTTTTTGGTTTTTATAAGAAACAAGAGTAAGATGTAGAAATGAGGTGAAAAGTGACTTCAATGGTTAAATCTTCTTAACTTCGTGTGCACATCTCTGATTGGACTGATTCATGCTTCATGTTAAAGTTCAAGAAATTAGCTTTCCAACGCCACCTACCCGTGCGATTCGGAGTATGGAGCAGAAAGTTATAACTATTTGAAAATTATGAATAGTAACTACAATCGATCGTCATTTCATACACGATCAATCGCAAGAGCCGGGAAACAATGTTACTAAAGGAAATGATCGATTGAAACTTAAAATGATCGATAGTATCTACTGGAGTTTTTGGATGTGCGCAATACAATAAAATCGATCGATCGGGAAGAAAAATGATCGATTGGCCGGCGAGATGAAACGATCGACTGGTGCGACAACACAGGAATTAACGAAGGAAAGTGATCGATCGGCAATACGGAGTGATCAATCGGTGTGTGCGGCAAAACCTAAATCAATCCTATTTTGACTCGAATTTAGAAGGGGACTTCGGGATTTCTCTTCAAACATATAAATAGGCCTTAAGGGTGAATGTTTTGAAGGATCTTCAGATATATTGGAGGCTAAAGAGGAGAAGAAGAATGAGTCTTTTGGAGCCAAAGAAGAAGAAGAGATCCATGCCAATGGAATAATCAAAATAGGCTTTTCTTTTCTCTTTCTCTATGTGTAACTAAATTACTTGTCAAGGCTAGATGAAACCCTAGATATGTGTATTGCTACTCTTGAGTAGAATTGGAGGCTAGAGCAAAGGAGAGAAGAAGAAGACGATGAAGAGCATGGTGATGCTTTCTTCTCCAATGCAAGGCTAAACTCCTTCCAAAGCGTAGATGAAGCCCAATAGACTGGTTGTATAGTTTCTTTTCTCTCATATTATGTTTATTCTAGTTAGTGTAGGATTCTTTATTATGCAATCAAAGTTAGTCCATTGAAGTTTGTTCTTTATACTCGAGAGAGACAAGAGTGAATTAATTGGATTTCAATCTGAAAGAACACTTCCGTGTCCGAGAAGAACGTGAGTGGTCTAAGTTTTTTTATATATCAATAAAGTTTCATTGGTCTATACTCGAGAGAGATAGATCACAATTCTATGCTTTAATCGTTTTATGTGTTACGTCTGAGAGGAGAGCACTATATTTTGAGTTGACAAGTGTATGTCCGAGAGGAATATGCTAGCCAATTGGAAATCTTTATTAAAAAAAGAGAGGGACAAAGATAATACACTAGCTTATTGTGGTAGAATCGAAGCCTTGGTCTCTTCCATATTGATTTAATCTTAGCTTAATTTAGTTAAAGTTCACTGTTTTCCTGAGAGTAACTAAAAACTGTAACTTTTCTCTTGAATTTAATAAATTGTTTAACCGTCTCTGAGGTTCGACAACCCTTAATACTCGCTATAGTACACAATTGCCTTGTGCACTTGCAAGGGTTTAGTTTTAAACAATCACCTCCGCCACTAATGGGCCCATTAGAGTCTAAGGAGCTCACACCGGCATCTGTGATTGATAAGCAACGGGTACATCGCTCTAGCCATATTGCTATAGAGATCCTCGTGGCTTGGCAAAGGTCAGTCTCTCGAGGATGTTGCCTAGATGTTGGAGGATGAGTTTATGGAGCGCTTTCCTACTTGGTCGCCTTAAGGACAAGGCGAAAGTGGAGCGTTGTGGAGTGTTGTGTATGTTAGCACAACTCAGGAGCGTGATCAATTTTAGGACTACTTTACTTTTTAGTACAAATCAACAAGTTGTAATAAGTGCATGATTGGGATTGGAATTGATAACCTTGTAATGGACCAGCTGATGGCCAGCCGGGGCACATGGCCCATCAGTTGGCACATCTGGCCCATTAGTTGGCACGTCTCTTTGGGAAACGCCCCCTTCTTTATATGGGGGCCTTTCTCTTTTGTTTGGGATTATGCAATAGAAAAGACTTTCTTCTTCCTCCATCTCTTTCTTTCATTTGATCGAAGCTAGGTACCTTTGTTTTCCTATTGAAACACAACAATATTCTCGAAGAGTGGGCGTCTCAACAAGACCACCTATGGCATCTAAAGCTAATGGCGGTGAAGTGAAAGAAGTCGTGTCAGCCGATGATGTGACAATGTCGAGCGAACCTGATGTACTTAGAGAAGCATGAGAATCTTGCTGTCCTGGAATCTCTATCATAACTAACTGAAACAACGACAAGCTCGCAAGGACATGGGTAGTGTTCTCGCAAATCGTCTAACATGTCGCTATCATGGTCTCATAGGAGTGCTCCACCAAAGCTGCATCTAACTGAGTGACTGTCTATCTCGCACACGTAAGGTTAAAGGACAAGAAGAATATACTTTATGCACTTGTAAGAGATACCATAGACAAGTAAGAGAACAAAACAAATAGGAAGTGAGAGATACTAACCAAAGTCCTCTCAGTGTCGCTCTAAGGCTGATATACCATCTCTAGTTCGTGCACGGGTGGTAGCACAAGTGATATACACATAAATACACACATTTATATGCCTCTAATACTTAATTTGTTAGTGCTATATTATGCTAATTAGGAATAATTATGAGTATTTGGAGTTAATTTAATAATTAAGACTTTACTTTATTTTTGTAAGAATTTGTGCGTTTAAGTTTAATTTGATTGCTTGTGTAGGTTTAAAAGAGCTCTAGTTGAATATCTGAGCCGCTGATTCCCATCAAGGAGAAGATGGGTTTTATTTCAACAAAAGAACCATCAAGATCAGATTGGACAGATGTGAGTGATACAACGAGTTTTACCCGAATAAACTCAAGTGGTTAATTTCCGTTCCGGTTCGGTTCAGTAAAAAGGAAAAAAAAAAGAAAACTTGACCAGAGCCGAAGCTCGGGACTATTAAACGAAAAAGAGCACTCGAGCTCTTCTCGAGCACCGGCAAGGATCACGACGGTGGCTGGCGGCGATGCGTCTTGGTGGCGAGGCTTGGGTTCGAGCTAGGCGAAAAGACAGTAGCACTAAGCAACGGTGACTGCAAGCCAACGGCAGAGTGACTCGACGAGAGGAGGAAAGAGTCGTGCTCAATCGGGAAAGCAAAAACAGTGGCTGGATTTGGAAAGTGCCGGATTCGGGCTCGACTCGACTTCAATTAGGACTTGCATTCGGCTTTGGCCGGCTATAGAAACAGAATGGAGGAACGAAAAAGGACTCCCGGCCGAAAAAACGACAGAACTTCGACAGCTTTTTGTTGAGAAAGATTTTAGTGATTCCTATGCTCACAAGTTGATCCTTGCAAGATATAGAGAATTCACTTTTTTTTATGGTAGGATGACCCTCCCTTTACAAAAGCTTCAATTAATTGACAAAGATGGAGGAGTTTTGAAGTAAAATTACAAAAAAGATAGAATAATTTGATGCCAATCAATGGCTACAAAAATTACACCAATTACACAAAGAAGAAAGAAAGAAACATAAAAAATTACAAATATCCCATGCCTTCTTCTTCACTTCAAGTTGTAGGCCCTCATTTGCTCTACTCTTCCACTCAACTTCAAGCCATAATTTAGGATTTGAAAGTTGAGTGCTCGCTTTGGTGTAAAAATCCTTCTTTAAAAAAAAGAGTTCTTTCTTCTTTGAATTTGTTTGGAAGATGCTTGGTCTCCTTCACTCTTTGCTTTTCTAAAAGCTTTTCTAGAGTTTTGGGTGTGTAATGGCTAAAAAGAAGACATTTTCCACGTTTGGAAATGAAGAGATATATATATAAGGGTGTGGGTATGTAGTGGAATGGGGTAGTGGGTATGTATTTTGAGTGGAACTGGGTAGTTATTAAGAAACTGAGGAGTTTTCTGTAATTTTAGAAGGTGAAATGGGTGGTTATTGGCAGTTTGGGGGGCTTTCTATAATTTTGGAAGGTGAAGTGGGTGGTTATTAGTAGTTTGGGGAGCTTTATGTAATTTTCAGAAAGTGGAGTGGGTGGTTGTTGGCTCACTTAGCCCTTGCATTAGTTCCTTAATTTGTTTTATTTTATTTTGTTTTATTTTGCTAGGGATTAGCAAAATCTAGGTTTGGGGGTGTGATCTACACATGAAATATGCATATTATTATCTCCTAAACTTATGTTTATGCTAGTGTTTGATTAGAATTTCTATTACTTTAATATAGTTTTTAGTTTTTGTAGGAAGCAAGAGTAATACACAGAAATGAGGTAAAAAGTAACTCAAATGGTTAAATCATCATAACTTCGTGTACAAATATTTTATGGAACTGATTCAAGTTCATGTTAAAGTCCAAGAAGTCAGCTTTCCAACGCCACCAACCACGCATAATTCGGAGTTCGGAGCGAAAAGTTATAGCCATTTGAAATTCATGAACAATAACCACAATCGATTGGATATCAATGCGATCGATCGCCAGAGCCGCTTTTATTGAAGGAAACGATCGATCGGACCTCAAAATGATCGATCGTATATACTGAAATTTTTGATCCGCGCAAGACAGCAACTACGATCGATCGGTATCATACGGCATCGATCGCCAAAGCGATCGATCGGGGGAAAATAACGAAGGAATTGCGATCGATCGGGAAGTGAACGATCCGCAATACGGAGCGATCGATTGCCGTGTGCGGCAAACCGAAATAAGACCTATTTCAACTCGGATTTGGAAGGGGACTTCGTGGTTTCTCTTCACTCTTATAAATAGGCCTTATGGGAGAACGTTTTGAACACCGGAGAATAGACTTTTGAGTTAAAATTGGAGGCTAGAGCAAAGGAGAGAAGAAGATGAAGAACAAGATGGTGATTTCTCTTCCGATGCGAGGCTAAACACTTTTCCAAGGAGTAGATGAAGCCTAATAATCTTGTTATGTATTTTCTTTTCTCTCATCTTATATTTTTACTCTAGTTGGTGTATGGATTTTATTGTGTAATCATTGTTAATTCAATAAAGGTTTGTTCTTTGTACTCGAGAGAGACAAGAGTGAATTCTTGTGAGTTTCAATCCGAAGAATACTTGTGTATCCGAGAGGAACGTAAGTAGACTGAGGTGTTATATACTCGAGAGAGATAGATCACAATTCCATGTTTTAATCGTTTTATGTGTTACATCCGAGAGGAGAGCACTATATTTTGAGTTGACAAGTGTATGTCCGAGAGGAATATGCTAGCCAATTGGAAATCTTTATTCAAAAGAGAGAGAGAAACGATACACTAGTTTATTATGGTGGATTCGAAGCCTTGGTCTTTTCCATATCGATTAATTCTCAGTAATTTAGCTTAAAGTTCATTGCTTTCTTAGTCTAGAATCAACACTGCTATTTCCTCTTGAATTTGGTAAAATATTAATCCATCCCTGAGGTTCGACAACCCTATCAATACTCACCGTAGTACAATTGCCTTGTGCACTTGCAAGAGTTTTATATTTAAACGATCAAGTTTTTGGCGCCATTGCCAGGGATGGCACAATAGTTTACTAAATTCTTAGCATAGTTAGTTTTAGAGTAGTTTAGTTTAATTTAAATTTCTTTTCAGTAACTTAATTGCCTTCTTCTTCTTTTGTAGGATTAAGAGAGGACGCTGATTTTCGTCATCATTGGAAGGGCGATCCCTTCTCACTGTTTGCACTCTCTTAACCTTCTTTTAGAATAATTTGGGTGCTTGGTGTTTTCTATTTTCTTTGTGGGATTGCATGACGTGCTAGTTATCACTATTACATTGCTAGTTGTCGCTATTTAGGATTGATGCTTGCTAGTTGTCGCTATTAGGATTGCATAGGTTTTGTTTGATTTTTATTATGCATGCATGGTCGTCGCTCCCTGAACCCCGACCTTGCCTTTGATCCTGATCCTGAGCGCCTATATAGAATATGTAGAACTCCTAGTAAACCGATTCCTGAAATCCATCCAATGGCGGACAACATGAACCTTGGGGGTGGGAATGGCCTAAACTAGAATCCACTGATGTACCCTGTAAGGCTACTACCGTCCCACAGCCTACACCCCCCTCCTGTATCCTACTTCCTGCAACCGTGGCTAATTTTGAAATTAAGCCCAACATCATTCCGGATGCTCCCTACCTACCATAGCCAACTAAATGAGAACCCCTATAGGCATCTCCAAAATTTCCTAGAGGTTAACACAACCTTTAAACTTACACTGTCTGATGACCAGGTGCGCCTTAGGTTGTTGCCCTTCACCTTAAAAGATAGGGCCAATGAATGGCTCTACTCCCTCGAGCATAACTTTATTTCCACTTGGGAGGAACTTCATGCCGAATTCCTCAAAAAATACTTTCCTGTGGGGCAGACCAATAAGATCCGCCATGAAATCATCGCCTTTACCCAGTTACCTAATGAACAAATCCATGACAGCTGGGAGAGGATGAAATCCCTACTCCGGTCCTGTCCCCACCATGATGTGCCCAAGTGGCAATTAGTACAGAGATTTCATGAGGGTGTGTGCGATCAGCACAAGACCCTAATGGATGCCTCTTGTGGAGGCACATTCATGAAAAAGACCCTGGATGATGCTTGGGATTTACTAGAGGACCTGAGCGAAAACTCTTTACACAGTGCCACCCTCTATAGATCTGAAGGCCATATGCCTGGCAGGAATGCCTCAAAGGGGAGAATGTGTGATATTAAAGCTACCACGAACCTAGAACACCAAGTGGCATCCCTTACTGAGAGGTTTGACAGGTTTTTCTCACAGACTCTACCTTATACCCCAACCTCTCAAGATATCTGTGCCATCTGTGCCAGCCCTATGCACACCATTGTTGACTGCCCTTCTGCTTCCCAGTATCCAGATCTTGTACAGGAGCATGTCAACCTTGCACAAACCTATCCGAGAGCCAATAACCCCTACTCAAATACCTACAACCCGGGGTGGCGAAATCATCCAAATTTCGCCTGGAAACAACCTGACCAAGGGCCAGCTTTCAATCCAGCCATAAGACCAGAATTCCAAAGCCGGCCCCAGTCCAACCAACCCGCACAGGCTCCCTTTGGCCAATCCAATAGGCGACCTTCCTTAGAAGACCAGATGAGCCAAATGCTCCTCTCACACTTAACCAAGATTAAAACTGAACAGAAGGAGACAAGAGCAGAGCTACGAACCCAGGCCCAGCTTGTCCATTCCCATACACAATCCATTGCCAAAATAGAAACCCAATTAGGACAGCTGGCCTAATCTATGAACCATAGGGAGGTAGGAACCTTGCCCAGCCAACCACAGCAGAACCCTAGAGGCCAGTTCGCCGTTGAAGGTTCCTATTATCCAAATGAGCAGGTGCAAGCCGTTACTACCCTAAGAAATGGTAAACAAGTTGACAATCAGGTTAGGCACCCATCCATTGCGAGTGAGGACACTCCCCTAGATAAACCGAACCAACCCACTCCTACCATGCCTGGTACTGTTAGTCTTCCACCGCAGCAGGAAGCCCCTACGGAACCCACCATGGAAAAATCTTATATCCCTAGGGCTCCTTTTCCTCAATGCCTCAACCAACCCTTCTCGTTTAGCAAATTGTGTTACTCCTTGATGGAGGCATTCACCATTGTGATGATACATGCTAATTGCGATGTTATGCATGATTATACCATGTGTTGGTTATTTTGGACATGCAGGGTGAATTTATGAGATATGAATGCATGATTATACCATGTGTTAGTTACTTTGGATATGCAGGGTGAATTTATGAGATATGAATGCCTAATTGGATGGAAAGATGTAGATGAGATATCATGTTGCAGGATTATGTGTTATGAATGCATGATATGGGAGTATGTTAATGAGATATGGTTATACAGTTTTATGTGTTATACATGCAGGACTAGATAATGAGATAACCATGTCAATTATGGATTTTTAACTATGTTATGATGCCTTGTGATTTCTAATTATTGTCGATTGTCAGCAACCGGTCAACCCGGTTTGACCCCCGGTTAGACTTACTCGGCAAGAATTTTAGGTCATCGGTCCGGTTTTTAAAATATTACTGAAGCCTAGACTAAACAGTGGGGCTCTGTATTCCAGCGATCTCTAAAAAATGGCAAACCTTTCTATACCATTCACTCGCTCTAGTGTTTTGCTGTGCTTTGGCCGAGGATCCTACGAATATACTACGTGATATTAAATGGACAACATAAACAAGTGATGTGAGTCCAACATACGTACGACTCAAACGCTTGGCAATCTTCTGCTACAATCCTTCCACCTTCCTCAAGGCCTTCCTAGGGAATTTCTTAATTTTATTTTAAGCCTATAGACTGGCTGGCTAAAATGAGTCAGTGGATTAGAGATGAATCCTTTTTTAAAAAAAATGGCTAATAATGGAGTAACAATGATCATTTCTTACTTAATTCACGAGTCTACAACCGTGAAAGCCAATTACTTAATTCAATATATTTGCTGTATTTATAAAAAGATAAAAATAGTACTAAGTCTATTGACATTAAGAGTGTAAACGAGCCGAGCTTAGGCATAGCTTACCTCCACTTGAAAATTTCAAATTCACTTGTATGGGCCCCATCACTCATGTCCAATAGTAATTCTTAATTTTCAAGATACTGGTAGTGTTGATTGTATGAACAATTATCATATTTTAAAAAAATTATCAAATACCAACTTCTCTAACTTACGATGAAGTGAAAAAAAAAATTCAATGTTTAGTAGAAGCCAAAATTTGTCTTGATAAGGGCACTTAATTAGTAACAAAATAGTAAAATAATTTAATTATCTTTAGTTATTCCATATTTCCGATAAATAGTTCTAAGCGTATATTGAGCTTGAATCCTTCGTATTTCTCTTCCGAAACTTCGTGCCAAAGTAGTAGGTACTATATCTTCCTGTGTGAATAAGAAAGTGATATTTTTCCTCTATTGACATTTTTTATAAATAGATATTTATACATACTAATATATTTATTTTATATTTGTATATATCTATATTTATAATATATATATATATATATAACATAACGAGCCGAGCTCTAGCCGGCTCGTTGAATAAGAAAGTGATATTTTTTTTATTAAACTAGTACTTAGGACTTCGTGGGGGAGAACGGGCGACTTCCGATGAGGCGAAGACTTGAGGCGATGAGGCGACTTCCGGCCAGC
>JBCJFD010000040.1:10000-27500 GCA_039654745.1 Houttuynia cordata
GGATTCGACTTCCCCTGGGGGTAAGGTGCTACGAAAGGAAGTTAATCATGGATTCTCAATAAACCTCGAAATTTTCTTCCTGGGTCGATGCCCGAGCGGTTAATGGGGACGGACTGTAAATTCGTTGACGATATGTCTACGCTGGTTCAAATCCAGCTCGGCCCACTAATTCGCCGATCCATAAGAATTATATAACCAAATTTGTCCCTCAGAAGTGTCCGATAGCCAAGCCAAAAATGGGTCCCCATTTTTCTGTGATATCCCATTTTTTGATTTCTACCATGTTCGGATCTGGTTATTTCCAATAACCACGGGATTACTAGTAATCCCGTCATTCTCACTATAGTCCATATCCATCCATGTGCAGTATTTCAAATAGTCGTCTTTATGTTATAAGACGACTATTTGAAATAGAAATGATTCAAATGAAATCATAAAAATAGGTATGCTGTACACCTCGCCCTGGGATTGTAGTTCAATCGGTCAGAGCACCGCCCTGTCAAGGCGGAAGCTGCGGGTTCGAGCCCCGTCAGTCCCGACCTCGGATCCGATGCGGTGAATTCATCAATTTCTCTCTCCCCTTTCTTCACACAAAGGGGACAAGGAACAGGATCCAGTTACCCGAAGGGATCCTAAATTCCCATCTTTTTTTGATTCGAATGAAAAAAAAAAGATGGGAATTCCAAGTACTTCAATTAATATCGATTGATGGGAGAGAGACATATGTAGTCGGAGGTATCACCATACTCATGATTCCAAGAGAGACAATACTGCTTTCGCTTTTGCGATTGCTCCTGATCTATGAAATAGAATAGAATACCTATATGTTTCTGAGGGCTACATATAAATCAAATTGTATTCGTTACGATACACAATTAAATGGATGAAGTTAGCCCGACTGGGACATATTTGAGACGAAAATCCCTTTTCTAGCTTCTAGTTCCAATTTTTTTTTGTGTAACCTTAATTAATAATGGAAAACAATTTATCTTATCTCATCCAAATTGAATGTTGAAGTTTGGATGTACGTATCCCAGTTCCAATCCAAGGAAGGAGACTAATAAAGAAGGATCAAATAAAGATCCGCCCCTCTTGTTTCTAGGAAGGGAATGCATTATTTTTTTTTTTTTCTTTCGTCGATGGGACCTTTTAAAACAAACAAAAGAAAAAAAAAATAACTAAAGAAAATAGTGAATTTGTCGGAATATTCGATCTTTTTTATACCTGGGACCCTTTTTTATGACATTTATCAGTCTTCAAAGAAGATTGGATCATTAAAAAAACTTGGTTTCGAACTCGTCTCTTTTTCCTACTGTTTAGGTCTGTGGCCGATGGAAGATCGTACCGGTCAGATGACACTTCGCCCTTAGATTAGATGATTGTTATAAGGACGCTGATTGGTTGGTTATAGAAAAAAAAAATAAAGAGTAGAAAAAAGATGATAAAATCGATGGGATTCCAGATTGGATCGGGAATTTCACTTTGCATTTAATATGGATAAAAGATCTTCCTATGTTATACTATTCAATTCTCGACGATGAATCGATTTAATAGATCAGATATTGTTATTCATAATATTGATCCGATTGAGTATCATCAAGATGCAATCCATCCCATTGAATTTACATTAGAGGAGAAATCGTTTCTTCTATGGGATTAGATCCCGAGTTATTGCGAAGCAAAAAAACCGATGAGATTATGGAAGTCAATATTCTCGCATTTATTGCTACTAGCGCTGTTCATCCTAGTTCCTACTGCTTTTTTACTTATCATCTACGTAAAAACAGTTAGTCAAAATGATTAATTTGGCTGAAACTTTGACTTATTAGCTCTTAATAATGATTGAATAAACGGAAGGGATTTAAATGAAATGAGCGGACTGGAACCAGCAGTCTAAGTATACTGGATAGTGTAGTAGAAAGGACTATATGAACCTTTCTACCACACTATCCATTAATGTATTATATACAGTTGTATTATATAAAGATATGGTCTTAATAGAGACCAATTTAGAATATAGATCCATATATGATTGTCGATATATGTACCTATGAATTAGGTACATATATTGACATGTATATTTCATATATGTACATAGAAATGACACCCCAATTCGATTTCTTCGCTACATGTATTTGTGTTGATTCTGATCAATCGGAAATAATCGAACTTCAACTCTTCAAATTACTAGATTTAGGATTATTCTCAACACGGATCCCGAGATCCATAGAAACAATCAATGGGGGAAGGAAGAGTCGTATGGTCATATATTATATAACAAAAACCAAGTCATTTTTTTTTTAACACCAACCAAAGAAGTAATTGATTGAGCTGTTAACAGATGATCCAAGGGGTTCTATAATCACTTCTTAGGGTTTGTTTGGAAAAGGAGTAGTAAACCCCACAGATTTTTCATGTTTGAACCACGACATGAGGTGAGTTAATAAATAAAGCATAAATCAAATTTGTGGAAGTATAAACGGTAAGTGGGCATGGCTCGCCCAACACAAGCAACATCTTCTTATGCGTAGTGCTTCTTTGTATAACCACTATGTTGCCTCTAATACAGTAGAAAGCTCGTATCTATGTAATAGCCAGAACGGCTTCTCCTTTGAACAGTCAAATAGGAAAACAAATCAAAAAGAGAAAAGAAATATGGGTTCGTTATTCCTCATTGTAATATCTATAATTCTGGTAAGAGTAAGAGTGGGTTCGTCGAAATGGAATATTTAGGAATAGGAAGAATTCGGTTGGAAAAATTTTCCTATTCTGTGTATTCCTTTGAGTTTTGAGTTTCTAAATTAAATACGAGTAATATCGGAATCAAATCATTGAAATATTTGTTTGATCAAAAGTCTATTATTCATCTATTGTCCGGTTCCAGTGGAATTTCTTTGGAAAATGGAGATATTAAAAAAAAAAAAACGCTTCGCATAATGATCTATTCAAAATTGATACAATTCGATTATTCAACTTAATTAGTAGTACTACTAGAGTCCACTTCTTCCCCATACTACAAGTGAAAGGGAAAAAGTAAATACTACCATTAAAGCAGCCCAAGCGAGACTTACTATATCCATGTAAATTATGTCCCCTATCTTTTCTTTATGAATATGAAAGAATTATTCCATTATTGATCACTAATAATAGCGGAATCAATGGTGAAGAGTCAAAATCGAATTCTGACCTAATTGGTGAACCAATACAATAAATGTACTCCTAACAAAATCCTATATGATTTCTGGTAGAATCGGAAAGTATTAAGCATAAACAAGATATATAACTACTTCGGAAGTCTTAAGGGAATGTGATTAATGGAACATGTAGGAAAAAGACTTTCATTTTTTTGTTTTGTTGCCTTTCATAAGTAACAAAACAAAAAAATGAAAGTCTTTTATGGAACCTCTAGATTCTAGAAATTAAGTATGGACAGACCTTTACCTATGCATATGCCTATGCGCTTCTGCCGGGCAAGATTTTCTTGAGTTCTATTAGCGGGGTTAAAGGTTCCGTATCTTTTGTTGATCAGGCGGCACCCGGATTTGAACTGGGGAAAAAGGATTTGCAGTCCCCCGCCTTACCACTCGGCCATGCCGCCAAAACGATACAAACAAAATCGATATAAATGGAAATATTCTTTTTTTTGGGGGGGGGGTTACTAAACTGTTTTCTTTTTTCGATTCAAAAAAAAAAAAATAGATTCCCACCCAAACGAAGGAATCAAAAATAAGGGAAAATTGGAACCATGAACTATTCACTGCGAATTCATTAACGTCTTTTTTATTTTGATCTTCAATTCTTTCTTAAAGAAATAAGAAAAGAAAATGGATATCCGACTAATCCGTATCAATTATTTTCAATAATGAATCTTTTTCAATTTCAATTATAACAACAATTATGTGTGTATGTAAACCCTAGAAGATAAATTGTCACTAGTCAGGTGCCTTATCTGCCTATCCCCTCTTATATCTTCTAGTGAATCGTCGTGTTTGAATTTTGCATTCAATATTTTTCATTGAATAGATGGAATCAAAATTCGATCAAAAGATATAGCACGGCTTCTGTTGCTGCAAATGGAACTGCGATAAAAGATGGGATATGCGGATAGCGAAATAGCTATATCCGGATGTGTACTTAATAAGTATAAATCAAACTCTTCTCTTCTTACGCACCTCAATCATATTCTACTAATTCTAAAAGGGATATAAATTCCTCTTTTCTTTGCAATTTTTTTTTAACAATGGAATTAATGAAATAAGTTAAGTCCGAAAATCCATTCGATACTATTTCTAATTATCCTGTCTTTATCTCATTCATACAGAATGGATCAAATCCTGAATCTATTTCAAGTACCCAATCCGATCATAATATCATAATGATAGGTATAAATAGAATCCTTTTTTATTTTCTATCTAAGAGGCCATAAGTTGAAGTGAGGGAATTTCGTTTCCAGAAATCTTTTATTAATCCATTTCCATTTGTATCCGTCGTAAATTCGAATTTGAGTAGAAAATTCTCTTTATTCCCCTATACGTATTTCATACATACATATATGAAGTTGGATAAAATTTCATGCGATTCAGTAAAAAGAATATACATTCCATCATTGCTCGGTCGACCCATATGGTTCGATGAAGAGTGAGCCAATAATGGGATTTTTCGAGAAACGGGAAACTTAATTAAGATGCTCCGGGATAGAAATGAGGGAATGTCTACAATACCAGGATTTGGTCAGATACAATTTGAGGGATTTTGTAGGTTCATTGATCGGGGTTTGACCGAAGAACTTCATAAGTTTCCAAAAATTGAAGATACAGATCAAGAAATTGAATTTCAATTATTTGTAGAAACATATCAATTGGCAGAACCTTTGATAAAAGAGAGAGATGCTGTGTATGAATCACTCACATATTCTTCTGAATTATATGTACCCGCAGGATTAATTTGGAAACCGGGTAAAGATATGCAAGAACAGACCGTATTTATTGGAAACATTCCTCTAATGAATTCCTTGGGAACCTCTATAGTAAATGGAATATACAGAATTGTGATCAATCAAATATTGCAAAGTCCCGGCATTTATTATCGTTCAGAATTGGACCATAACGGAATTTCTATCTATACCGGAACTATAATATCAGATTGGGGAGGAAGATCAGAATTAGAGATTGATAGAAAAGCAAGGATATGGGCTCGTGTGAGTAGGAAACAAAAAATATCTATTCTAGTTCTATCATCGGCTATGGGTTCGAATTTAAGAGAAATTCTAGAGAATGTTTGTTACCCTGAAATTTTCTTGTCTTTCCTAAACGAAAAGGAGAAAAAAAAGATTGGGTCAAGGGAAAATGCTATTTTGGAGTTTTATCAACAATTTGCGTGTGTAGGTGGGGACCCAGTATTTTCTGAGTCTTTATGTAAGGAATTACAAAAGAAATTTTTTCAACAAAGATGTGAATTAGGTAGGATTGGACGACGAAATATGAACCGGAGACTGAATCTTGACATACCTCAGAATAATACGTTTTTGTTACCACGAGATGTATTGGCCGCTGTGGATCATTTGATCGGCATGAAATTTGGAATGGGAACACTTGATGATATGAACCACTTGAAAAATAAACGTATTCGTTCTGTAGCAGATCTATTACAGGATCAATTCGGATTGGCTCTGGTTCGTTTAGAAAATGTAATTCGAGGAACTATATGTGGAGCAATCAGGCATAAATTGATACCGACTCCTCAGAATTTGGTAACTTCAACTCCATTAACAACCACTTATGAATCGTTTTTCGGACTACACCCCTTATCTCAAGTTTTGGATCGAACGAATCCATTGACACAAATAGTTCATGGGCGAAAATCGAGTTATTTGGGTCCTGGAGGATTGACAGGGCGAACTGCTAGTTTTCGGATACGAGATATCCATCCTAGTCACTATGGACGTATTTGCCCAATTGACACGTCCGAAGGAATCAATGTTGGACTTATTGGATCTTTAGCGATTCATGCGAGGATTGGCCATTGGGGGTCTATAGAGAGTCCATTTTATGAAATATCTGAGAGATCAAAAAGGTTACAGGTGGTTTATTTATCACCAAGTGTAGATGAATACTATATGATAGCGGCAGGAACTTCTTTGGCATTGAATCGGGGTATTCAGGAAGAGCAGGTTGTTCCAGCCCGATACCGTCAAGAATTCCTGACTATTGCATGGGAACAGATTCATCTTCGAAGCATTTTTCCCTTCCAATATTTTTCTATTGGAGCCTCCCTCATTCCTTTTATTGAGCATAATGATGCGAATCGGGCTTTAATGAGTTCTAATATGCAGCGCCAAGCAGTTCCGCTTTCTCGGCCCGAGAAGTGCATTGTTGGAACTGGGTTGGAACGCCAAGCGGCTCGAGATTCAGGGGTTTCCGCTATATCCGAACGCGAGGGAAAGGTCATTTATACCAATACTGACAAGATCGTTTTATCAGGTAATGGAGACACTATAAGCATTCCATTAGTTATGTATGAACGTTCCAACAAAAATACTTGTATGCATCAAAAACCTCAGGTTCCGCGGGGTAAATGCATTAAAAAGGGGCAAATTTTAGCGGATGGTGCGGCTACTGTTGGGGGTGAACTCGCTTTGGGAAAAAATGTATTAGTAGCTTATATGCCATGGGAAGGCTACAATTTTGAAGACGCGGTACTCATTAGTGAACGTCTGGTATATGAAGATATTTATACTTCTTTTCACATACGGAAATATGAAATTCAGACTCATGTGACAAGCCACGGCCCTGAAAGAATCACTAAGGAAATACCGCATTTAGAAACTCATTTACTCCGCAATTTAGACAGAAATGGAATTGTCATGCTGGGATCTTGGGTCGAGACAGGCGATATTTTAGTAGGTAAATTAACGCCTCAGACAGCGAAAGAATCGTCGTATGCTCCGGAAGATAGATTATTACGAGCTATACTTGGCATTCAGGTATCCACTTCAAAGGAAACTTGTCTAAAACTACCTATAGGGGGAAGGGGCCGAGTTATTGATGTGAGATGGATACAAAAAAGGGGGGGTTCCAGTTATAATTCAGAAACCATTCGTGTATATATTTCACAGAAACGTGAAATCAAAGTAGGTGATAAAGTAGCTGGAAGACATGGGAATAAGGGTATCATTTCAAAAATTTTGCCTAGACAAGATATGCCTTATTTGCAAGATGGAACACCAGTGGATATGGTCTTCAACCCATTGGGAGTACCTTCGCGAATGAATGTGGGACAGATATTTGAATGCTCGCTAGGGTTAGCGGGGGACTTGCTAGGCAGACATTATAGAGTAACACCCTTTGATGAAAGATATGAGCAAGAAGCTTCGAGAAAACTAGTGTTTTCCGAATTATATGAGGCTAGTAAGCAAACAGCAAATCCATGGGTATTTGAACCCGAGTATCCGGGAAAAAGCAGAATATTTGATGGAAGAACAGGGGATCCTTTTGAACAACCTGTTCTAATAGGAAAGTCCTATATCCTGAAGTTAATTCATCAAGTTGATGATAAAATCCATGGGCGTTCCAGTGGGCATTATGCACTTGTTACACAACAACCCCTTAGAGGGAGGGCAAAGCAAGGGGGGCAACGAGTAGGAGAAATGGAAGTTTGGGCCCTAGAGGGATTTGGTGTTGCTCATATTTTACAAGAGATGCTTACTTACAAATCCGATCATATTAGAGCTCGTCAGGAAGTACTTGGTACTACGATCATTGGAGGAACAATAGCAAATCCTGAGGATGCTCCAGAATCTTTTCGACTACTCGTTCGAGAACTACGATCTTTGGCTTTGGAACTGAATCATTTCCTTGTATCTGAGAAGAACTTCCAGATTCATAGAAAGGAAGCTTGATCGGAATGAATCATCATTTTTGTTCTATGATCGACCAGTATAAACATCAACAACTTCGAATTGGATCAGTTTCTCCTCAACAAATAAGTGCATGGGCCAACAAAATCCTACCTAATGGCGAGATAGTTGGAGAGGTGACAAAACCCTATACTTTTCATTACAAAACGAATAAACCGGAAAAAGATGGATTGTTTTGTGAAAGAATCTTTGGACCTATTAAAAGTGGAATTTGTGCTTGTGGAAATTATCGAGTGATCGGAGATGAAAAAGAAGACCCGAAATTTTGTGAACAGTGCGGAGTCGAGTTTGTAGATTCTCGGGTGCGAAGATATCAAATGGGATACATCAAACTGGCATGTCCAGTGACTCATGTGTGGTATTTGAAACGTCTTCCTAGTTATATCGCAAATCTTTTAGATAAACCCCTTAAGGAATTAGAAGGCCTAGTGTACTGCGATGTGTGATTTGATCGAAATTTTGATTTTACAGATTCGGAATGAGAAACTGTCATCCCATTCAATCCGATTGGGGATGCCCCTGGCTCTGACATGTCTCTTTAGAAGAGGGACATGAAGCTCAGAATTATGTATGGGTGTGCTCAATACTTCTAAATATGAAGGGGAATTGATCCATGGTCAATTCCATAATATAGAAATAGGAATTGCTAGTTATACCTCGTTAAAAAAAACTTCTTTCGTGGAATTAGCCATTCCATTTCTTTTCGAAAGAGATTCTTTTCAAGTAAACGAATATAGCACGGTTACAGGAGTCTATCTATCGCATATATGCTTCAAGGGACATCATGGCATAACCGTCGAGGTGAAGTAGGGACCTAAACGATCGAACGGAACAATAAATAGACAAGTAAATCCCTTATGAGTTCAAAAGTATTCCTTTAACTAAAAAAAGAAGGGATTTTTCATTTGAAGGGAAGTAGACTACTCAATGAAATTTCATTTATGTCGTGATTGAATAACTAATTCAGAAAGTCAAAGTAAGAATGAAGCAATGAAATATAGGTTGGTTTTCACTGCGAACTTGAGTAAGGAGTAGATCTCTATGGGGTTTTTTAGAACAAAATTTAAAAGTAAAAAGCCCTTTCTTTATTTGATGTAACTACTTGAGCCGGATGAGAGGAAACCTTCACGTCCGATTTTTAAGGGGGGGAATCCCATAGGGAACCTATCCCAATTTTTCTTTTGCTAGGCCCATAGCTAAAAAACCTACTTTCTTACGATTACGAGGTTTATTCGAATATGAAATCCAATCTCGGAAATATAGCATACCCCTTTTTTTTACTACCCAAGGCTTCGATACATTTCGAAATCGAGAAATATCTACCGGAGCAGGTGCTATCAGAGAACAATTAGCAGATCTAGATTTGCGAATTATTATAGATCGTTCATTGGTGGAATGGAAGGAATTAGGGGAAGAAGGGTCCACTGGCAATGAATGGGAAGATAGAAAAATTGGAAGAAGAAAGGATTTTTTGGTTAGACGCATAGAATTAGCTAAACATTTTATTCGAACAAATGTAGAACCAGAACGGATGGTTTTGTCCCTATTACCAGTTCTTCCTCCTGAGTTGAGACCAATCATTCAGATTGATGGGGGTAAACCAATGAGTTCGGATATTAATGAACTCTATCGAAGAGTTATTTATCGGAACAATACTCTTATTGATCTATTAACAACAAGTAGATCCACGCCAGGGGAATTAGTAATGTGTCAGGAGAAGTTGGTACAAGAAGCCGTGGATACACTTCTTGATAATGGGATCCGCGGACAACCAATGAGGGACGGTCATAATAAAGTTTACAAGTCGTTTTCAGATGTAATTGAAGGCAAGGAGGGAAGATTTCGTGAGACTCTGCTTGGTAAGCGGGTCGATTATTCGGGGCGTTCCGTCATTGTCGTGGGCCCTTCGCTTTCATTACATCGATGTGGATTGCCTCGAGAAATAGCAATAGAGCTTTTCCAGACATTTTTAATTCGCGGTCTAATCAGACAACACGTTGCTTCTAACATAGGGATTGCGAAAAGTAAAATTCGAGAAAAAGAACCCATCGTATGGGAAATACTTCAAGAAGTTATGCAGGGCCATCCCGTATTGCTGAATAGAGCACCTACCCTGCATAGATTAGGTATACAGGCGTTCCAACCCATTTTAGTAGAGGGACGTGCTATTTGTTTACATCCATTAGTTTGTAAGGGATTCAATGCAGACTTTGATGGGGATCAAATGGCTGTTCATGTACCTTTATCTTTGGAAGCTCAAGCGGAGGCCCGTTTACTTATGTTTTCTCATATGAATCTCTTGTCTCCAGCTATGGGGGATCCCATTTCCGTACCAACTCAAGATATGCTTATTGGACTCTATGTATTAACGATCGGAAATCGTCGAGGTATTTGTGCAAATAGGTATAATCCATGGAATTGCAGAAACTATCAAAATGAAACAGTTGACGATAATAAATATCGGTATACGAAAGAGAAAGAACCCTATTTTTGTAGTTCCTATGATGCACTTGGAGCTTATCGGCAGAAACGAATCAATTTAGATACTCTTTTGTGGCTCCGGTGGCGACTAGATCAACGTGTCATTGCCTTAAGAGAAGTTCCCATCGAAGTTCAATATGAATCCTTGGGCACCTATCATGAGATTTATGGGAACTATCTAATAGTAAGAAGTGTCAAAAAAGAAATCCTTTGTATATACATTCGAACCACTGTTGGTCATATTTCTTTCTATCGAGAAATAGAAGAAGCCATACAGGGGTTTTGTCGGGCCTACTCATACGCTACCTAAGTAATTATGTGCTATCCATAGGTATTGGGGTCTCTTCGGTTCGGTTCAACTATTATCTTATAAAAATTCCTGAATTTCTATGTGAATCAAGATGGAGAAAAGGAAGTCTTCGAATCACTGACTCAAACCCATTGTTGAATCCTACTCAGCGGAATATGGAGGTACTTATGGCGGAACGGTCCGATCTGGTCTTTCACAACAAAGCGATAGATGGAATTGCCATGAAACGACTTATTAGCAGATTAATAGATCACTTCGGAATGGCATATACATCACATATACTGGATCAAGTAAAGACTCTGGGTTTCCAACAAGCTACTGCTACATCCATTTCATTAGGAATTGATGATCTTTTAACAATACCTTCTAAGGGGTGGCTAGTCCAAGATGCTGAACAACAAAGTTTTATTTTGGAAAAGCACCATCATTATGGGAATGTACACGCGGTAGAAAAATTACGCCAATCCATTGAGATATGGTATGCTACAAGTGAATATTTGAGACAAGAAATGCATCCTAATTTTAGGATGACTGATCCTTCTAATCCAGTCCATATAATGTCCTTTTCAGGAGCTAGGGGAAATGCATCTCAGGTACATCAATTAGTAGGTATGAGAGGATTAATGTCGGATCCCCAAGGACAAATGATTGATTTACCCATTCAAAGTAATTTACGTGAAGGACTTTCTTTAACGGAATATATTATTTCCTGCTACGGAGCCCGCAAAGGAGTTGTGGATACTGCTGTACGAACATCCGATGCTGGATACCTCACGCGTAGACTTGTTGAAGTAGTTCAACACATTGTTGTACGTCGAACAGATTGTGGCACTATCCGAAGTATTTCGGTGAGTCCTCGAAATAGGATGGCAGAAAAAATTTTGATCCAAACACTAATTGGTCGTGTATTAGCATATGACATATATATGGGTGCACGGTGCATTGCCGCCCGAAATCAGGATATTGGGATTGGACTTGTCAATCGCTTCATAACTTTTCAAGCGAAATCAATATATATTCGAACCCCATTTACTTGTAGGAGTACCTCTTGGATCTGTCGATTATGTTATGGTCGGAGTCCTACTCATGGTGACCTGGTCGAATTGGGGGAAGCGGTGGGTATCATTGCGGGTCAATCAATTGGAGAACCAGGTACTCAACTAACATTAAGAACTTTTCATACCGGTGGAGTATTCACAGGTGGTATTGCAGAATATGTACGAGCTCCTTCGAATGGAAAAATAAAATTCAATGAGGATTTGGTTCATCCCACACGTACACGTCATGGACATCCTGCTTTTCTATGTTATATAGACCTGTATGTAACTATTGAAAGTCAGGATATTCTACATAATGTGAATATTCCCCCAAAAAGTTTTCTTTTAGTTCAAAACGATCAATATGTAGAATCAGAACAAGTGATTGCTGAGATTCGTGCCGGAACATCCACTTTAAGTTTTAAAGAAAAAGTTCGAAAACATATTTATTCTGATTCAGAGGGAGAAATGCATTGGAGTACCGATGTATACCATGCACCTGAATATACATATGGTAATGTTCATCTATTACCAAAAACAAGTCATTTATGGATATTATCAGGAAACCCGTGCCGATCTAATCTAGTGTCCTTTTCGCTACACAAAGATCAAGATCAAATGAATGTTCATTCTCTTTCTTTAGAACAGAGATCTATTTCTGACTTCTCAGTGATTAATGATCGAATGAGACACAAATTGTTTCGTTCGGACCTTTCCAGTAATCGGGGAGATGGGATTCTTGATTATTCAGGACCTGACCAAAGCATATCCAACAGTCGTTGGAATTTCATATATACTGCTATTCTCCACGAGAATTCGGATTTATTGGCGAAAAGGCGAAGAAATAGATTCATCATTCCGTTCCAATATTCGCAAGAAGCAGAGAAAGAACCAATGCCCTGTTCTGGTATCTCGATTGAAATACCCATAACTGGTATTTTACGTAGAAATAGTATTCTTGCCTATTTTGACGATCTCCAATACAGAAGAAGCAGCTCAGGAATTACTAAATATGGGACCGTAGAGGTAGATTCTATCGTAAAAAAAGAGGATTTGATTGAATATCGAGGAGCAAAAGAATTGAGGTCGAAATACCAAACGAAAGTAGATCGATTTTTTTTCATTCCCGAGGAAGTTCATATCTTACCCGGATCTTCGGCCATAATGGTACGAAACAATAGTATCATTGGAGTAGATACGCAAATCGCTTTAAATACAAGAAGTCGGGTAGGTGGCTTGGTCCGAGTGGAGAGAAAAAAAAAAAGGATTGAACTGAAAATCTTTTCTGGAGATATCCATTTTCCTGGAGAGACAGATAAAATCTCTCGGCATAGCGGCATCTTGATACCACCAGGAACGGAAAAAAAAAATTCTAAGGAATCAAAAAAATTGAAAAATTGGATCTATGTCCAACGGATCACACCCATTAAGAAAAAGTATTTTGTTTCGGTTCGACCCGTAGTCACATATGAAATAGCAGATGGCATAAACTTAGCAACACTTTTCCCCCAGGATTCGTTGCAAGAACGGGATAATGTGCAACTCCGAGTCGTCAATTATATCCTTTATGGAAATGGCAAACCAATTCGAGGAATTTCTCACACAAGTATTCAATTAGTTCGGACTTGTTTAGTATTGAATTGGGACCAAGACAAAAATGGTTTTATAGAAGAAGTTCATGCTTCCTTTGTTGAAGTAAGGACAAATGATCTGATTCGAGATTTCATAAGAATTGACTTATTAAAGCCCCCCATTTTGTATACCGGAAAAAGAAATGATATGGCAGGCTACGGATTGAATCCCGATAATGGATCAGATTGCCCCAATAGAAATCCTTTTTATTCCAAGGTGAAGATTCAATCACTTACTCAACATCACGGGACTATTCGTATGTTGCTGAATAGCAATAAGAAATCCCAATCTTTTCTCATTTTGTCATCATCTAATTGTTCTCGAATTGGTTCATTCAATGGTTCGAAATCTTACAATGGGAGAAAAGAATCAATTAAGGAGGATCCCGAGATTTCGATTAGGAATTCCTCGGGTCCCTTAGGGACTATAGCTAAAATTACGAATTTGGATTCAAGAAACGATTTTATAACTTATAATCAGATCTTATTAAGTAAATATTTGATACTTGACAATTTAAAAAAGATTTTCCAAGACATTCAATATTATTTAATAGATGAAAATGGTAGGATTTCGAATCCCGATCCGTGTAGTAACATCATTTTTAATCCATTCAATTTAAATTGGTGTTTTCTACATCCCAATTCTTGTGAGAGGACGCCCACAATAATTAGCCTTGGGCAGTTTATTTGTGAAAATGTATGTATATCTAAATATGGACCCCACATCAAATCGGGACAAGTTCTAACTGTTCATGTTGACTCCTTAGTAATAAGATCGGCTAAGCCTCATTTGGCCACTCCAGGAGCAACTGTTCATGGCCATTATGGAGAAATTCTTTACGAAGGAGATACATTAGTTACATTTATATATGAAAAGTCGAGATCGGGTGATATAACGCAGGGTCTTCCAAAAGTAGAACAGGTGTTGGAAGTTCGTTCGATTGATTCAATATCGATGAACTTAGAAAAGAGGGTTGAAGGTTGGAATGAACATATAACAAGAATTCTTGGAATTCCGTGGGGATTTTTAATCGGCGCTGAGCTAACCATAGCACAAAGTCGTATCTCTTTGGTTAATAAGATCCAAAAGGTTTATCGATCCCAGGGAGTGCAGATCCATAATAGGCATATAGAGATTATTGTACGCCAAATAACATCCAAAGTTTTGGTTTCAGAAGATGGAATGTCGAATGTTTTTTCACCCGGAGAACTAATTGGATTGTTGCGAGCAGAACGGACAGGGCGCGCTTTGGAAGAAGCGATCTGTTACCGAGCCATCTTATTGGGGATAACGAGGGCATCTCTGAATACTCAAAGTTTCATATCCGAAGCGAGTTTTCAAGAAACCGCCCGAGTTTTAGCAAAAGCTGCTCTGCGGGGTCGTATTGATTGGTTGAAAGGCCTGAAAGAGAATGTTGTTCTGGGGGGTATGATACCTGTTGGTACGGGATTCAAAGGATTAGTACATCGTTCAAGGCAACACAACAACATTCCTTTGGAAATAAAAAAGAAGAATTTATTCGAGGGGGAAATAAGCGATATTTTGTTCCACCACAGAGAATTTTTTAGTTCTTGCATACCCAAAAATTTCCATGATACATAAGAACAATTATTTACAGGAATTCAAAATTCCTAAGAGCAGACTTATTCATTTCTTTTAACGAATTTTAATTGGCCCGGTCATTTGATTTGCTATTAAAGATAATAACAAATAGAAATTCATTAATGATTTGGACCGTGTATCAACGGTCCATTTCCGGGAGAAAGTTCCTTCGGAACAATTATTTATTTCAGGGTACCTTCTAAAAAAAGGGGGAAATGTGGGGAGAAATGACAAGAAGATATTGGAACATAAATTTAGAAGAGATGATGGAAGCGGGAGTTCATTTCGGTCATGGTACTAGGAAATGGAATCCTAGAATGGCACCTTACATCTCTGCAAAGCGTAAAGGTATTCATATTACAAATCTTACTAGAACTGCGCGTTTTTTATCAGAAGCCTGTGATTTAGTTTTTGATGCAGCAAGTAGGGGAAAGCACTTTTTAATAGTTGGTACAAAAAGTAAAGCTGCGGATTCAGTAGCATCAGCTGCAATAAGGGCTCGATGTCATTATGTTAATAAAAAATGGCTCGGTGGTATGTCAACGAATTGGTCCACTACAGAAACGAGACTTCATAAGTTCAGGGATTTGAGAGCGGAACAAAGGGCGGGGAAACTCAACTGTCTCCCGAAACGAGATGCTGCAATGTTGAAGAGAAAATTATCTCATTTGCAAACATATCTGGGTGGGATCAAATATATGACGGGGTTACCTGATATTGTAATAATCGTTGATCAGCATGAAGAATATACGGCTCTTCGGGAATGTATCACTTTAGGAATTCCGACGATTTGTTTAATCGATACAAATTGTGACCCGGATCTGGCAGATATTTCGATTCCAGCCAATGATGACGCTATAGCTTCAATTCGATTGATTCTTACTAAATTAGTATCTGCAATTTGTGAGGGCCGTTCTAGCTATATAAGAAATCGTTGATTAATAATAAGATAAGTCAATAACCTTTGGAACTCAATAGATTGATTGATTGAATCGGTTACTATTACCGAATCTCAAAAAAGAGATCAAAATTGCTGGGGATATTATGTCATTCTTTGGTATTCGAAATATACGATTAAAGTAAAAGTGGTCGAGGCGAGAAAGAGATATTTGAATCAAAATAATTCCTTTTTAAGTTTTATTTATGTCAGAGGGTAATATGAATGTTCTACCATGTTCCATCAACACACTAAAAGGGCTATACGATATATCTGGTGTGGAAGTAGGTCAACACCTCTATTGGCAAATAGGGGGTTTCCAAGTTCATGCCCAAGTACTTATCACTTCTTGGGTCGTAATTGCTATCTTATTAGGTTCAGTCACTATAGCGGTTCGGAATCCACAAACCATTCCAACCAACGGTCAGAATTTTTTTGAATATGTGCTTGAATTCATTCGAGACCTGAGCAAAACTCAGATTGGCGAAGATTATGGTCCTTGGGTTCCCTTTATTGGAACTATGTTTCTATTCATTTTTGTTTCTAACTGGTCAGGTGCTCTTTTACCTTGGAAAATCATACAGTTACCTCATGGAGAGTTAGCTGCACCCACGAATGATATAAATACTACTGTTGCTTTAGCTTTACCCACGTCAGTAGCGTATTTCTATGCGGGGCTTACAAAAAAGGGATTGGGTTATTTTGGTAAATACATTCAACCAACTCCAATACTTTTACCAATTAACATCCTAGAAGATTTCACAAAACCTTTATCACTTAGTTTTCGACTTTTTGGGAATATATTGGCTGATGAATTAGTAGTTGTTGTTCTTGTTTCTTTAGTACCTTCAGTGGTTCCTATACCTGTCATGTTCCTTGGATTATTCACAAGTGGGATTCAAGCTCTTATTTTTGCAACTTTAGCTGCGGCTTATATAGGTGAATCCATGGAGGGTCATCATTAACTAGCTTCCAAAACAAAAAAAAAGCTTATTCCAACAACTCAAGGGCGACCCGAGATAATTTCATGAAGGAACGTTATATACCTATATAAATAGGATAGATACGATATAGAATAGGAAAAGGAAAGATTACGATATTGGGGAATTGTAAAAAAAAAAGGAAAGAGATCTCAAAGATCTTTTTCCTAAAATTTTCTTTTGGTCTATTTATATCATATCTCGCCACTCGAATAAATATTCTATGTTTGTTCATTCAATTACGATATGACGATTCATATAATTTTATTATCAATTTTGATGTTATTTGTTTCCGACATGCGTCTAAACAAAAAAACGACGTTCTCTATAGAAAGAACCATTCCTTTTTCATTTGATTTCATTCAATTGAATTCAACGATTGACCAAAATTGTCTGCAATTGGATCATTAAATCTTGATATATAACAATTTTGGCTGGGTTGATGACCCCAGCCATTTATATTCATGTGGAATTGTGCTTGTGATAATGATAAGGAAAAGGAAGAGACGGGTTTACAAACAAATAAGATTTCTAAAAAAAAGTTGATTAGAGAGGTTTCGTTGGGTATATGTAATGGCTATAAGCATAAGCCAATTTCTGTGAATG
>JBCJFD010000040.1:32500-40000 GCA_039654745.1 Houttuynia cordata
AGTTACGATTAGAAATAAACTTTTTGATCTTAATCCATGGAGCCTTTATTTGGAAGTGGAAGGGTTGATCCAACTAAAAAAATTATGTTATGTTTCGGGATTTCATAATCCCATTTTTTTTTTTCAATTTCTAATTGACTTTTGGATATAAATCACGAGAATGTATATTTTGCCTCAAATGTGTCATTGAGAGGTAAAGGATTAAACCTTTTCTAAGAAATAAAGTTTTTGATTTTTCATCGGAATATGAATTAAACTGAAAGATCCTTTAACTATTTCAGTTGTTAATAGAACGAATCACACTTTTACCACTAAACTATACCCGCTACAATATATATATTATATAGAAATAGATCATTTGTCGAACAAAGGATTGAGAGGTAATCTAGATAAGATAGGATTAGAACCCTAAACTCAAAGGCGAGGGTTGATGTGATCTCTAAGATACTTGATGGAATAGGGGAAGAAGACTTATTCCAATTTCAATAATTGAAATAAATATCTTATCATTTTTTATTCAAAAAAAAAAAAAATGGATAAAAGAAAAAGAAGAAGGTAAAGAGTAAAAAAGAAAACTTCTATCATACATAAAGAAACACTTATCCTAATCATAGGAATGAAATGAAAAGAAGCAAAACAAAGAATGGCCTGGCCAGTACCTAGCCAGGCCGGGGAATAAAAGAACTCTTTGTAAGAAATAAAAGAGGTACTCTTTCTTTCTATTGGAAATTTTGGTTTTTCAATTGGGATTGGAAATATTTGTTTCGAATCATTATTCAAATTGAATTGCTGATAAAATTGGTATATAATTGCTGATAAAATGGATATCTATATAGAAGATAGAAAATCTTTTTATTAGAATAAAGAAAGAAAAAGAAAAAGACTTTTATCCATTTTGAATTCACATGTCACATATCAATTATTCCATTTTTGAATTTTGGATTGGGAGAGATGGCTGAGTGGACTAAAGCGGCAGATTGCTAATCTGTTGTACGAGTTATTCGTACCGAGGGTTCGAATCCCTCTCTCTCCGTTCCTTCGGATCCCTTGAGGTTTCTATTTCGAATTCAAAAAAATCTCGAGTCCCCATTTTATTTCTCATAGTGAAATTTTCATAGTTAAATGGATGAAATAGAAAAATCATCTGAAAATTTTTCAGAATAAAGAAAGGAAAAACGAAAATAAAAACCTTTTTTTTATTCCTCGCGTCCAGGATTACGTCCTGGATCATTAGATAGGAATCCGAAGATGAAGAGAGAAACAAAGAATATCACTACTGTGTAAACAAAGAGTTTGAGAGTAAGCATTACACAATCTCCAAGAGTTTTTTGTGAGAAATAAGGGAATAGATTCTCGATTTTTGTACCACATATCTTGCACCAAGAAAAGAATTTTAAGGAATTCATTTGTCATAAGATTCTTATTCTTTCCTTGGTTATCAAAAGGATCTCCCAAATTAAGTATTTTGAGGTATCATTATTTCATAATAGGGTTTTGATCCCCATAAGATAAGAATGAAGAAGACATTAGGTGATCCAGACTCCGCGTGGCTATCCATATCCACAATTCAATCCATAGAGAATTTCAATGTTTGAATTGAGGATTCATAATGTAAGATTTACCTGATCTTATCAATTGCTCTTCTCTATTTTGTTAGAACACATTTTTTTGTTCGAATCCTTTAGGACAGTAGTCAAATTCAAGATCTTATCGAAAACTTACAGCAGCTTGCCAAACAAGGGCTAAGAGAAAAAAGAGCACAGGTATGACTGGCATAACATCTACGATTGGATTGAAAAAGGCATAAGCCTCCGGCAATTTGGCGAAGAAAAAGCTACTCGAATGAAGGGCAGAATTAAGACAGATCAAACTAAAGATATTAAGCATAACAAACATTTCGTTCTTGCAGATAATTTCATTTTTATTGAGTTATTGATATAAGAGGAAAAATAAAGAAAAGAAGGAAGAGAAGAACAAAGGGTAGGCAAAAAATCCTTCTTTTTTTTTCTTTGAACTCTCCTAATCAAAAGCCTTCAATTGTAAAATGAAAATCTAGATGGAATCATACTTTCATACAATATCTTAATGGAATTCTATGTAATGATCAATGAATCCATTTTGATTCTACATTTACACATGTTGAATCTTAGCAATAACCAATTCAGTAGATATTTGGGCTGGAATTGACGAACAACCAATATCAATATTATTGTCTATTAGTGTTGAATAGACATCAAAATGGGGCGTGGCCAAGCGGTAAGGCACCGGGTTTTGGTCCCGTTACTCGGAGGTTCGAATCCTTCCGTCCCAGACCGATTCCATCAGAACAAAGAGGGTATTCTTTAACTCTCTTCTTTTTATGTACCAGTGGATACAATGTGATTCCATTTTTATTTTTGATTTCTAATGATTGTTCCATACATTCATAGAATTCTCTTCGACCTTGTTTCTCACAAGGGGGAAATCGAAATCCCACGTGGATGGAAAAATCTTTTTATTTATATGGTTAGGCTGGGAACATAGATAAATAAAAATGTCTTTCAAAAGGGAAGGATAGGTCGGACCGACCGTTCATCGTATGTCTATTCCGCTCGGTTTCTATTCATATTGAGTGAGGTTAGTTAGTCATTTAGAGAAATTGGATGTTTCATATCTATAAAAAAAAGAAATAATGATTCCCACACCACATGCTTTTTGTTTTGTGGCAAAAAATGAAAGAAGGGTTTCTATCATTTTGGAAAGTAAATAAAGTAGTCCAAATAAATAACCCATTCTAGAGGGATCTTTGAATTCGAAAGAGGGGAGTTTTTGGTACTAATTCCATCACTGGGATTAAAGCGACTCCGGCTATTCAGACTGGGGGGCTCATCCATTTTATTCACTTGACTTTGATAGAATTTATCATTTATAGAAATCAAATTGAATTGCTCAACCTCAAAGTGAAGCAAAAGAAAAGACTCTAGAAAATGAGCCATGCATATAGTAGAATATACTATATTCTTTATATATTCTTATTGTAGTATTTCAGTGACACAGCGGTTTCTATTTCGGTGAAAAAGATCCGGATCCCTTAAACTGTAAGATTTACAATCCAATTAGTCTAGCCCATTGGATTGGCAATTGTTCGTCATATCTGATATCTGATCTATTGCATACGGAAAGATCATATTCCTAGGATTCTGATTTTCTCATATTATAAAATTTTTCAATTAAAGGAAAGAATAACGACCTTAGTCTTATATTGCATGAGTCTTTTTATATCTACCCATCCCATCCTTATGAAAACAAACAAATAAGTTCGATTTTTCTTCATCCATTTATCTGGTTAAAATAATGGATCATTCAATTAGAAAAGAACGGCGAATTTCTGTTATGATGATCAAATTCCCGTCTTTTTCATAAAAGAGATAACTGCGAAACTTTTTAGCTACTCATTGTGATTGTTTCAACGATTTATAAACAAATTCAGTCTTTACAGGAAACTTATTATCAGTAATGATAATGATGCTGAAGTAGGAAATTTGTGAAACTTTTTTTTTCGATATAGATGTATAAGTATTTATCTAGAGAAGCTTTGACAAGGATTTCACCTCATCTTCTATCATATGGATAGAATGAAACATATTTCTAAAAAACATAAATAAGTGGATTGCTTAATACTTCTTTACATCTATATCGAAAATCAAAAAAAAAAATTATGGACTACTAGATACCGATTAAGCCAATGACTATTCATGATTCTATATTGAATCAATTCCATATCAGTTCTAGATTCTAAAATTAGAGGAATGTTATGGTAAAACTTCGTTTGAAACGATGTGGTAGAAAGCAACGTGCGACTTGAAGGACATAATCGGCTGTGGATGCAAGAATCCGCCATTTTCTATATTCGCGAAGATGCTCTTGGCTCGACATCGTTTGTTCTACCGGCCCCTAATTGAATCTTATGGGGTACATGATGGAGCTCGAGTCTAAAGTTTTGATTTATTTAGCAGGGGAAAGGATCTAGGGTTAGTACCAATCAATAAGTTGAACAAACTTCGTAAGTATATCTTCGATATAGGAATCAAAGGGGCCAATTTCGAACAAGTTTCAAATAAAAAAAAAAGTGAAACCTTTCAGAATTAAAAAAACTATTTCGATTAAAAGTGTATTGCAGAGGAATCAATCATTCATACGATTCTTCAATAAAAAGAAATAACAAAAGGTATGTTGCTTCCATTTTGAAAGATTAAGAATCACCGAAGTAATGTCTAAACCCAAGGATTCAAGGTAAAGATAACAGATACTGAAACAAGGAAACACTATTTTTCAATTGTCTTACCAGCTGGATTGAATCAAAATATTCAAACAAATGAGGAAATGGATTCTAGGCAAGACAAACAAAAGAGGTTAGAGACGACTCAATAAATGTCTAAGGATTTCCCTTTGAAGTCCTTGAGAATTAACTAACTTGAGTTATGAGTATGAATGATATTTTTTTTTTAAGAAGGAAGAACAAAAACGACTTCAATTCGAGTCTAATTGATGATTTAATGAATCCATTTGCCACTATATGCATAAATTCGGATCATTCTTTCTCGAGCCGTACGAGGAGAAAACCTCTTATACGTTTCTAGGGGGGGTTAATCTACATCTATCCCAATGAGCCGTCTATCGAATCGTTGCAATTGATGTTCGATCCCGAAGAGAGGGAAGGGATCTTCGTAAAGTGGGTTTTTATGATCCGATAAAGAATCAAACATATTTAAATGTTCCTGCTATTCTAGATTTCCTTGATAAGGGTGCTCAACCTACAGGAACTGTTCATGATATTTCAAGTAAGGCAGAGATATTTAAAGAACTTCGAGTTAATCAAACAAAATAAAATTGGTGAGATCAAACAAAAAAAAAGTGCTGTATCCCATTTTTGGGAATTGTTTCTACACTACTCCACCCTTTATTGCCTTGTTCTATTCTATTCATACCTATTTACTATTGTTCTTATATGAATTATGGGATCGTATATCTTAGAATGACAAAAAATATTCCATTTTATTAATATCAGACGGGCAGAAAAAAAGATCGAGTGAATAGATGAAATTACTGGATCTATGAGATGGGGGGTATTACCAGCAATCGGATGGTTTTTGCTGGTGGACTTCACTAACAAACAAAGAATGAATCTTGCTTATTGTACTTACCTCCATTGGAGAAACGCGAGATTTTTCCTTCCTTTCCTTAAATTATTCCCCTATACATATTTCATTTCTTATCTATGTAGTGCCAATCCAACACAAATACAAATTCTTTTATTAATTATTATTAATATTATAAATTTTTTTTTTTCAACATTCAATTCATATTGACAATGGTGTATCGAACAAATATAATTCGATCGTGGAGAAATCGATCGATTTCTCCACGTCCAAAAAGTTTGTTTATTTACTTCACTTGACACAAATGATAGATTCACAAAATTCACTGGAACAAAAGAAGTATTTTTTTCATTTAATGGATAAATTCATGGAAAAATTTAGGATAAGGGGAGTGGTGGCCTATTCATTTTTACACCTATCCATAGTAGAGTACTACTATATGGATCCTGCAATCCGCTGTATTTTAGTCTGATCTGTTCGTTTTTATTTCTTTTTGATTTTTCTGATAGATTCTCAAATGATTCCTTTCGATTTTTTACTAGTTACTAGTTCCATTTTTTGGTAGGATGGGTTAGGCATTTCTTTATCATTTCTTTTTTTTTTTTTTACGATCGTATCTACACATCATATTTAGTTACATACACGGGTTGCTAACTCAACGGTAGAGTACTCGGCTTTTAAGTGCGGCTAGGATCTTTTACACATTTGGATGAAGCACGATATTCGTCCATACTATTGGTAGAGTTTGTAAGACCACGACTGATCCTGAAGGGAAATGAATGGAAAAAACAGCATGTCGTTTCAATGGAGAATTATAAGAATACGTCATTCTTAATCCTTACCAGATCGGTACAAAATCTTGTTTTGATTCTTGGAATGGGACCAAATCAATTCACCATTGGGTCAAGTCAATAAATGGATAGAGCTCTATAGCTCCAATTATAGGGAAACCAGAAGAAACGAGCTTTTATTCTTAATTCGAATAATTACCCGATCTAATTAGAGGTTAAAAATATATTAGTGTCTGATGTGGGAAAGGGTGTTCTCCTGCGAGTGAATCATTGATTCCCTTTTTATGAATCCTAATTATTTATTATTTTCTACTAGATTCTATTATGATTATAGAGTAGAGACGAATGTGTAGAAGAAACAGTATACTGATGAATAGAATTTATTCCAAAATCAAAAGAGCGATCGGATTGCAAAAATAAAAGATTTCGAGCCATCCCTTGTAATTGTAAGGAAAGATAGGATGGAAAAAGAGAGAGAGGATCTGTTGATTGGCCTGCCTGTCCTCGGGGTATTCCTTCTTTTCTTATTGGATACCCTGTTCTGACCGTATCGCACTATGTATCATTTGTTAACCCAAGAAATCTCCCACACTTTTGGGTCAAATATTATTTTCAATGGAAAAATTCCAAGGATATTTCGAAACATTTCGATCCGGGCAAAGGCACTTCCTCTATCCACTTCTCTTTCAGGAGTATATCTACGCACTTGCTCATGATCATAGTGTAAACAGACCGGTTCTTTACGAATCCATGGAAAATTTAGGTTATGATAATAAATCTAGTTCACTAATCGTGAAACGTTTAATTATTCGAATGCATCAACAGAACCATTTTCTTATTTCTGTTAATGATTTTCACCAAAATCGATTTTTCGGGAATAAAAATAATTTGGATTCGAAAATAATATCAGAGGCTTTTGCAGTCATTGTTGAAATTCCATTCTCCTTCCAATTAGTATCTTACCTAGAAAAAAAAAACGAAATAGAAAAATCTCAAAAATTACGATCTATTCATTCAATATTTCCCTTTTTCGAGGACAAATTAGTATATTTAAATCATGTATTAAATATACTAATACCCTACCCGATCCATCCGGAAATCTTGGTTCAAACCCTTCGTTACTGGATACAGGATGTTCCCTCTTTGCATTTATTGCGAATTTTTTTTCTACGAGTATTGTAATTCGAACAGTCTCATTAGCCAAAAAAAATCCATCTCTTTTTCAAAAGAAGAGAATCAAAGATTATCCTTGTTCCTATATAATTTTCATGTATATGAATGCGAATCCATATTCATTTTTCTCCGTAAACAATCCTCTCATTTACGATCAATATCCTCTGAAGCCTTTCTTGAACGAATCCATTTCTATGGAAAAATAGAGCATCTTGTAGTAGTACTTTGTAATGATTTTCAGAAGACCTTGCGGTTGTTCAAAGATCCTTTCATGCATTATGTCAGATATCAAGGAAAATCCCTTTTGATTTCAAAAGGGACTCATCTTTTGATGAAGAAATGGAAATATCACCTTATCCATTTATGGCAATGTCATTTTTACTTGTGGTCTCAACCGC
>JBCJFD010000041.1:0-43475 GCA_039654745.1 Houttuynia cordata
AAAGATCTGGATTACATTCAGGAACTTGAAATTTCCCAGTGAAAGTATAATAGACGGTTGGAGATTATATTCTTTAGTCCAGATTGTGAATTATTCGCCTAGCAATAGGAAGTGGGGAGAACCGGAGGGCCTTGGCTGGCTCTTATAATTTACCTGAAAAGATCATGCCAACAACCATCTGTTATGTTCCTTAAATAAACAACTATGAATCTGATGATCTCATATGGCTTAGAAAAAACATCAACGTCTTTATCAACGAGCCAGAAGGAGCCCTCTTAGCCGGGTAATTAGATCATCTCGCAATCAGTAGTTGGCCCAAGTTGGGTGGCTCCCCTCCCCAGCACTGTCATTGACAGGGGCGGAGCCAAGTACAAGACTGGAGGTGGCAATTGCCTGTCCCTACTTTCAGGGAATTACTTTAGGGTGCGTTTGGCAATCCTGATTTGGATTTAGATGCGCGATTCTTGGAATTACGTCATTGAAAGAATCCCGTGTGATTTGGCAAAGGGCGACCCTCTTTCAAGTTATGATTAAAATCGCGTCATTCTTAGATGAGATTTTCGGGAAGAATCAAATCATATCCTAAAAAGAGTTATCAAACGCAAAATTTGGACAAATCATGTGATTCTTAAAATCACAAGGTCTAAATCCATATTGCCAAATGTACCCTTAATAGGAGTGCCGTTTAACTGGTGCATGCCCCTTCCTCAAATAACTACTTTTGCCCCTCACTACTTACCTCAAAGGAATTCCGTATCGGCGATATATCGATACAGGCAAATATTAGTTTTTCAAAATTTTTACAATATCGCCAACTATATCAGGCTATCGTCATTTTTAAAAACAAAATTATTTTTGAAAATATTAGGAGATTTTTTTTAAAAAGGGAAAAAAACAGGTTTTCTCATTTGTGTTCCCGTCCTAATATGCATTTTTACGCATATTTTGAATCTATTGTTATGTTGTCTAAATTAGTATAACTTATTTTAGAAGTTAGATTCTGAAAATATATGATAAAAACTATTTTTTGACCACCAATATTTTTTTACAAATATCTCCGATATTTTATAAAATGTGGTGTTTTGCCCATATTGTATCACGTGCATATTATTTCTTTTCAGATTTCATTTTTGGATCGAAATCCGGTATACTGCACCCTAGTGCATGCGTCGAGCGGAACACACGCACTGTTGGATCGTGCACGTGTTACAAGGGTTGGCAGGTGATTTAAATTTGTCTGCCATGAAGCTAATTGTTGTTTACATATGTGTGCCCCCTCCCTTTATAAGAAAGTCCTGCTACGCCCCTGGTCATAGATGATAGATCTCATTTTGGATTCCCTACAATTATGGTGGACCCCAAACCAACTACCATTCCAATGTCATTGTGAATCATCAACATGCACATTCTATGAAAAGCTGCTTCCAATAAGACCAGTAGCTCTCCTGGGGAACGATATGCTGGAATCCCTTTAGGTTTTGAAATTTTGCCGAGGAATAAAATTTGAAGGAACTTATTAGCTGAGGAATCCAAATTTCCTGACCTTTAGTTAGGGGGCCACTCATTTTGGAGGAGGAGCTGATAAGCCTGAGGTATAGAACAAGATGTGGGGGGCTCATAAACACCAAGCCTTAGATAAGATTAGACAGAATGGGGACACCTCACCTGAGATTCTCAGTCCATCTATGGCGAACTCTAACATCTGACTTCAAATACTTCATGTAATCATCATCGTGCTATATATTCATTTCTTCCGTGAAGCTACTTTTGCAGCAGATGCACTTTGAAAAAAGCATGGCTCTCGACCAGTTTTCTTGCTACTGGTTTTACTCCCTTGTCAGACTGGAGTAGTTGCTAATAGATTCCAGTTTAAATCCCATGGACCGGTTCTCTAACCCGATGGGCACTCCCTGGGTCCCGATTTCCCTCAATCAATGTGGTGGGACCACCTCCCCATGAGCAAGTTGGGCAAGCAAAGGCAATGGCACCTTTGTTTATTTATACTAATATGCCCACTTGGCTGTCTCAGCTCACTTAAAATCGTTCCTAAAACTTTATAACTTTCTTTCTTTCTTTTGTTCTCAAGAAAATGACGCCAATCCCAGTATCTCATCCTCTGTATGGCCTCAGGCGCTGTGGTAGATGGCTGGTTGTCGTCATGGCTTCTACATACTGATTATAAAAATTAAATCAGCTACACTGCATCTAGAATCTTGTGACAGGAAAAATATGCGCACCCAATCAGAGAATCTGTGCTGGTTAAGAAATCCATGGTGCCGTCCATGGTTTTTGAGGTGCGAATCTTTGAAGACAACTATGGCCGGCACCAAAATTACAGAAAGCACAACAAAATGATCCACTTTCACTGACTGACCCTCAGTACAAGTTAAAGTTATAGACCACATTATCAATCAATCCACTTGTTTAATCTGTAAAACCCTCGCCACTATAGACAGATTTCATTCTTTATTCATGACTTACCCCAATGGCCCATATATGAAGTTTGTATTAGATTTAAGTTAATGACAAAAGAATTAACCAGGTTGATTTTGAAGCCGTCAAGAAGGAATAAACAAGACCTTCAATTAAGCGATGTCCATAAGATCCACAAATTCTTCGTCATAAAATCACATCATCGGCACCAAACTTTTCTTCCTACCATTTGATCCAGACAAATGTGGAGCCGAGGATTCAACCTTACTGAACCATCCCCAGCCTTGTTTATCCAATCCTGTCCTTGCCAATTGCCATTGAAAGGACAAGTGGGTTTCATTAAATCCAGATTCCAGACGCATGAATCTGGGACCCACTTGGCCCATCTCCCTCCCCCTCTCTTATTGCAAGATGCCAAATTCCACTAACACCCTCCCATGGATCTCATATTTTGCCTATAAGTAGCAAGAGCTGGATATCCACTCCCTTCCATTCTATTAGCGTTATGCGTGTGTATTTCATTTGATTTGGTGTCTTTTAACTTAAGATGTTGGGTGTATTCAGCAGCTCCGTAGTGACTCCTCCCGACGAGCTGGTGACTGCCGGCAGCCGGACGCCGTCGCCGAAGACGAAGGCGTCCGCCTTGGTGGACCGGTTCCTCCAGGAGAACTCCGGCGCTGTGTCTGTAAGGATTGGCAACCTGGGTGACTTTGCTTACACCCACACAAATGAGTCTCTGCTGCTGCCAAGGTACTGTGAACCAGTAAAAGTCCCCATATGATCCTCCCCTGTTTCAACCGAAGAGACCCCATAAAACCATGATATTAAAAAGTTCAATTTACAGAACTTCAGATCCATTTTAATTGGCTTAAAATTAAAATTTACATAACTTTTTGATTCAGACATGAATGCTAAGTAGGATGATGAATGGGATTGCAGAACATTTGGTGCCAAAGATGAGATATTCTGCATGTTTGAGGGGACGCTGGACAACCTGGGCAGCCTGAGGCATCAGTATGGCCTCTCCAAGTCGGCCAACGAGGCGGTTTTGGTTATTGAGGCGTACAAGGCCCTCCGGGACCGGGCTCCTTACCCTGCGTCGCATGTCGTCGGCCACCTCTCCGGCTACTTTGCCTTTGTTGTCTTCGACAAGTCCACCTCCACCTTGTTCGTGGCCTCGGTAAGTAATTGAAACATAAACAAGGTTCCCTCTCAAACATGTACTTAAGTAGATCAGGGCGATTACGTTAATCTGTTTGTTGGGGCGACTGATGGCAGGATCAACATGGGAAGGTACCATTCTACTGGGGTATCACGGCCGACGGATATGTCGCCTTCGCCGACGACGCCGAGTTGCTCCGGAGGTCATGCGGCAAGTCACTTGCTCCTTTCCCACGAGGTGAGCATCCTTTTTTTTTTTGAATTGGATGGTTAAGTGGTGCCATTTGTAGTTCGTTTCAATTAATGAATCACATGACATGATATACAGGTTGCTTCTTCTCCACGGCTTTAGGTCGACTGATGAGTTATGAGAACCCCAAGAACAAGGTTACTGCAGTTTATGCTGCAGAGGAAGAACTCTGTGGTGCCACTTTCCAGGTACTCATCTCTCACCTCAGCGTTCATTGTGTTCACTTCAATATGTTTGAGCTTTGATTTGTAAGACTAACTTGTCTGGTAAATATAATTTGCAGGTGGAAGGAGCACCAGTTTTTGCAGCCATGCACTAGGAAGGTCGCATTGTTTGTAGGCGTGGAGAGAACTTGTGGAACTTGCACTGTACATGTGGCCCTGAGCCTGTACATTAGAAGTAAGTGTAGACTGGCCGGGGTGAAGGATGATGCCAATGCTGTTCAAAGACTGTAATCCCATGTACATACTTGTGCGCCTTTCCTTGAATAAAACCAGCTTGTATCATGTATGTTTTGTAGATGTGTATGATTCTGAATATTCCCCATTTCCCTCGCCCCTAGGTTTAGATCAATAAATATTTTCGTGCCACAAATAAGATCAACAATTTTTTTTTAATGTTTAAAAATAATGATACAATTGGTTTCTTGAATGCCCACTAGATTAGGGATCCATCTTCTTGATGACCACCACTAGTGCGGAATTAGGAAGACACTTGGAGACGTCTAATTTCCAAATAAGTTTGGTCGGTAACCAACCACACGCCATATGATAAGATTACAAGTTCGTCCTGCCCGGAAGCGTGCCAAAGGACCCAATGAAATGTGGCACAGATATAAAAGGAGGCAGGACTGCTACCAGCCTACCACCATGACCTGGGTGCTTCAATAATGCTTTTATTATGTACTTCATGAGTTTATCAGGAAATGATATATGTTTTTTTGCGGCAAGATATTAAGGAATGATAGATTAACATAAAAAAAACATATCCATGTCAGTGCCAAAAAATGGCTACATTATAGAAAATAATATTTATTAATAAAAAAACTAGAAAACAATATTCGTAAAGAAAAAAGATTGATGTGCCCATACTTACTGGCCCCACCAGTGGAATGAGGGAGTGAACATTTTTTCCTTTATCCTAGAGCCAACGAACAGTGATAAACTACATATCCTGAAAACTGCATAATCAAAGCGTTTTTTCAGGTGGGAGTCGTCCAATCATGTAGCGTCCACCATGATCTCACGGCTTCAAGCTGATAGTATGATCTTAGCACGTTTTTCAGGGCATGATTTTTCCTTTTCATTAGAAAACTTTCCTCCAACTAGAAACAGACAACCATAATAGACCTGCTTCACTCCAATCAAATTTAAAACAGTCCGACATTAATTTTCCTATATTCAAGTTCCTTGAAAATCAAAACAACCTTAATACTTAAGAAACCAAATATATCACCAAATTAAATAACGTAATAAGACTAATTGCCGTAATGGGAGGAACAAGCTAAGGCTTACTTTGGGTGGGAGGCATGTAGGGAAACCCAAAGAAAGAAGCAAAAATAGGTCCCGCACGTCATGTGAAATGCTCCTACTTCACTAATTATAATGTTATAATGCGAGAGCTTGGAATTGGAATGACACAAAGGTAAAATGACGGACGAGGACTCTTCTTCACCATCTTTATTTACTTGCAGTAATTCTTACTATAGGACTGCTAAGCCAGTATTCTTTTTATCTTTTGCTACATCTGCTAAAGCCTGTATCTGCTTCAATAAAAATGACATCAATGAAAGTAGAGTCCAATTTTACAAAGAACTAGATGTTACACTCATGGACTGAGGGTCTTCAGATGCAGCCCCGTCCCCCCCCTTTTTTTTGATAAACGCTATACCTCAACTAAGGCTACAGCTTATTATTTCACTATGGAGCAATATTATACAAGAGGAGAGTGCTATGAGCCTATGATACATAGAGTAGAGGAGGCTGCCTTAAGCAATTATGACTAACGACAGCGAGTGGATAAGGTTGGTAGATCCCGCCCCTTTTCAACCTTATCATGTTGACATTTAGTGCAGCTTATTATGAAATGCCCAAAGAGGGGTTATCTTTTTCTTTTTGTGTTTTTGGCAAAGCTGCCATCCACAGAGCTAGCTACATTTGTTCCTTTGACGAAGCCATCATATTGGCTTGGAACCCTTTCACTTTCAGCTCACGAGGCGCAAACTTGATAACTTTAGGTAAATTATTTCTTACTATATGTTTATCCAAAAGAATAGAAGGATAAGAATATCTGTTCGGCAGTTGAATTGACACCATCACTGATCGTAATGACACCAAGTAAAAAGAACGCTAGTCGTAGTAATTTCTTAAACTGCAAAGATAATTACATATTTTGGTCTTTGAGACTACCGGGAACCGGTGAGTTTGCATTTGAATATCAATTCCATTTTATTTAATCATCTATTATAAAGATTTGTTTAGCATGAATCAGTACAAAGGAGTTGGGAAACATCAGTGGAGGTGATACAGAATCAAAACATAAGAAATAGTACAAAACACATGGCAGCTGTAGATAGGTAGACAAAATGATAAGAGGACAAACAAGAATAACAACTGATGTAGTTACCAAGACAATATATTGTCGAAAAACAAATAAAGTAAAGGAGGACATCAGGTACTTACCTCCTGCCTCTTGAAACATCGGAAAGAAACAGGTAAAAATGGCTGCTCTTCCTAAGGTAATGGAGGCTGTAATCTGCATATTGTGCGCCTTCTGTACAACGGTGAGAGCTACTCCCATCACAAACGTCAACCAGGTTCTCTACAATGGCTACACCTACACGAGTGGAGATCCTTTCAACCAGAGCCTGAGCCATGCGTTGGACGATCTGCAAGAAGCCACCCCTTCTGGCTAGGACCATGACTACTACAACATCTCTCCCTTCCCCATCGCATTTGCCTACGGCCATGCTACTTGTGGGCTCATTCCACAGATGACTCTGCCACTTGCCTCCTCTCCGCCAGGAAGTCCTTGCTCGACACATGTGGGAGCAGTATTGGTGCTCGGGTGGCACTCTATGATTGCGCAATTAGATACGAACAGTATCCCTTCACCATCTGAAGTATATCGTGACGTCGCTTCCTTGCTAGTGCGATCGATCATATATAATCAAGCGTTTCTCGTCTGTTTATCGTCTCCGGTAGGGCTTTTTACATATTACCTGGCGCCAGGTTTGGTTTTATCATATCACCTGGTTTTTCTCGTGACTTCTCATATGACCTGGAATCGGCACCTAGAGTACCGAAAATGCCCTTCTTTTACGTTTTTTATGCATTTTGTATCCGAAATGTTTCATTCTTCCCAAAATTAACGATTTACAGGATCATCAAGTTGGGAAAGAAGATATTCCGGCAAAGATCCATCCATAATCGCAGTTCAAACCATCGCCGGTGCCGTCCAACCCGAAAAAAAAAAATTTCATGCCAAAAAACTGTAAAAACAGCGGGAAAGACGAAAAAAAATCTATGATGAATGGATTTTGATGTAAGAGCAGTGGAAAAGCCCTCCCAACTACAAAAATTAAGATCTACATGTAAAGAAACACATATAAAGATCACCCATTGGTGTTTGACTGCTCCTGGACATGAAATAAAAAGATAAAAATGGGCAAAAACGTGAAATACTCGTCGGAGAGCGACAAGTTCCATTTATATATCTTTCTATGATACTAATGAGGTGGAAGAGGATGAAAAATAAGGAAGAATGAAAAAAAAAAGGGCAAAAACGGATAAAAAATGAGCAAGTTATGACATTTTGAAGATTGTCATTTATCATGTTGTCGACGACACGACTTGGATTCAAGTCGTGTTGCATAGCGTCGACAATCTTCAAAATGTCATAACTTTCTCATTTTTTATCCGTTTTTGCCCTTTTTTTTGTTCTTTCTTATTTCTCCTCCTCTTCCACCTCATTAGTATCATATAAAGATATGAGAACTTGTCGCTCTCCGACGAGTATTTTACACTTTTACCCATTTTTTTCATTTCACTTTCTTCTTTTCTTATTATTTTTTCTTCTTTTTCCATCTTATATCTTTATATGATACTAATGAGGTGGAAGAGGAGGAAAAATAAGGAAGAACAAAAAAAAAATGGGCAAAAACGGATAAAAAATGAGAAAGTTATGACATTTTGAAGATTATCGACGACACGACTTGATTCAAGTCGTGTACTATCTAACACGACTTGGATTCAAGTCGTGTTGCATAGTACACGACTTGAATCAAGTCGTGTCGTCGACAACACGATAAATGACAATCTTCAAAATGTCATAACTTGCTCATTTTTTATCCGTTTTTGCCCATTTTTTTTTCATTCTTCCTTATTTTTCATCCTCTTCCACCTCATTAGTATCACAGAAAGATATATAAATGGAACTTGTCGATCTCCGACGAGTATTTTACGCTTTTACCCATTTTTTTCATTTCACTTTCTTCTTTCTTATTATTTTTTCTTCTTTTTCCATCTTATATCTTTATATGATACTAATGAGGTGGAAGAGGAGGAAAAATAAGGAAGAAAAAAAAATGGGCAAAAACGGATAAAAAATGAGAAAGTTATGACATTTTGAAGATTGTCGACGACACGACTTGATTCAAGTCGTGTACTATGCAACACGACTTGAATCCAAGTCGTGTTATATGCAACACGACTTGAATTTAAGTCATGTTGCATATGACATGACTTGGATTCAAGTCGTGTTGCATAGTACACGACTTGAATCAAGTCGTGTCGTCAACAACACGATAAATGACAATCTTCAAAATGTCATAACTTGCTCATTTTTTATCCGTTTTTGCCCATTTTTTTTTTCATTCTTCCTTATTTTTCATCATCTTCCACCTCATTAGTATCACATAAAGATATATAAATGGAACTTGTCGCTCTCCGACGAGTATTTAACGTTTTTGCCCATTTTTATCCTTTTATTTCATGTCCAGGAACAGTCAAACACTAATGGGTGATCTTTATATGTGTTTCTTTACATGTAGATCTTAATTTTTGTAGTTGGGAGGGCTTTCCCACTGCTCTTACATCAAAATCCATTCATCATAGATTTTTTTTCGTCTTTCCCACTGTTTTTACAGTTTTTTGGCATGAAATTTTTTTTTTCGGGTTGGACGACGCCGGCGATGATTTGAACTGCGATTATGGATGGATCTTTGCCGGAATATCTTCTTCCCCAACTTGATGATCCTGTAAATCGTTAATTTTGGGAAGAATGAAACATTTCGGATACAAAATGCATAAAAAACGTAAAAGAATGGCATTTTCGGTACTCTAGGTGCCGATTCCAGGTCATATGAGAAGTCACGAGAAAAACCAGGTGATATGATAAAACTAAACCTGGCGCCAGGTAATATGTAAAAAGCCCTCTCCGGTAATGAATTTCCTATGAAGGTTTCGTTCATAAGAATGAATGACTGATGCACAACTCCAATCACCGACCATGTGCCAACAGATACTACTTGTGCATTTGATTAACAATGCCAACAGATCCTTGGCTTGCACCACATTCGCATAGTAATTAAGCTAAGTGATGAATCTATAGTCCGCATTTGCAATTACAAAAAAATCTCAGCTGTCAATTACTGAAGATTAAATGTCCCAACATGTGCAGAAAGCTATTGTCTAAAGCTTGCAAAATACACTCCAGCATCTGTGACATTTTATCTAATAAATGTTTCTTTAAAATGTTGTCCTCTATCGTTGTTTCACTGCTCCATAAGACCGTACAGGTATCAAAAGGAGCATCAAGAACTTCCAAACGTATTAGAAGGAACATAATGTTTTTCTTGGTTAAAACACTGATTGCATTTTTTGCAAGCACTTTGTTTTCAATAGATGACCGTTGATGTTTCACAAGAAAGCTTCACGCCCCACCAGCTGTATCCATATCTGAGACACCATCAACTGTTCCCTTGAAGACCACGTGCAATTTCCTGCGGCACAAACTTTTTTTCCCATCAACAACCACTGTACCAGTGGCATGTACAACATCTTTAGAGACATTGCCCATGAGCTCATAAAGAGTTTCAGATAAATTTGACCGTGTCATTTCCTCCGGTACGGGAGGAGCTTGCATGTATAAATTCTTCCCCCGAGATGTAATACTTGGTTTTGACATTCGCACTTTGGGATGTTTCTCCAGAAGTTCAATGAACTGTCTCATCACAGGTATGGCACATAAAACCCAGTTCAAGTCAGCAATGATGAAACACTAAATTAGGGACACTAGGCAACTGAAAAAATTGCCTAACGATTAATATGACTAAACAAAAAGAGAACGTGAAGCTAAAGAAATTTTGGTAGGATGTAAATTGAGTGAAACATATACTAACCGTTATTCATGGAATGAGAACTCGAGAAACCTTCTGTAACGTGCTTGACGTCTCCACCTCAACAAGAACACCAGGCCCACAAACAAGACAATCCATCTCTCTGGGAAAGTCAAGTCACTTTCGTGTGAACGCCTTCAATTCCATTATAACTGCAAAGAAGGAAAGACAAGGCTTGAATCAGGTTTTCCATCAGATATTTGGATCAATGGATACTGGTGACAGGACATGCAAGAATCTGGTACCAGTATTGCCATACAATTAAATGATCATTAAAGATTATAGATAATAGAAAGAAACAAGACCCACATCAAATAATTGGACAGTTTTGCTGCATCCTGATACAAGCTTCAAAATTTCAAGTGTACATGCTGCTGAAATGATTGCATTGGTAGAAGCAATTGCTAGAATAATGATCTTCACAACTCCTTGCCAGTGAAGTAGAAAAAGAAATATCATAATGATATCAACTAAAATAATTCAAAAGATATAAGTACATAGTTGCTTCAATTATTTTCACTATAAACAAATTCCTCCGTGCATCCATCAACAACTTACTGCCAAATGGAATTGAAAAATATAATCAATGGACACAACTGTTACTCGTATGATAACAATTTCAACTAAAAGATCTGCGGTCTCTTATTTCGTTAAAGAATTAGAGATATTTTCTTTACCTCATCCCATTTAATTAGATGAGCAAATTAGACACAATGGGCCACAGTTCTTGGGTTTTCAGCAAGTGTGCACAATCGAAACTTCACTTGAGGAGGAAACAGCCAGATATTACACTCAAAACAATGGCCCTTAGAACCTTCAGTTCCACCATCAACCATAGGTTTCATTGTTTCTTCCAAAGGATTATCATCTGAATCATACTCTAGATGTTTCACCAGGCAATAAGAGAACATCAGTATCTGGAAGAATGTATACCGTCTAGTAACTTCTAAAATCCAAAAAGAATGCATTAAAAACTATCTTAAATAGAAAGAAGGCAATATGTGTTCAAAGACCATCATCTTGATAAACCAGAGCAGCAGATAAGCCATATATCAAGTTTCATGTACACATATATAAATTCTAGTTGCCAAATACGAACCGAGACAGGCACCGCAAACATATTCATAAAATTTAACTAGATAAGTTTGTGTTCTGATACTTTTCCTAAACAGAGTCAACGACATGATGGCCAATGTACATCACTTAAAATAAACAAGAAAGAAACAATTTATATGTGGTCGTTTAACAAATCCAAAATAGTTGTCTAGATTTAATAAGTTTACTTGACAAGATGAAATATATAAAGACTTATTTCTCATAGGATAAATGTGGGGTGGGTAAAACGGAGGGCAACTTCAGTAGTGTTGTGTGATAGGCGTGTTCTAAAAAGAGGCAAGTTTTATAGAACAGCCCTGAGGTCTGCAATACTCTATGGAGCGGATTGTCGGGCATCAAAGAGAAGTCATATCGATAAGTTGAATATAGCCAAAATAAGAATGTTAAGGTGGATGAGTGGGATAACTTGGAGAGATAGGATTAGAAGTGAATATATTCATGAGAGTTTAAGGGTAGGTCCTTTAGGGGAGAAAATAAGGGAATGTAGGTTGCGTTAGTATGGGCATATGCAAAGAAAATCAATAGATGCCCCGGTGAGAAGATTAGAAGGGATGCATGTAATGATGCCAAGAGAGAGAGAGGGAGACCTAAGAGATCTTGGATGGAATTAATAAAAAAGAATTTGACTTTACTATCTCTTACAAAAGAGGTAGCCCAAAATAGGCCTGAATGGAGGAGTAATATCCATGTCACCAACCCCATATAGTTGGGAAAATGCGCCACTTGATTATGATTATGATTATTTCTCATGAGGTTTTTCTGAGTACCTACCCAATTTCAGAATAAGTATAAAGGTTCTACTACTGTTTGAAGGCATGATTATAGTGCTTTACATTAATACAACCAAATCAACTTCTAGTGGGATTGGCTCATAATACTTGTGGATGCTAGGTTTCTAGCTAGTCACCAAAAGAGAAAATGCATCAACATTTACGGTAAATAAACAGCTTCAATTCCATATTCCTCCACAGGAGACATGCATGCAGCTAAATCAGATATAAGAATTCTAAAGCTGTTACTAATTGGCACACATTTCAAACACCAAACGTTAGGAAAGGGAACAATCAAGATATTTAGACAATCCTTATATATCATTTAATATTTAAAGCTGATTTTTCATTGATGATTCCAAAATTTCTTAACTATCTCCAGTGGCTAGATGCCATTTTCTTAATTAGAAAGTGAATTTAAATCTAGCATAATGTGGACCCGCTAAAATCATCCTCATGGATCATGGATTTGATGATGATCCCTTTTGAAAGAGTTTACGTCATTTCGATGAACTTAGCTTTGACAAAGTAATCTCTGCAGTTGCATCTAATTTTACCGTACAAAACCTAATACAAAGATAACAGTGTATCTTATACAGTTTTCCATATGTTAGCACCACCAGAACGTGCATCTCAAAATGTAGACAACTATAGTCTGTAGAGTAGATGAAAAGAATCATATAGACATAAGAAATCAAGCATTAATGGAGAACAAAGTAATCTCTGCAGTTGCATCTAATTTTACCTTACAAAACCTAATACAAAGATAACAGTGTATCTTATCGTTATAACAAGATTGCTTGAATGAATTTACTAATATTACAGTTTTCCATATGTTAGCGCCACCAGAATGTGCACCTCAAAATGTAGACAACTATAGTCTGTATAGTAGATGAAAATAATCATATAGACATAAGAAATCAAGCATTAATGGACTAAAAGAAACAGCGTAAAAACAAATGGAACCAATGTCAAACATTTAGATTTTTGAGTGGCATCCTCCGTTGCATATCATCACCTTCCTTCTTCAAGGAGCTGTCTATTTATATCATCACATTACTACCCTACTTGTTCAAGTATAGCACTGTACCTACATAAATGATACTATGGGAGAGAGCAAAAATTTACTTTGAAAGTTGAGATTGTCAAAAAGCTCTAAGAATGAGAGAGTAAAAAGGTGAAGGAAACTCACCCAGAAAACTACATGCAACAGCATTTAGGTAGCTTCGAGCCTCAATAGAATCAAGACCAAAAGCAATAATGTTGAAATCAGTATAAAAATTTAGATCTTTATCGTCGATTCTACAAAAGTGAGGAACAATTTTGACTCCATTAACTCTTTCCATAACGCGCTGTGCAGCTACCTGAGCCTTGGGCTTCCCAACATCCTGAATCCTACAGCATTACAAAATCTCAATACAGGACACTTCTTCATAAACTAATATCAACAGAAGCACACATATCCATATGGAAACCATAAACAAATAGTTCATATCTCTTCACAGAGAGAACGAAGAAGTTATAATTATAGATAACACATATACTGAATGGTTGTGCTACAAACTACGGTGCTTGATCCCACAACTCCTAATTAGTACTTTCAATAATGAATCAAAAGCGAGGAGTACGAGAGTAAAATGTTTCTATAAGATAAATGCAATATCAAAGACCAAACAGGAGACGAGGAGAAACCTGAAAAGGAACTGGCGATTAAGATTGGAAACCTCAATGCGATCCATGTCAATGACCTCAAGGTTGTGAAAACCGGACAAGGCCAAGTCTTTGAGCAGTTCGCAACCTAAACCACCCGCCCCAACCACCAGAACCCTAGCCACCGTTAAAAAAATCTTCTCTCAGCTCCCACAAGTAAAACACACCTATCAAAAACTGAGATAACAGATTCCATGCCAGATAAAAGTTTCCAATCGATTCCAAAACATTATAGTCCAATAGAGAGAGAAAGAGAGAGGAAGTTACGCCAGTGACACGCTCGAAGCTGTCGCCGACGATCTTTCGGGGCCGGAGAAGCAGCTTGTCGAGGTCGCGCCACCATTATAGTCCGGGCAGGAGAAGCTATCTGATGTTGGAGAAGTTATTACCTGCGCGCCGCGCATGGTAAGAGTGTGCTCATCACCAATGGGTGATGAGCACGTCTCCCTGTGGGTCCCTTTGGGGCAATCATTACAAGCAGGGGAGAGGTGCCCATCACCCATTGGTGATGAGCACACTGTTCCCCTGCGCGGCGCGTAGCCAATAATTTTCCCTGATGTGAGAAGTTATTAGTTGCATCAAAACAAGGTGGGCCTTGACAGCCGCTGGCCCGCTTGTCATTCGGAAATTGGGATTAATCTTCCTTTTTTTTAGGGTTTTGGTATACAGTGAACTATGGATTTTCCTTTCTACTTGGCTTACAATGGGCAAAGAATTAATGTGCATACATCACATGCAGCATAAGAGTGTTAGACGGAAACATTGGATTTACGAAAAAAGAAGGTTCACATTGAAGATGAATTCGTACAAGGCTAAGGTGATTTGTCTGTAACAATTTTAGGTTACATCATGCATCATAGGAGGAGTATTAAATGGACACATTGGATTTACAGGGGAAAAAGGGACACATGGAATATGGTTTTATACAAGATTAAAGTGGTTGTCTATATGGAGCAACAATAAGCAATTACGCAATTACGCATGCCCTTCTAAAAAGATATGTGCAACAGCAAACTTTTTTTTTTTATTGTAAACTCATTGACAAAATTTGTGGCCTCATCGACCCCATTCGTTCTACAAGCAATTACATGCCCACTCCTGACTCGAGCGGGTGTTGCAACTTGCAAAAGCAAGGAGGGGTCTTAGACCTCCTATTCCCAGCTACAAATCAGCTTATTCTTGCATAAACATGCAACTAGAGAGCCAGAATCAGCTTGGATTTCGTTCTTTCCCAGATCTTACGAGAGGATCGCCAACTCATCTACATCATCTGTGTACTTGAGACGACCCGGCGAGGGTTCGATGCCGTGCTGAGTGCCTCCTGAGGAGCAAGGCGTAAAGGAGCTCATTCCAAGCATCAGGAACACCTGGTAGGCACCAGTGGCTGCAGTCCTGCCGGTGAAGAGCTGCCAGGCCCGACTCTGGCCCCAAGTAGTACAACGATGAATGTCCATCTTTTCTCAGTTCTGTCATCTGGGTCACACTCAAAACATCCACATCTTCCATGTTTATTAACTCTTCCACTGTATTCAGGAAGTGAGCCCATGTTGGCTGGGACGGCAACCCTGCTCCGAACGGCTTCGGGAACTTGTCTAAATGGCAGCTTCCCCCATCTTTCCAATCTCCACCACTGCATTGATACATAAGCCCTTCATATTTTAAACAAAGTAAAGATATGTACTAAGGAGACATTCATCTTGCATTCTTGCTGATCATTTTCTACCATTTGATAACGTAGACAATTCATGTGATTATACAGAGAGGACCAACATCTGATAATGAGGTGGAAATTTGCTCAATAGACTGCAATTTCCAGACGAACATTCTAAAACTGAAACGTTTATTCCTGGTTGATACTAAGAGTGCAGCCAAATATGATAGACGATGGAACAGTAAGCAAACAGAAATGGCATTCGTTAGAACTGAAAAAGGAACACTAACCTGAAATGAACAGGAGAATAGGTGCGAAAAATGACCTGAGTCTTATTGACATCTACTTCTCTCCGAATCCAATCAAGAAGGGTCCTGATTGATGTTCGAAACGCACTCTCTATCGTCATATTCATCATTACTTTGTTTCCTAATTGGAAATAACAACCCCTGCCAGATAATTAAGCAAGAAAATTTAGCTGTGAAGTTAAATAGATATAGCTTAAAAGGTAATGTTTGGTTCATATTTTATTAGAACTTGAAAATGTAAGATAATACCGTGTTGAGCAGTAACCTACTGTCTAATGGTCTTCTCATAATTCCACCAGTGACCTGTATTGAAGATCAGCAAATCTGCATTCTTCCATTTCGCCGAAGTCCAGTCCATCCGATCCAATTTCACGGTGGCCTTGGCTTCCGCCGGAGCTTCGGCAGGGGCTCGACTCTGCAACACCAGAAAAGGAGACCTGTAGTATTCCACAGTGCAGTTGAAGTCTCTGAACTTGAAAAGTAAATATCCTTTGTGCTTTGTAATGGGACTCCCATTCACTTCGTAGACAGAACTCTCATCTGTAACGACCGAAGAAAGCATGCACAACAAAGACTCCCATTGATTTCTTCCAATTGAATCCCCTACGAACACCAGACGCCGGTTTCGCATCACGTTCAACATCTTCTTTGCATCAAATCTTTGAAAGCAATTCAAAAAGATAAACTATAAGACTGACGCGTATGCATTGTTGAAAAAGATTATTTCTTGAGAGGAAGCTTAAGAACCTGGGCAAATTGCAACGTCTGGGTTGCCACCTCCATTTAGTGTAGAAATCGTCGGGCCTTCCGTTCTCCGAACACCGGAAGCCCTGGTCCAGGAATCTGCAAGAGGTCGACTCATAGAGAGGATAGCTTTCATCCCAGACCCAGTCTCCTTCAAACACATTACAGCCTTCCACACCAACCTCTAAAAAACTTGGCAGGTGTTTCTCCCTGGCATCTTCACCAAATCGAAGTCTAAGCATTCCTTTGGGATTCAGTTGAAGTACACGAAGCCCTCCAGAGACGACCTTGTAGTCAAAGTAGAGAAAGCAAGAGACAAGACAGAGAACTGGAAGAAAGAGGAGGGCAGAGAGCCTTAAGGGGCTCAAAGATTTCAGTTGCTTGATTTTGCTGTTGGTAAGCTCCATCAAGAGATATAAACAAGGCTGCTTCGTCAATGGGTTTTCGTTCACTGAAGCGAGCAGAGATGGCCGGCTGCTGTCCAATTGTGCTTATGAGAAAACTGAACAATGGAAGAGGCAGTTGCCAAAACTTACAGGGGCTTTGCTGCAGAATAATGGCAGAGAGGAAGAGTGGACAACGTTTCTTGGGATGTAAAGACAAACAGAATATGTCTAATTTTTGTTCTTGGCGCCAAGATGAACATGAAAGGGCTTCATGACTTGAAACGGCCTTCCATATATGCGTCACTGGCAGGACCCAGGATTCAGGATGAAGCTACAAGAGGGTCCCGTGCAGTGCACTGCTTAGTCACGGGAGCTTACGAGCGCAGTACAACTATAACTAGAAGGAATGACGGGGACTACTGTTTCAATCAGATATCCAAACGTGGGGGACGTCGTGGCTGCCGTCGTGTGGCGTATGGAGAGGGTGGGTGGCAGAGATCACCTTACTAGCGGCCCGAGATATGACTGGTGAGCGGCGGCAACCGCCGTTGCGGCAGACCGCCGAAACAAGAGAAAGGGGCTGTTTGGTTAATGAATTTGGCACTACATTCAGCCTAAATTTTGAGATAAGTAACTGAATCTTGTTTGGTTCATGAATTTAGGCTGAACTTAAAATTCAGCTTGAAAGAGGATTTTCCCCCGATTCAATTCAGATTTTATTTTTTAATCTTCTTATGAGGATTAAATTATAAATTTTTACTTTAGCAACCAAAAGACATTCCTATTTGACACCTATTCAGCCTGAATAAATAATCTCTTAATTAAGCTTTAGATTTATTAAAATTCACTAACTAAATAACCCCAAAGTATCTTGTGGAAATGTTCTACCAGTGGCCTCACTGACCTGTGGGGAGCTCCATTCAGTTTGACACATACACCACTTAGAAAAATATTAGATGCTCAGATCTTGACATTTAGCATGTATGTCAACGTGTTAAACATCCAATGGACCTTCCCACCACTGTCCCGTAGAGCCTTTCCATTGGATAATTTCTCGTGAAACAATGATGAAGCAGGGAAGAGCGAAGTTAGCGAATTCATGAGAGTCATTACCAGTGCTAGAGTGGCTACTGAATTAGACGAGATGAATAATAGTCGAGCTGCGCCAAGGCCATGCCAAATGGCAATGTTGCTTCAGGTAGCAAAGCACAGCATGCAATCCATGAATGGCTATTTTCAATCAATGAACATGGCTTATAAAAAAAAATCAATGAACATTGCATAACGGCCATTTCTTTTACTTAATATATTTTATTGGTTTCGGCTAGTATAGTTGCTAATTTTTAGAACGCGACAGTATAGATGGGCGGCTTATGGGAACATCCTCACTATAATTAAAGGGCCGTTTGGGGCGTGATTAAAAGCAAAACATCCAGATGGGATGTTTTGCTATACTGTAGCATCTGGATATTTTATATATCCAGCTGAAACACCTCCTGAGGAGTTTCAGCTGGATGTAAAAATCCACATAGATGCTACAGTATATATCCAATATCCAATCTGGATATTTTTGCAATAATCACACCCCAAACGGCCCCTAAGTTATCTTTTTCTTTCTTTCTTTTTCCTGTACAAAAAGTGGTGTTTGAAGTGCCTGCGGTTCAACGTAGACAAATGAAGAGGGGAAAGAGCTCTGAAACATACAATTGACCACAGTATTGCCTTCCAATATAATTAATCATTCCAAGTATATACAACATATAAATACAAGTTTATGAAAATTAATAAATACAATTAACCAAATAGTGAGGATGCCAAAAAAACAGTGAAAAAACCTAATCAATTCAAATAAAAACTCTTCCATAACTGTTATAGTTTCACGGTCTACTATTTGATTAATTACTATCCTTCATAACCGTTCAATATGCCGCAGTCATAGGAGGTTAATCAGTCATAATGGCTTCCATTCATGGGAATCACATGAAAACACAAGGAATATTCGCTATGAGCCCATCTGCAGAGCTAGTAATTTTTTGGCAAGCTCCATGGAGGAGAAACCACTTCGTTTCACAACAAACAGTAGCAAAAGGTAGCAAGTGCCGCTATACCACTCAATACACACATTCTGTCCCAACGCGTTTCATTCCTCAATTTCTCCTCCCGCAACTCATTTTGTGCTTTAGAGTACAAATGACAAGACTCTAAAACCTCGCTGTGGTTTTTACTTCTCCGGCTGCTTAGAGCTTCCTTAAGAACCAGCAAACTGTTTCTTCCGTTAACATGTGCACCAGCCATATCTCCCAACTGCATGTTCAACTCAGTTAGCTTGAGCTTTGTAAAACCATTCCCTCCTCCGCCTCCGTTATTAACAAGTCTGAATTTCAAGACAATTATACATTCTACAACTTGACAAGGGAGAATATCCCTCGCAGGAAGAACAGATCCAAACCTTATTGAGAAATCCATATCTGTAGGCCAGTGTCTCCGACCCATAAGTGGCTTCCAGCTGGCAAGGTTTACTGCTTGCTTCATTTTTGGATTCACAACTATCCAACTAAGTCTAATCCCTTCACAAAGATCCCTCCACAGCCTTCCGTCCTTCCTTTCCCTTTCAATAGACACAACGGGTGGGAGCCCATCAGCAACTGATAAGGTAACTGTTGGTTCATGACCATCATCTGCGTCTGAGTAGCTAAGCAGATCAATTCGAAATGGGCAGTTGTAGAACCAACCATGAAAGCCATCTGAACCTGAAATTCCCCATACAACCTTTGAATAGATGGGCTTGTTGTTGTAACTAATATCCACAATCGAAACAAAATCTGCTGGGGAAATGCTATCAAATTCATTGAAGTCACCATAATACTCTGCCTCGGACCATTCATCTGCATACTCAGGATCTAGATCACACTGGACCAAGGGCACATCCTTATTCACGATCAGTGGATAGCAGTCTGCATAAAACTTGCGGAAGCCACCAATAGAAGAAATCAAATTCCTAACATCTTCCCTTTTTGTTGAAGGCCATAGGGACTGGCATACATGTTCCCATATTCTCTCTTCACGTGATATGGAGTTGAAAACAGCACAAGCACAACCAGCGCTTGCCAGGGTTGCACCATCCACACGTGTTAATATATCATAAAAAACGTCGCTGCTTAACATTGCCATGGTTGTCATTGATCTATCTGTTTCATATATCTGTTCTAGACGAGATCATCCTGCATAACGTTAAAAATAATTGAGTAAATATTCACCCACAAAAATGCAATAACTAGCATAAGTAAAAAACATGCAGAAACAACTTTGAAAACAATATAAAGCTTCTGGAATTTTATAGAATCTCAATGCATAATACTCAAGAGATAAACAATAGATTGCTGTGAACTTTTTTTCCTCATTTACATTTGTTTCCACCAACTGGTACCTATATGCCCAGAGAGTAAGTGTTCGATAAAATGAGTATTCATCTCAATGGTAATTAGTTACAAAACATCAGCTATCAATACCCAATACAAGAGCTAAGGTACTGAAATATAGTAACTCGTGTATGTTGAGTCGCTTGAAATATAACTATTTGTACTTTTGCATACAAAACCTATAGAGTTCAAGAACAATACTCGAGCATGATAATAAGCATATACTAAAAAACAATGCAGAATTCCTCTCAAGGCATAAGAAATGAGAAAAGAGGGACACCAGCAAATTAAGTTCCCACAAGATTTTGTGTTCTGCAAGACTTAAACCAACAATTACAATGAACCTTTCCTGGTCCAAGTTCCTAATTTAGTACAAGGGCACCAGTATGTTTCAGCATTACATTACCATAACCTGAATTTATTGTGTCAGCAACTCGGTTTATAAAGGGACCCATTTTTTTTAAAAAAAAACAGACCCCACTAAAAACCTAACCATAAATCTTAATTGAGTTTTATGATTTCCTTTTTTTTCTCAACAATGTCAAAATAAATTATCAGTCATAAGGCAGTCATAGTTTGTGATTAGAAATATGTGACATTCCATGCCACCAGACTGATGGAACAACTCACGTTACTTTTATTACAACTGTGGCCTTGTCCATCATCCACCGTTATAGCTGAAAACTAGTCCAAGATATGTTCAAAAAAAATTTGGACACTAAATTCAACAGCTTAACTGGAATGTAAATTCAGCCTCTATGATGAACTGATACACTTTGAGCCAAGTGGCCGCCTGGCCTAAAATAACTTGCTCCAGAAAATTTTGAATTTATATGAACTGAGCTTCTATCTAAACGATTAATAACCTACTGAGTACTGATTTGGCAAACAGTTAAACGAATCACATCCATGATCCATCTTATCGCAAAAAAGTAAATTTCATCGGACAAAAAAAATTCTTTAGAAAGTGAAGTTGTAGAACCGAGGTTTAAACTTCGAATTCACTAATAAGCTTACTTATGAATATAAATACAGAATTCGTAAACCTTCAAAATCCCAAAGCTCTACTGGATTCAAACTGTAGACAGCTACCTGCCCTATTAGTATCTGAACTTCCACTAATTCAAACACCACGTGTAGGAAACAATCCAGATCACACTTTTGAGCAAATCCATCAAACGGAAAAACTCAGCAATCTAGTAACAGTCTTCAGACACTTAAACCATGTAACTATGAATCGAAAAACGAACCTGAAAATTCCAGGAAAATGATGGAAGCTCCAACACACCGACACCTAGCACCCCCAGCAAGCGAAACGACCGGGGCGATAACCAGACGATCTAAGGCAACTATGGAATCATACAATCTCTATAAAACAGGCAAGGAAGGTTCCAGAGAGGCGAATCAGGGAATCAAAATCCAATTCAAAATCCAACTAACTGTCCAGTTGCGGGAACTCTCGCCTCTCGAATCTGGAAACATGACCGCTTTTCCCTAGGTTATATAAATTGGGATTACAGCTTGTTAAGCCTACGGGATTTTATCCACGGGGTAGGGCACTGGAATGATCATGGCCGTATGTTAGAAATTAACGATTTTGGGCTCTCATCCCCGTGGATGGATTAACGTAGGATGGGGTGAGTGTAAGGAGGACCAAATAGTAACTTCCGTGAAAATTTGATGGGGCTCGCTGCATGGACTTACATGTTGAAATTGGATTTCAATTTTCGAGTCAATAACGAGGTCTCATAGCGATGTCACTACGACATTTATTAAACAAATGAAACGATAAGGTTGATTATAATAAGGACGGTAGATCGATACACACTAAGACACACAACCAACCAACACCTGTCCGGTGGCAGCTTGAGAGTATCAAATCAAATCCATGAATTGAAGACTATGGGTGCGTTTGGAAGCAGAAAATAAAACAGGGTGAAAATTTTCAAGGCTGATAGTTGACGTATGTTTGGAAGTTGAAAATTAACATGGGTGACAGGTGACAAGTTTCACTATGTTTTAAGATTTGCTGATTTCTGTTTGGGAGCATGAAAATTTATCAGACTGCTTTACGTTTGGGAAGCACTGTGAGAAACACCATGTCAGGGCATAAATATACCGAAAATATCCCTTGCTAATATATCAATTGCCTACCCATATCCCCAATATATGCGGTAGGGTTCTGCGGCTAGAGACGCCAGATGGGAGCCTTGCTCATCGTGTAATCGAATATTCGTTATCCACGTCACGCTGTGGGCATCTATCGTTGGTAGAATTACTCGATTGCGTTTCTCAGTGAGTAATCGATTACTCGATTTATGTGCCCATCGTCTAGTCCGCTCTTGAAAACCCATCTCTATCGTGTAATCGGGATGTCGAAGTACTTGCTCAATGTGTAATCGGTTACTCGGTCTCCACCTCATCGCGTGGGTATCTATCGTGGTTTCGATTACTCGATCTTGGTGCTGATCGAGTAATCGATTACTCGTTATCAGAGGTTTTCTATTATTCGCTTTCGCGACCGCCACGTCAAACGTCTCATATTGGCTGAGTGCCGTGTTCCCTTCATCGTGTCATTATGCAAGGGTGCCGAGTAACTCAACGCACGTGTCAGAGTGCATGCCGGACCCGTCACCCCCGACTCCTACTTTCCCAAATTGCTCTCGCCCTTCACCCAATTATTAATACCCGTTTCTGGAGCTTCATCGCCACTGCGCAACTGCGACTACTCGGTTAGGTTTTTGCGATTCCACTTTCCGGCGGCAGCGGGTTCCATATAGCCAGCAGCGGAGTTAGGCCTCCAGTCGATTTAAAGCCGGTCGATCTGCAGGGTATCCCTCCTCAGGATGTCAGGATATCGTCGTGTAATCAGTTCCTCCAAAGACACATCCACCCACCAGTAAGATTTAAAAATCCGACCTTTGTTTTTTTTTTTTTTTCGTGTGTCCGATGGCACGATTGCGCTCACATATCGTGTCACTGGATCCCGATGCTTTCAATATCGTAACCTGATTTCAAATCCTACTGGGTGCGTTCCCAGACTAGATGAATCCACCGCCAAATCCCACCCAAGAGAAGCGATCTTCGCAGTCCCCGAGGAAGTATAACGCGAGGCCAAGCCTTCGAACCCAGTGTACACCCGGCGCTCTCACCAAGTCTCTATAAGTTGCAGAGCGTTACCCACACTGTATGGACCTATTGAAAGAGACGGCTTTTCATTTGTTATTCGAAGGCCGTCATGTAGTTGTGGCTAGAAATTTGCTTGATGTGTTGTTGGACTGTTGGGATGAGCTTCTGATGGTGTTCAACATAAAGGGTAGAAGGTTATCCTTCACTGAGCAGGATGTTGCCCTCATCACTGGGTTACGGGCATCTGGTGAGATTGTTAATTGGAAATCCCCTGACGGTAAACTGCTGGCCCCGGAAGGCTCATTCTACCGTAAGTACTTCTCCACACAGAGACCGGATAGGCAATCCATTGAAGAACTACTTGATAAATGTCTGCGGGGGGGTAGCAGATCTTTCAGATGATGACATGGTTCGTATTATCGTCCTCCACATGTTTTCAACCATGCTCTTCACACAATCGTCAAGATCAGTCCCTACAAAACTATGCGACTATCTGGACGACCTCTCCCAACTGTCCAAGTATAATTGGCCGGCCGCCATCCATAAAATGCTTGTCTCGAAAATGTCACATTCATCTAGATGTTTGCACTCTAGATCTTCCGGAGAGACGAGTAGTGGCGGGACTCTGGCAGGAGCCGCGTATGTCTTACAGGTGAGTCCTTATATTCAGCTTATATTGTAATTGATAACTCGATTCACGTAGATTTCATCACATCGAGTACTTGATGGTAGTGGATATCGTCCCCTCGATTACTCGATATGCATCTCTACTGTGTAATCGATTACTCGATGCTTCTGTATCATGACATGGGACCATATGCATCTATACCTTGTAATTGATTACTCGATGCCGTTTAATCGATTACTCGACCTTTCTGGATATCGTGTAGTCAATTACGCGGTAGGTTCCTCTATCGTGTACTCAATTACTCGATAGTGTTGACTATCGCGTCCTCGATGACTCGGTATCATTGTATATATATACATTTAGTGATTTGCTGATTTCTGTTCTCATTCTGCAGATATGGTTCTTCGAGCACACCAATCTGTTTCAATCCACTATGGGTCCATGTAGTCCAAGAGTGAGAAGGTGGCCCGGAGCTGGGGTGCCGGTGGATGAAGCAAATAAGGGAATTCAATTCCATCACCGATTTCGACCGTATTACGTTCACATATTGGAGACGTTGGATGTCCAAACCGATGTCGTTGATGTCATATCCCCATTACCGGAAGAGTCATCTCTCATCCCCCTCCACCAACCTCAACCTCCGACGTCACCGAGGTCGACACAGACGTCAACTGTCCACCATCATGTCACTTCCCTGCAGGGTGTTCTGGAGGGGATTAATTCCCTCCTTAATGTCGCCCTCGAACAGAGCGATATGATGGAAAGTCGAGGCTTCAGAGTCCCTCAGATTATTGAGGGTATTCAAAAAATGCAGAAGTGGAATCACTCAGTCAGAAGCCTAGTTGACAAACTGGGAGTTGCCGTACCAGAAGCTCCCCGCCAACCACCCCAGAAGGTTCATCCGCATGGGCGTGTCGGCCAAAAGCGGCCACACCCCATATGCGGTGAGTCGATTCGGATGCCGTCAACAACAACTACGCTGCCAGCACATGTTCGTCAGTCCCCCCCTGCGATGCCAGCCGAGTCGCCCGAAATGGACCAGCCGGATGTGTCACCCCGGCCTGAGGCAGAGCGGCCTCCAATCGAATCGCCTATATCTCCGGCCATTCCTACCCGCCACAAGGTGGCCGCCCACAAGACAACAAAATAAGGTAATTTCCCTATCACCCGCCCGATATAATTCCTCATATATATGCCAATCAAGTACTCAATTACTCGATATATGTCTCCATCATATAATTGATGACACGATAAATCTGTCAATCGTGTAATCGCTTGTACGATAGAGGTGCCCTTCGTGTATTCGATTGCACGATGGCATGTCTATCGTAGTGAAACGTTATACATTCCTCTAAATGGGAATCCTCATGTCCGTCATTTGCCTTTTGCATCTTTGTAGCAACTAGGGCACAAAGGACTTGCGCCGAGGCAGCGCCACCGTCGGTTATGCCAAAGTTTACGTGCGGGAATGCTCAACTTGTACATAGGTTCCTCCAACAGTTACGCGCTGAGGTTGAAGACGAACTTGCCCCCACTTCTGCCTTCCCACCCGGTCCTCCAGTACCGAAAGGTAAACGAAGGCGATTAGTTAAGGCATTCCCCAATCTACCGACCCCTCGAGCAGCGGTGCGACCTGATGAGACCCGGCCGTTTGAAGAGAAGGGTGACGATACGCACCTTGGCAGAAAGGGAAAGGAGCAAGTAATGGAGGATGAAACAGCAGAAGTTCGTCCTACGACCGACGTACCCACCGACTACGTTGGAACTAAGATATGTTTCGAAATGGATGTGTTGTCGCCTAAAGATCGAATGACGATTATGCATTGGATGAGGCACCCAAGGCAGAAGTATCCGAGTGATTCATTATACGATTACGACTATTTAAGTTTGCTGCAAACCGAGGAAATAAACTATACGGTACATGCACATGATGCTAATTTAATCGATGGTATTTCGTTGATCGTTATACTTGATGGTTGTTTTAATCAAATACATGCAGGTCATTGATGCGTTCTTTGAACTGCTCCGGAAGAGGCAACAGATGAACAGTGATGTATTGATGTATCCATACTGCTTCTTTGGAGGAATCATGGCTACTAAATATATTGAACTCGTAAGTGTGTGACCGCAACTTATTTTTACATGGTTCTGTCGGCAATCATCTAATATATATACTTCTCATCTCATATTTCATTCTTATGTAGGAGTTCATGCCCAAAGCTGATAATAAACAGCTTATAGATAAGTTGGTCAATAGCCTGCTGAAGGGAATCGACAGGAAAATGACGTATGCCTTCTTCCCAATTCACATAAGTACCCATTACTGCTTGCTGATTCTACACTTCCCCTCCCTACGGTGGTGCTTCTACAATCCTCTTACCGGCCATCCAGCGACGCATCCACACCATAAGCTGGCTGCCGATCGTGTAGTTGCCTGCCTGGGTAAGATCCTCTCAACCCACTTCAAGATGAAGGGAGCTGACGGCTGGTTTATGTCCCAAATAAGGGATGCACCCTTCCAACGTAATTCCGCAGACTGCGGAATTTACGTAATGATGTACGCAGCACAGTTGGCGTCGGGGGTCGTCAAACCAGTTTTCGATCAGATGGCCATAACAATGCTCTATCGGCCGATGATCGCGATAGTCCTGTTAAGGGGAAGTATCGAGAGGGAATTTGACGACGTAGCAGCAGAAGGTTTACAGGACATCGCATTGGCCGCTAAAAGATCGTAGTGTACTAGAAAAAGTGAAACTACTGTAAATAATGATACTAAAATCCCTAAGGATATGTTCACGATTGCTCGATATGCAAGGGAAGGACCACTGTTGTGCCTGCGATGACTCGAATAAAGAGCTTATCGTGATCTCGATTGCTCGATTTGGATCCAGGCAAGGACCACGATCATCACGTCGATGACTCGACTGAAGAGCTTAGCGTTACCTCGATTGCTCGACTTGCTTGGGCAGGACCACTTCGTGCCGTATATGACTTGACTGATGTGCTCATCTTCATCTCGATTGCTCGATATGCATGGCAAGGAGAAGTAAATTGCACACATTTACCGTCGACGACGTGGCTGACTCGCCGGTGGATCAGGGGGGATATCTAGGGAGTTCCCGATCTCATCCCGGATTCGATCTCGCAGCTGAACCATTACTCCATCATCTGGCCCCGACCATTCCCCGGCATGACAACTAGACGGATGATTGTCATTAGATGGTTCTTCTATCACTCGGAAAGCTTCATCTGTTTCGTACGCGGGCAGCAACCAATCTCTCATGTCAGAATCAGTGGCACTATTGTGTTGCTCGTGAATAAAGTTGTGCAACGCGGCACAAGCATACACAAACTTTCCTTGCATCTCAATTGGATAATGGGGCATGTTTTCCATAATGTGCCAACGTTTTTTGAATGCCCCAAACGCACGCTCAATTATATTCCGGAGAGACGCATGTATGTAGTTGTACATCTCATGCCTTCCAGTTGGCCGTCGTTGTTGGAAAGAAGCAACATGATACCTGTGACCTTGCCCCTTGTAAGGACCGAGGAAACCTAGCTTGTTCGCATATCCTGCGTCAACCGCGTAGTACTTGCCCGCCGGTGGTCGTGGGAAAGCAGAATTGTCGTCTTCTAATACTGAGTCGAGAATTCGCTGATCATGGGCGGACCCCTCCCACCCTGTGACGACATAAGTGAAACGCATACTGAAATCGCACACACACATGACATTTTGTGTAGTGACCTTTTGTTTACCCCTATATGCGTTTGACACATCCGACTTCACCTTCGCCATAACATGCATGCCATCTATTGCACCAACGCAATCTTTGAAATATGGATAAAATTTTCTATTATTCCGAATGTAAGATGGCATGTGCTCGAGTGGAACCATGGTGGAGATTCTAGCATGGAACCATTGCTCTAACGTGGTGAACACCTTATACACATACCGATGTATGGTCTCTTCTGAGTGGGAAAATTCATGCCCCAACTTACGAACAGATGTACTGTGACCCATGAGCTGACAAAATATCATGAGTTGTTGTTCAACAGATGCGCCTCGACTATCTTCCAAACCGGATGCTCTAGCCTGTCTACATAATTCAACGAATGTCTGTTTGTTCATACGACAGACGTCCCTGCACATTCGATCATTCATGACAGTATATAACATGTCACGTACCAACTCCTCTCCCCTGTGGCGATGTGGGTGAACAACATTACGAGATGAATGATTTGATAAATATTCCATAGCAATGGCACACTGATTAACTATTGCAGCATCCTCATCGTCGTCGCCAAAATACCTCCACCTCTAGAAAGTAAGAATAACGAAATGAACATACTACTGATTGACAAATAATAAATGTTAAAACTGCTGAAATGAACATTAAAGCTTTGCTTACCATAGGGTCCATGGGTTCCCTAACCAGGAAGTATCAAACGATACTCGTGTAATCAAATGTAAATGCGAGTACACGACAGCCTTCGGGTGTCTATCGTCAATGCGAGTACACGATAGCCTCCATTACCGTGGTCGGCGGAGGAAAGGTAGAAGACATATAAGTAACTAACGAGGTGCACCTAGAAGATGTATATATAAGCATTCCCGTACTCACATGCAAACAGTACAAGAGAAGGCAATAATGACATGGAGAAGCTCATTCACCACACACTCATGGCCTACATATAGGTCAGAGGAGTCACATGCATACAGTATCATAAATGACAATAATCACATGGAGAATAGTTGGCAGGAAAAAAAAATTAGTTCAACCCACACGAAGTCCACAAATGCATAAAGTGGATACCATCTTATGCAACAGTAATAAAATCACAAGTTTCTTGAAATCTAGATGGGAGGTGTCTTCCCATTCCAAAGGTTCTTCAACCACTGCTCAGCAAAAAATTCATCGTCTTCTAGAGCCAGCCACAGCTATCTATTAGTCTCCGTCGAGAATAATGTTATTGCAAAACTGTACATTGGGTTAGATGGGTCATATCCAGGGAGGCGGCGTAGTAAACGAACACATTTGTTGATTTCATCAATCTGTACTTGCTTATCTGTGACCTTTGCCTCGGCCAGCATACGATCGTGCTTCTCGGCAAGCGCATTTCTTGCCATCATAGCGTCAGACAGCGACTGGAAGCCGGTAGATATTTCGGAAGAGGAGTAAGTCTTCCTCTTCGAAGTCTTACGCTGGGCACCAGGGGTAGGAGGGGTAGGCCTGAGGGGATCACTGGTGGCGTGTGGAGGCATCTGTAGGGGAGTTTGGGAAGTAGGAGAGTCGGCATTCGGAGGCTCCTACAAACCAGAACATGGATAATGTTATTATCACAAAAAACTGTAAGCCAGATACAAATACATATCGATGACAAGATACAAGCGGATGATGGGATAACAGTATCGAGGTTTCATGTTTGTGCACCTGAGATAGGTTGCAAGTAGGACGTACTAAGGGTATGTGTTATCTCCCATATCCTCTCCCAAGTACTGATCAAATTCATTGGGAAGCATCCTAGGGTGATCCTCATCGGTACCGTGTGAACTATCCGGTGGCAACTGTGCACTGGGGGGCACCACCTTTTTTGGCCTTCCATTATAAGCCTGACTTCCAGTAGCATGGTTGCCATCGAATATTATCGATAATAGACCCTCCATCTCTCTCAAGTATCCCCAAGACTTCAATCTCATGGCCTTCGGGTGTCTCTGCGGCAGAAGGAGATGAGAGTTGGAATGGCAATGAAACATTTTACGGAATAAAATGTCAGACGATACGCACCTGTCTAAAAATCTTCCAAAAATCAGGATTTCCGGAGGTATATGTTTGGGTTGCTTCGTTATACCCACAACCAGTGTAATCTGACATCCACTTCCATGCATTGTAGAGGTACCTAGTCTTGTCATAGTGACTGCGTATTTTTTCTTCATTCACAATTATACTCTTCTTCGCCAACTCTTGGCTTACATAGTCGTATCCTCCGGGTTGAAAACCATTACCCTTACAAAATCCCGCCATAAGTGCTTCGGCATACGATGCGATAAATGCATAGTGCTCTTCCTTGTTCCACTCAACCTGTTTGACATACTTTGATTTCTTGGCAGGGCTTGCCATCTATACCACACAAGAAGAAGCATATGAGAAGAGAGATGTTGACGTAATCAAGTACTCGATTTATGTGTCTACCGTCTATCCGATTACGACTTCTCGAGCCAGCTACGTCGTATAAGCGCGATAACCACATGGAATTCGAGTTATTGAGTAACCGGGTAGACGGAAGATAGATCGAGTAATCGAGTACTTGATCTATACATGTACCGTGGACCCGATTACTCGATCATCATACACCTCACGATAATGACATGGAAATCGCGAGTTCGAGTCATCGGGTACACGATAGACACATATATCGAGTAATCGATTACTCGCTTTATGTGTGAACCGTGAACACGATACCTCGATGGCTGCCCATCTACGTCGTATAATCACGATAACTACATGGAAATCGAGGAATCGAGTAATCGGGTATACGGAAGACAGATCGAGTAATCGAGTACTTGATCTATACATGTACCGTGGACCCGATTACTCGATCGTTATACACCTCACGATAATGACATGGAAATCGAATAATCGAGTCATCGGGTACACGATAGACACATATATCGAGTAATCGATTACTCACTTTATGTGTGTACCGTGAACCCGATAACTCGATCTCGAGCCATCTACGACGTCTATTCACGATAACCACATGGAATTCGAGTAATCGAGTAATCGGGTATACGGAAGACACAGATCGAGTAATCGAGTACTTGATCCTTCCATGTACCGTGGACCCGATTACTCGATCGTCATACACCTCACGATAACCACAGAGTATTCGAATAATCGAGTAATCAGGTACACGATAGACACATATATCGAGTAATCGAGTCCTCGATTAGTCGATTTTTGTGTGTACCGTAACCCCGATTACAGATCTCGAGCCACGGATCACGTTCGCGTAATCGGGTACACAGTCCATGGATCTATCGAGTATTTTATTACTCGAAAACTCGATTCCCCCGGTGGCTTATCGGGAGAGTCCGATCGGTTCGAAAAGAAGAAGTATTTGATTAATAAATAAGGAGATCGTGGAATAGGTGAAAACAGATGAAAGTAAAAACTGTTAAAATTGGCCTAAAGTAAGCATATCGACCGAAAATCGTTAAACGCAGAGGCAGTACATATGCATTCACCCACATCATATTTATTCCTCTAATCTTCAACGAATAAGCATCAATATCCAATTAGCTCGCACATATGCTCATTCAGAGTAATAAATGTTATGGGAAAAATTACATGGAGAAAGGCATACGCCAACGACAGATTCAAATTCAAAAATCAAACAATCAGGGCCGTGTGCTTACCGGGACGTCAATGAAAAGGGATGGTCTTCGACGACGGTGCGGCGGCAAGAGTTGCAAGAGGGAGGGAAAAATGGTTTATTGGGGGGTGGGGGAGTCGCGTGAGAGACGGTTGAAGGAAGATTTTCGAGGACGGGAGTGATGGCGGCTGGGATGAGAATGAGCGATGAAAGGAAGGAGAAAGGAAAAAAACCCTAAAAAACGAGAGGGAGGGGCAGCCCGTGATTTTTTCGTCAGGAGAATCAGCCTTTCAGGGGTGAAAGGTGAAAATTTATCACCTTTCACCGTCAGGACGCACTATTCACCCTTTCAGCTAAACAAACATAAATCAGGTGAAAGGTGAAAATTTTCACCTTTCACCGTCACCGACCATTTGTCACCCTTTCAGCTTCCAAACGCTTTTCACCCTGAAAGGTGAAAATTTTCACCTTTCAGGGCTGAAATATTAGTTTTTCAGCTTTCCAAACGCACCCTATGAGTGAGTTTGGAAGCAGAAAATAAAACAAGGTGGTGAAAATTTTCAAGGATGATAGTTGACGTATGTTTGGAAGTTTAAAAAAGACATAGGTGACAAGTGACAATTTTTACTCTGCTTTGGCTCAACTGATTTCTGTTTGGGAGCATGAAAATTTATCAGACTACTTTACTTTTGGGAAGCACTATGAGAAACACCCTGTCAGGGTATAAATGTACCGAAAATATCCCTTACTAATATTTCGATTGCCAACACATCCCCAAAAGATGAGATAGGGCGGCCAGTTCCCTTGCCCCCCCCCCCCGGCTGGCTGGTCGAATGAGCCCTATATTTTACGTCGCCTCTAACATCGATTACTCGAGGGAGAATCACATCGTGTCTTCATTTACAAGATTGGCATCCTTGAGTACGCGGCTCCTGCTAGAGTTTGAAATGTGTTCCGCTATCGTATTATCTGTCGCTCGATATAAGTGCTCATCTCTAATATATTCCATCGAGTAATTGGGATGTCGGAGGCCTTGCTCATCGTGTAATCAATTACTCGTTATCCACATCATCGCGTGGGCATCTATCGTTGGTACAATTACTCGATTGCATTTCTCATCGAGTATTCGATTACACGATATAAGTGCTCATCGTCTATTCTAGTCCGCTCTTGAAAACCCTTCTCTATCATGTAATCGGGATGTCGAAGTACTTGCTCAACGTGTAATCGGTTACTCGTTGTCCACCTCATCGCATAGGCATCTATCGTGGTTTCGATTACTCGAATTTGGTGATCACCAAGTAATCGATTACTCGTTATCGGAGGTTTTCTATTATTCGCTTTCGCGACTGCCACGTCAAACATATCATTATGTCTGAGTGCCGTGTACCCTTCATCGTGTCATTATGCATGGGTGTCGAGTAATTCAACGCACGTGTCAGAGTGCATGCCAAACCCGTCACCCCCGACACCTACAATGCCAAAATGCTCTCGCCCTTCACCCAATTATTAATACCCGTTTATGGAGCTTTGATCGTTTAAATATAAAATCCTTGCAAGTGCACAAGTCAATTGTACTACGGCGAGTATTAAGAAGGGTTGTCGAACCTCAGGGACGGATTAATATTTTACTAAATTCAAAAGAAAGCAGTAGTGTTGATTCTAGACTAAGAAAATAATGAACTTTTAACTAAACTAAGTGAGAATTAACCAATGTGGAGAAGACCAAGGCTTCGAATCCACCACAATAAACTAGCGTATCGTTTCTCTCTCTCTTTTTGAATAAAGATTTCCAATTGACTAGCATATTCCTCTCGGACATACACTTGTCAACTCAAAATATAGTGCTCTCCTCTCGGATGTAACACATAAAACAATTAAAACATGGAATTGTGATCTATCTCTCTCGAGTATAAAGAACAAACTTTCAGTCTACTCACATTCCTCTCGGATACGCAAGTATTCTTCGGATTGAAACTCACAAGAATTCACTCTTGTCTCCCTCGAGTACAAAGAACAAACCTTTAATGAATTAACAATGATTACACAATAAAATCCATACACCAACTAGAGTAAAAACATAAGATGAGAGAAAAGAAACTACACAACCAGATTATTGGGCTTCATCTACGCCTTAGAAAAGTGTTTAGCCTCGCATTGGAAGAGAAATTACCATCATATTCTTTATGATCTTCATCTTCTTCTCTCCTTTGCTCTAGCCTCCAATTTAGCTCTAGTTCTCCAAGGGTTCCTCCAAGATTGCCCAAAACGTTCTCCCATAAGGCTTATTTATAAGTTTGAAGAGAAACCACGAAATCCCCTTCCAAATCTGAGTCAAAATAGGTTTTATTTTCGGTTTTTCACATACGGCGATCGATCGCTCCGTATTGTTGATCGTTCGCTAGCCAATCGATCGATATTCCTTCGTTATTTTCCTCCGATTGATCGATTGTAGTTACTGTCTTACGCAGATCAAAAATTCCAGTATATACGATCGATCATTTTGAAGTCCGATCTATTGTTTCCTTTAATACATTGCTTTTGCGGCTCTGGCGATCGATCGCATTGATAGCCAATCGATCATAGTTACTGTTCACAATCTTCAAATGGCTATAACTTTCTATCCCGAACTCCGAATTGCACATAGTTGGTGGCATTGGAAAGCTGACTTCTTGAAACTTTAACATGAAGCTTGAATCAGTCCAATCCGAGATTTGTACACGGAGATATGATGATTTAACCATTAAAGTCTATTTTCACCTCATTTCTGTGTATTACTCTTGTTTTCTACAAAAACGAAAAACTATATGAAAGTAGCATTTATTCTAATCAAACACTAGCAGAAACATAAGTTTATGAGAATAAAATACATATTTCATGTAAGCTTCAACAACATTGCGCAACTGTGACTACTCGGTTAAGTTTTCGCGATTCCACTTTCCGGCGGCAGCGAGGTTCCATATTGCCAGCGGCGGAATCAGGCCTCCAGTCGATTTAAAGCCGGTCGATCTGCAGGGTATCCCTTGTCAGGGTGTCGGTTATCGTCGAGCTTACCATTCCTCCAAAGACACCTCCACCCACCGGTAAGATTTAAAAACCAGACATTTTTTTTTATTTGGAAGCTGCTACATTTTTGTTATATCGTTTGATTTCGTGTGTCTGATTGCACGATTGCGCTAGCATATCGTGTCATTGGATCCCAATGCTGCCAATATCGTAACCTGATTTCAAATCCTACTGGATGCGTTACAGACTAGATGAATCCACCGCCAATTCCCACCCAAGAGAAGAGATCTTCCCAAACCCCGAGGAAGTATAACGCGAGGCCAAGCCTTCGAACCTAGTGTACACCCGGCGCTCTCACCAAGTCTCTACAAGTTGCAGAGCGTTACCCACACTGCATGGACCTATTGAATGAGACGGCTTTTCATTTGTTATTCGAAGGCCATCATGTAGTTGTGGCTAGAAATTTGTTTGATGTTTTGTTGGACTGTTGGGATGAGCGTTTGATGGTGTTCAACATCAAGGGTAGAAGGTTATCCTTCACTGAGCAGGATGTTGCGTGATTGATTGAATTTTTTTACTATTTACTCGCAATCGCACGAGACTACGTATAGACTAGTGGTAACAAGGTCGAACCCAAAGGACTTGAAAGATTAACTTAATTCTAATGAAAGATTGAATTTTTATGATTTTAACTAACTGAAGAAATAAATTTTACTGAGAAATTAAATGAATAAGAATATCAAAGCGTCGAATCCACCACTAAACATGCAATTACTACTCCCAATTAGTATGTCCACAAGATGATATGATATGGTAATTTATGTTCTTTGGTCGGACACACAAATTACCAATGAATTCACTACACGTTATTTGGTCGGACACAAAAAGTTCATTCACTATGAATAATATATTAATTCTATCCTTTGGTCGGGCATAGAATCAATACAAACCTGTTATTATCTAGACACAGGAAATATCAATATCAAATTTCAGTCATAATCTTACCAGTCTATGGTCAAGCACTAGATCAAATTATGAAACATGAAATCGCATTAAGAACAATCATATCAACTCCAATTCATTAAATAATTAAGAGTAATAATACATATTTAGGGCTTCATCTAGCCTTGATAAGAAAATTAGCTAGACATAGAATAAGAGAAAGAAAAAGCCTGATTTGTCGGATTCATCGAAACACTACTCACAAAATCACTGCTGTTCATCGTCTCTCCCGACGAGTCGGTTACTGTAGCGCACTGTAGCAGTTCGAAATAGTTGTGCAATTTGTCCAAAATCCGGCCTATATCCTCTCCTCCTCACCTCCGGCCAACTCTCAGTCTTCTTTCGGTAGAAACCTCGCCGGAATCCGGCCTGAACAGCACCCAAAGGCTCGGCTTTTCCGGCCGAAAGTCCTCTGTAAAAAAAAACTCTGTTCTCCGCAAAAACCAGTCCCTTTCTCGCCAAAATTCCCCCTTTTCCTTCGTCCAAAATCCGCTATTTATAGACAAATCGAGAGAGTCCTCTTCCTGTGGATTTCTGGTTTGGATAAAATCAAATCAGTCTGTTTCAGAGAATCCCGATTGAGCACGGCTCCTCTGTTTTTTTTTTTGAAGTCCCGATTGAGCCGTCTTCTTCTTCTCCTTTCCAAATCCAACACGTCTCTACTCGTCGTCATTCTCAATCGAGCCCAGCCTTACCATTCCGCCGCCATTTCCGTCGTCTGCAGCTCTTGCCGATCGTCTCCAGCTCCGCCGTGAACTGTCGTTGCCGATTCGAGTGCTGCCATGGCCATGTCCGCTATTATCACCGTCATTATGAGCGCCGCCGTTGTCGGAGCCGCCGCCCAGCCATGAAGACATCGCCGTGAATCTCATGCCCTTCCTCCTCTTCCACGCCGGCCCGCCTCGCCGTCATTCCTTCGCCGATGCAGAGCTCAAACAGAGCTTGGCTCTGTTCGACTGAAACGCCCGAGCCATCGAGCTCGGGCCGGTTCTTCAATGTTTTTCTTTTATTACTGAACCGACCACTGAACCGGTCGGTTCAGTTTACATTTCTTTTTTTTTCTTTAAAACCCTTAAAACCCGTCGTAGTGACTCCATCCATCGGATCTTCAATCTCAGCACAGAAACGGTTTGGCGCGTATTCACTCATGACGATCTGCATTTGAAACGCTTTCGCCTACATAAATAAAATTAAATATAATTTAGATGCATTATAAATTAAAAAACCATTAAACCCAATTAACGCATCTAAATTAATTAATTAAGCGCATTTAGTTATTAATCTCCTAATTACTCATTTAACATAAATAACCATTAATAATCCTTACTTTCAACTAAAATTACGACCAAAATATAGGCATAAAGGCATATAAAATGTGTATATTTTATAGATATCATTGCCCTCATCACTGGGTTGCAGGCCTTTGGTGAGATTGTTAATTGGAAATCCCCTGACGGTAAAGTTCTGGCCCCGGAAGGGTCATTCTACCGTAAGTTCTTCTCCACACAGAGACCAGATAGGCAATCCATTGAAGAACTACTTGATAAATGTCTGCGGGGGGTAGCAGATCTTTCAGATGATGACATGGTTCGTATTATCGTCCTCCACATGTTTTCAACCATGCTCTTCACACAATCATCAAGATCAGTCCCTACAAAGCTATGGGACTATCTGGACGACCTCTCCCAACTGTCCAAGTATAATTGGCTAAGCACCATCCATAAAATGCTTGTCTCGAAAATGTCACATTCATCTAGATGTTTGCACTCTAGATCTTCCGGAGAGACGAGTAGTGGCAGGACTCTGGCAGGAGCCGCGTATGTATTACATCTGAGTCCTTATATTCAGCTTATAGTATAATTGATTACTCAATTCATGTAGATATCGTCACATCGAGTACTTGATGGTAGTGGATATCGTCCCCTCGATTACTCGATATGCATCTCTACCATGTAATCGATTACTCGATGCTTGTGTATCACGATATGGGACCATATGCATCTCTACCTTATAAGCGATTACTCGATGCCGTGTAATCGATTACTCGATTGTTATGGATATCGTGTAGTCAATTACGCGGTTGTCTTGCCTATCGCGTAATCGATGACTCGGAATCATTGTACATATCCATTAGTGGCTAATGATTTCTGTTCTCCTTCTGCAGATATGGTTCTTCGAGCACACCAATCTGTTTCACTCCACTATAGGTCCATGTAGTCCAAGAGTGAGAAGGTGGCCCGGAGCTGGGGTGCTAGTGGATGAAGCAAATAAGGGAATCCAATTCCATCACCGATTTCGACCGTATTACCTTCACCTATTGGAGACGTTGGATGTCCAAACCGACGTCGTTGATGTCATAACCCCATTATCGGAAGAGTCATCTCTCATCCCCCTCCAGCAACCTCAACCTCTGGCGTCATCGAGGTCGACACAGCCGTCAACTGTCCACCATCATGTCACTTCCATGCAGGGTGTTCTTGAGGGGATTAATTCCCTCCTTAATGTCGCCCTCGAACAGAGCGATATGATGGAAAGTCGAGGCTTCAGAGTCCCTCAGATAATTGAGGGTGTTCAAAAAATGAAGGAGTGGAATCACTCAGTCAGAATCCTAGTTCACAAACTAGGAGTTGACGTACCAGAAGCTCCCCATCAACCACCCCACAAGGTTCATACGCCTGGCCGTGTCGGCCAAAAGCGGCCACACCCCGTACGCAGTGAGTCAAGTCGGATGCCGTCAACAACAACTACTCACCTAGAATATGTTCGCCAGTCCCCCCATGCGATGCCGGCTCTAGAGGCCCCAAATGGACTAGCCGGATGTGTAATACCCGGAATTTTTTATTTATTAAAATGAGAAAATCTTATGCAAGGTAAGCAGGCAATTCTCTTAATTTGATGAATTATGATTGGTGGTTTGAAAAGATTTGAAATAGAATTAAAAACCTGGTTTGAATTTGATTAGAATTGGGACTTTTAAATTGGAAATTTAAGGAATCCGAAGGAAGGAAATTTTGGACGTGATTAGTGCGGTAATTGGCAGTTACTAAACTCATTAGTGACACGTATGGAGATGGGAAAAGATGGTGGAATTGGTTTCCAATTAGGAAGTTACAAATCCTATTTTAAGTAACTATTTGATTTGACTTAATCCCCTAACTAAATGGGATAGGTTACGTCAATTAGTATGAAGAGTCAATTAGAATTTAATAAAGAGGTTACCCAAGATTTACTAGCCAATTTTGGACGAGATGATCAAGGCAATTGGGCATCCATTGGAATTGGGAAACTGCTAGAAGCAGTGATGGCATTCAAGAGGGAGATCGTGCCTTGATTTGGGGTAGATCGTGGCCTTAGATTAGGTAGCCATCAATGGTGGAAGGTTGAATCCAATTTGGGAAAAAATTATCTTAAGTATGTGTAACCGAAATAGAGTTTTGAAACTCCTTAATTAAAGAAAATCCTAACTAAATGAGGAATTAATTTGGGGGAATGTCTTGGGCAAGTGGAAGGCTTGTTTTTGGTGATCATTCGTGGCCTTTGGATTAGGAGAAAATCGACGGTGGAGATGTGTCCTAGGAGAATAGGACACTTGCTATTTAAACTCGCAAAGTGAGAGACCGCCATCCCTTTGAGACTTTGAGAGACGTGCAAACCAGCAAAGTGGGTCTCGTCCATTCTCCTTTCAGCCTTCTACAGTGACCTAAGGGGTGGTAGTGCGAGCCGTAGTGCTTGGATCGCGAAAGCAAGAGAAGTGATTCGAAGGAGACAACTCGCGTAAAAGAAAAATCGGATTTTTTTGTCTTGCGAGGTAGGTGCTCTTTTTCCCACAATTCCATACTATAAATTGTGATATTTCGTGATGAATATGATACTTGAGCACTGATGTGAATACATATATGAATGATGATCCGTTTGATATTGGTGTCGTTCAATTCAATGGTTTACCATTTATTATTTTGAACATGATGACTATTGCACCCGATCCTAATAAATTAAATACTTCTCATGCATGGCTCCACTTAGATCTCACCGTATGCTTGCTGCTTTGGTCGAGATGAGTACATTCTGTTGGACGTTGTACAATTGTATGTCCTTATATGGATGTCTTCTTTCCTTAGTTTCGTTGTTATATGTCATCAATGATCATGTGGTGTCATACCGGATTCCAGATTTCAATCATATGCTGTGATTAATCCTTAAAGTTTGAAACTTGTGGTTAATGCATACTGGTATTCAGATGTTTCAGCCTCCAAGATTAGCTTTAGGTCGTCAGTTTTCCTGTCTCACGTTAATTGTCTATTTTGGGTCATATCAGCCGATAAACAGAAGTATTGGTACAAAACTGTTTTGGCATAATGATACATACCTTATGATACTAATTATTAAAGTAACAATTTTTGTGAAAAAGAGTTACTAGAGTTTGAGATTTATTGTACCCTAATTATCTCATGATTTAGTATGAGTATGTCCTGAATTAATAGTCCTAATTGTAGTCTACATGTCTAAACCGTATGAATATGTACAATTAGTTTTGGGATTAACAATGTAGTTAAGAATCTAATTAATTGCAGAACAATTGGGAGTTAGTAAATGCCCAGGAGAATAATGTAATAAGTCTAGAATGCATTAATAAGTGTTTAATTGAGTAATAGACTGTATTGATTAAGTAAGTTTATAATTAATGATCTCGGCCAGACTTAGTCTTGTACCCCCAGACTGTGATATAAAAATTATAATTAAATGTAGAAAACTCGGAAAATTATGCCGTCAATTGGGTTAGAAACTAGAGACATGTAGCTGTCTGTCATAAAAATTTCAGACTAGAATATGTTTTGTGCAGACCGTGGTGAGCCATAGAATGGAGCTGTTGTGCAGATAATAGTATATTTCCGGGTTGTTTAAACTATACCATATATTAAAACCTATGTGATATACCTAATGATAAACTGTAGTAACTATATAAAATCCAGAGAGATGAAGTTAGTAACGTCTAGTAATTGATCCAATCCATAGAGTGAGTCATGTCAGACCGAGTCATTCCTTCGTGGGGATTGTTCTACCAATATAGTATCTTTGGCGTCGAACTTGAAATCTTAGATTCTCGGTTAGGGTTTAATTTCCTAGACCCTACCATCTTATACCAACGTCATATAATCCTCAATATTATCAGAATCGATGATGTCTTGATTGGAGCTATGCATGGTGAAGGTGTTTAATGAGTTATTTCTGATGAGTCTCAGTCTTGAGTCATCCTGTGATTGAACATTGAGAATTCTTTGGTTACTCCTATGTGAATCAATTCAGATTGTATTTCTTGAGTACTCCTATGTGAGTCAATTCAGATTGTATTAATGAGATTGTTACTTTACTCCTATGTGAGTCAGATTTTGGAAGATTGATGTTCGAGTCTCTAGATGAGAGAGCTCTTGATATTTCTAGATTGATTCAGTTCTATGTAAACTGTTTCTCCACTAAGAGTTTTGATGAACACTCTTAGATTGGAATCATAGTATGCTCATGAGCCATTGCTAGATCTTGAGAGATCTCAGATTATATTATTGAACCTCTGTAGTTCAGCCGATGACGGCAACGCGTGCGCTTTAAACTGTATGATATTACGGAAGGTCTGCAGTCTCAGCCCATTGTGCCCGTAAGCACCGATGGGACCAGCATCCCTAGACGCATGGCCGGGTTCCTCTGTAGAACCTCTAGGATGATCTGGTATTGATGTCCATAGGGGAAGTGGACTGAACAGAGAGCAGAAATTGTTATCTCCGACACTCTGTATGTTTGGAGTCAGTATTCATTATTATTTCCTCCCGATGCTCTATACGTTTGGGATCTGAGATAATGTTTGTTTATTCTCGACCGTTGATGGTCTTTGATGATGAGTATAGTCCAGGTAAGTGAACTCCGTATTTGCTCAACCTGATCTTTCTAAACATGTCTTTATACCATGTTGTCAGCATTTTCTTTATTATTATTATGTTGTGGGTTTTTCTTGGCTCCTACTGGGTATTTCTTTCGAAATACTCATGCATCTCTCGATGCAGGACTCAAAGTGGAAAGGAACTAACAAGGTACGTGCGAAGGAGCTCGATGGTGGAAAGTTGATAGCAGTGGATTTATTTATCGTTTTTAATTTCTTGTTCATGGAGAACTAATCAGCCTGCGTGCTGAATTGCATTTATGATTGCTGATTGTTAAGACTGAATTATTGTAATAGCGTAGTTAAACTCGAAGTAGTTTTATTATTTAAGATTCTTGTATAACGGAAATTGGTTAAGCATTATGGAATGAGAAAGTGGTGTGATCGAGTATTCGGTCGCGTCTCGGGTTTCAGTCTCATGACCTTAAATGAGTTAGTGCTTCTGCGCATTATTCGAGGTTTTGAAATTTGGGGCGTGACAGGATGTGTCACTCCGAGCTAAGGCAGAGCGGCCTCCAACGGAATCGCCTATATCTCCGGCCATTCCTACTCGGCACAAGGTGTCCGCCCACAAGATAACAAAAGCCGATAATTTTCCTATCACCCGCCCGATATAATTCACCATCATATATATGCCAATCGAGTCATCGATTACTAGATAGATGTCTCCATTGTTTAATTGATGACATGATAGCTCTGTAAATCGTGTAATCGATTGTACGATATATGTGCCCTTCGTGTATTCGATTGCACGATGGCTACTCTATCGTAGTTGCACGTTATACATTCCTCTAAATGGGAATCCTCATGTCCGTCATTGCCTTTTTCTTCTTTTCAGCATCTAGGGCATAGATGACTCGCGCCGAGGCAGCGCCACCATCAGTTATTCCAAAGTTTACGCGCGGGAATGCTCAACTTGTATATAGCTTCCTCCAAAAGTTACGCGATGAGGTTGAAGATGAATCTGCCCCCACTTCTGCCTTCCCACCCGGTCCTCCCATGCCGAAAGGAAAACGAAGGCGATTAGTTAAGGCCTTCCCGGTTCGACCGACCCCTTAAGCAGCTGTATGACCTGATGAGACCCTGCCGTCTGAAGAGAAGGGTGACGATACGCATGGTGGCAGAAAGGGAAAGGAGCATGTAATGGAGGCTGAAACAGCAGAAGTTCGTCAGACAATAGACGTACCCACCGACTACGTGGGAACTAAGATATGCTTCGAAATGGATGTGTTGTCGCCTAAAGATCGAACGATGATTATGCACTGGATGAGGCACCTAAGGCAGAAGTATCCACTAGATACATTATACGATGCATACTACTTAAGTTTGCTGCGGACCGAGGAAATAAACTGCACGGTACATGCACATGATGCTAATTTATTCGATGGTATTTCACTGATGCTAATTTCAATGGTTGTTTTAATCAAATACATGCAGATCATTGATGCGTTCTTTGAACTGCTCCGGAAGAGGCAACAGATGAACAGGGATGTATTGATGTATCCATACTGCTTCTTTGGAGGAATCATGGCCACTAAATATATTGAACTCGTAAGTGTGTGACCTCTTCTTATTTTTACTTGGTGCTGTCGGCAATCATCTAATATATATACTTCTCATCTCATATTTCATTCTTATGTAGGAGTTCTTGCCCGCCAGTGATAATAAACAGCTTATAGATAAGTTGATAAATAGCGTATGCCTTCTTCCCAATGCACATAAATACTCATTACTGCTTGCTGATTCTACACTTCCCCACCCTACGGTGGCGCTTCTACAATCCTCTTAGCGGCCATCCAGCGACGCATCCACACCATAAGAAGGTTGCCGATCATGTAGTTGCCTGCCTGAATAAGATCCTAGCAAACCGATTCAAGATGAAGGGAGTTGCCGGCTGGTTTATGTCCCAAATAAGGGATGCACGCGATGACCGCGGCAGTTCTGTTAAGGGGAAGTATAGAGAGGGAATTTGACGAGGTAGCAGCAGAAGGTTTACAGGACATCGCATTGGCCGCAAAAAGATCGTAGTGTACTAGAAAAAGCGAAATTACTGTACATAATG
>JBCJFD010000042.1:0-40723 GCA_039654745.1 Houttuynia cordata
AAAAGAGTTGTAACACAAATCTTCTACTAATTCTCCCACAAGTAAGTAACTTAAAAGGTGAGGAAGATCAACAAAATGCAAATAGAAGAATCAACACCAAAAACCTAATGGAGAAATTTTTAAATATATAAGTAAAAATTGTCAAATGATTCAAAGATGAAAAGAAGGATCCACCGAATGCAGCACAGTGAAGAGCAGTGCTCTTGTCTGCCCCACAAGCATGATTGACATCGGCAGACGTGAGGGCTAAAATCAACTTCAAAACATCAAGGCTGCCATAAATGCCCAACCACCATGAGTGGTGTCTATTGCTCGTCATGGAATGCCGGCTCGCTGATATATCGGTATCGGGCCCCACCCGATACACCGATACAAGTTAATCTCAGTTTTCAAATTTTTTCCAAATATCGCCGATATATCGGCTAGGCCGATATATTGGTTTTCGGACCGATATCGGCCAATATATCGCTATTTTTAAAAAAGTATTTTCAAAAGAAAAAAATTTGGACCCCTTCTTGAAAAAATTTGAATTTTTTTTTTTGAAAAAAAAACTTTCATGTTTGTTTCCTATCATAATATGCGTTTTTATGCATATTTTGAAATCTATGCTTTGTCTAAATTAGTATAACTCATTTTAGAAGTTAGATTGTGAAAATATACGGTAAAAACTAGTTTTCGACCACCGATATTTTTTTACACAATATCTCCGATATATCTCTGATATTTCGTCTCGGCCGACCGATATTTTACCGATATCCGATACGACATTCGATGCTGCCCGTGAACCATCTGATTAGACCCCTTCTTGCGACCATACTGCAGATTAATCTCATCTATTGTAGTAGGATCTCTGTCAATCGATTGCTTAAAACCATTATTAGCATAATCCATCCCCCCAAAATCCCCAAAAACTAGAGAAGTTATTAGGTACCTGGATTGTGCTCATCACCAATGGGTGGTGGACACGGCTTCTAATTTGTGTGTCCTTCGTGGGCCTTTATGACAAGTTGGGTAGCCGTATCAATCACCTGTTGAGTGATGAGCATACGCGCCGCGTAGCTAATAATTTTTCCAAAAACTAGCACCCTTTGTCCCTTGGTTTGTCTAAGAACAAAGCAAACTCCACAGACCCAAGATTCCAAGAAAAATGCCCAAAATCTGAAAAAGAAACTCAAAGGCCACCAAACAATGATATTTTTGCGTCCAAAATCAAAAAAGCAAAAAAGGAAAGACGAATTAGAAGAAAAGACCTTATCTTTCTCAGCTATGCCAAGAACCCATTGCCTTGCCGTTGCCAAAACTCCATCTTTCCAATTCTTCTCTGTTTCTGACATGGATAAAGATAGGATGAGACATGGATAACAAATCAGAGATAGGGCAAAGTCATCCTGATTGTATGGCAGGGCGTTCCTGATTGCAAAGCGCTCCGAGAGAAGGAGAGATGCCGGTGCAGGGAAGGAGGCAATCAAAGCTCAACATCATGGGGTTGAAACCCACTACCAAAACCACAACAACAAGGCCTTGGTCGGCCAAGGCAGTAGGGCGCCGACCGGCCAGAAAGAAGGAGATCACATAAATAGTTAATCTAGATAAATTAGAAAAATGGAAGAAACAGGACACCCACATGGGGAAGCCCATCAGAAGAACAATAAGAAATAGTGCCAGGTCATATCTCATAGCTCGTGCATCATGTGTCTCATAGTTGGAGAGACTCGGTAAGGAGAATATAATAGTCTGTGGGTCAAATTATACGGAAACTCAACTTATGCATAACGATAGTGTATGAGCTTCCAAATCTTTACGTATTTTTGGGTCTTTTAGTCATCATCATATCATCATGCGCTATATCCCAGCTATATGGAGTCGACGGCATAAATGATATACTACATTTGACTCTTATCATAATCAAAATGATACAAAATCTATACAAAGAAATATAGTGGCAAGTTTGCGTGCCAGATGCCATGGAATATCGTATCGGATATCGATAAAATATCGGTCGGCCAAAGAGACGAAATATCGGAGATATATCGGAGATATTGTGTAAAAAAATATCGGTAGTCAAAAACTAATTTTTACCGTATATTTTCACAATCTAACTTCTAAAATGAGTTATACTAATTTAAACAAAGAATAAATTTCAAAATATGCCTATTAGGATAGAAAACAAACATGAAAAGTTTTTTTTTTCAAAAAAAAAAAAAATTAGAAATTTTTTTTTTAAAAAATAATTTTTTAATTCAAAAAATACCGAAACCGATATATCGGAGATATTTGGAATTTTTTAAAAAAATGATATTGATGGGTATCGATGTATCGGTTTAGGCCCGATACCGATATATCGGCGATATATCGACGAGACGATTTTCCATGCCAGATGCCCTTGATGCAACCCTATGAAAACAGGACGATGATAAGAAGATTAAACATCATCATATAATCATACACCTTTTCAATTATGTGGATTGGCATCATGATATGATGGTTGCACATGAAATGTTAATATAACAATCTTCCATCACAAATTTGATAATATTTTTTGGGTGCGAGGTGTTATTTAAAGAGGTTGCCCCCCTTGCCAAGTGCTTTGCCACAGTCGTGGCTATATACAAAGGGAAGAGTGAGGGGGGAGGAAGAGGGCAAATAGAAAAAACACACCATTCAATTTGAGCTTCTAAGAGATGGTGATGGCACCATGAACGAGGGAGAGGAAGGAGCGTGGGTAAGGGTGTTCACGAGCCGAGTCAACTCACAAGCTTTTTCACCTCAACTCGATTCGGCTCGAATTTTGGCTCGACTCGAGCCCAGCTTGACTCGGCTTGAGCTCGACTCGACACGACATTTTTTGAGCTCGAGCTACCCTCTAACTTGACTTGACTCGGCTCGAAAAAAGTCAACTCGTATTAACTCGAAGTTCGACTCGAGAATCAGCTCGAGCTTGACTTTCTTTTGTGAAGAAGGCCCATAACCTTCTATTATGCAAAGGATTGAGCCATTTTGACTTACCTCGGTTGGATGTAAAGACTATCCATTCCTTTCTTTTTTATAAACTATGTAGAGCCTTAGATTCATACTCTTAGACGATATGGGACTTTCATATTAGTGCATGACAATGCTAAAGCAAAAAAGAACATGGCTTTTATAGAGACTCAAACTTGGATATCCCAATATGGGCATTCACTTAGTTTCGTATCCCAATATTCAGAAGATTCATATTTAAGGGGATTCCAATGTTATTATCTCACTCATAAATGACAAAACGTTGAAGGGACCATGGTACATTATACAATATTTATAATACATTCGAAAGTTTAAGGAGGCTTGTCTTAGCCATTAGCCTTCCCTGTGTTTATTTTCTCTATATTTTTTTATTTATTGAGTTATGTAGTAAATGCTCACAACCAAAGTATCCCAAAGCGCATAGAAAAGTGGACCGGTCATTGACCCTGATTGATGGCAGATTGGCAGGTTTGGTTGGACCGCAGGTAGAACTGGATTGACCCGAGGTTTGATATTATAAGGCAACATTAGTGAAGTTGACAACATGGTGTTTGTGTGATAGATAGAACACGCTTCCCTTGAACGGAGGTTCTGAGCTTGAACCCCCCACTCTATTGGCCACCCACCCAGGATTGTATCCTGATTTACCCGGTGTGTATGATGGGTGGGCCTTGCATGCACCTAAGGGGATTGGCGGCATGATGTGGTGCTCTAAGAGGTCAGTTTCCTTGCCTATTCTAATCGGGTCTAAAGGACTCGGACACCCCTCTTTATAAAAAAAAGTCATTAATGAAGCCCACTTCAAATATGTAATAATTATTTTTTTTGTGTACATAATGAACATAAAAGAACTTGCAATGCAATTGGTTAGTGTGTGTTGATATATTAGACTTGTGTTTGGGTTTAAATCCTAGCAAAAATAATTTACACTTTTTGCCGTGAGTTATAAAAAAAATACTCGAGCTTGGACCTCGAGCTCGACCCAGGAGCTCGAGCCAAAAAAAAAAACTCGAGCTTGGAGGTCGAGCCGAGTTTAGGAATTACAGCTCGAACCGAGCTCGAGACGAGTTTAGGAATTACAGCTTGAATCGAGCTCGAGCCGTTAATGTCTTAGGCTCATCTCGAGCCGAGCTGAGCTCGAGCCAAATTTTTAGAAATCGAGCTCGAGTCGAGATAAGTCAAAACTCGACTCGGCTTGGCTCGTGAGCAGCCCTAAGTGTGGGTGATTGGAGAAAATTTTCTATCATTTGAGACATCAACTTTATACAAAAGTTAATTACCCCATATAGAAGTCATTTAGAGAGATGAGACAACTTTATTTAGATCTTGTTAAATTAGGACTCCCACCGTCCGAAAGAGGTAGGTAAAGTGTAGGAATTTGATCTTGTCCCTTCGTGGGAAAAGGCCTGTACCTGAGAAATTAGCCTAACTGTGCTTACCTTTTACGGACACGGTAAAAGGAGAATGTATCTACTATTCCGGTCAGAGGGAGTACTTGAATGTGGAATCTTTGTAGTTGTTTGGCAAATTTCATGTGGATTTTGTCTATCGAGTCGATATTAAATGGATTACTGATTTCTTGTATATGCTTGTTAGATTTTCTCGAACTTCTGCATTTGCCCTCAACGATTGCTACTGAACAATTTTTAGAATTTTTTGTCTGAATTTGACTGTAACTTGTACTCCCTCCGTCCCGAATAGGTAGATACATTTCTCGTTTTTCTGTATCCGAAAAAGGTAGAAAGAGTTGGGCTTATTTCTCCGTTTCTTTGGACATTTTCCTTTTGAGGATTCTGTGGCTTAAAAAATTGACTTTTCCGCATCTGCTTGAAGACATCTATGTTCATGCTTTTTTGCTTTCAGCACATGATTTAGATTTTAGGATGCATGCACTACTTTCTTCCCCTTTTATGATGAAATTATGCATTACTTTGTGCATCCTATGTCCTGTATCGGGCATATCACACATGAGATCTTAGAACGAGCCAGTGAGGGGGGGAAGAGAACATAAATAAGTTATTGACAGTGATTATGAAACACCTGCTTGTGGACATCTAAGTTCATGCTTTTTGCTTTCAGTACATGATTTAGATTATAGGATGCATTCATTATTTCTTCCCTTTTATGATGAAATTATGCATTACTTTGTGCATCCTATTTCCTGTATCAGGCACATCACACATGCGATCTTAGAAGTTAGAACGAGCCAGTGAGGGGGGAAGAAGAACATAAACAAGTTATTGACAGTGACAAATGTATTTTATTTATTAGAATTTCTCAAGAGAAGTAACTTAATATTGGAGGATATTTATTTATCTTCAACATTTTCTTGGTTTTGGTTTCCTTTACTTGGTCTTCATTTTTTTGGTACCGCCGAAATTCTCTGTTCGATCGTCTTCTTCCATTTTATGTCAATGAGTTGGAAATTTTGGCACAATTTTTTGTTGTAAGATCTGTAGGGTCCGCGAGCCGCAGTGGAAGCGAATCAAATCGTCCGTGGTAGTGTTGAATTCTCTAAATTCTATCTTTGATCTGGAATTTCTCTTATACTCACAAACAACAACAAAATAGAGTACAAGAATTTGAGTAATATATACGAACAACAAATTATATCATGCACAAATCAAATAAAACGTAAGAATGAGTACTACTAACCTGCGTCCTTTGTGTCAATGATTAAACCGTTTATTTTTTAATGGCTATAATGTGTGGAATTATTTTTTAAATGTTTTTGAACTCAGAGTAGATAATACCCTAGAGCTAGAACCAATGATTCCGTACCAGCGTATGCTTATACATCGTCTTGCAGATATTTATGGGTATGTTACTTCCTGGTATTTTTCAGATTATATCAGTTAATATTTAATATTTTATCGGAGTCATGTGTCTGATTAATTAGTAGTTTTTTCTAGGACCATACCTGTGTAATTGTACATGATAGGCGCCTAGATACCATGCTACACTTGTCCTCCACAAACAGCTAAATATAGAAATCAAATCACCCTCCACACCTAAATTCTTTGTTAAACTTTAACAAAGTCTGCTAGAGACTAGAAGTTCCATCCATCCGTCATCACAGAAAAGGAAAAGAAAATGCAATATAACTCTCTCCCTAGCCTTCCGGGTGGTTTTTCTCTATAGAGCTAGAAGTAAGTAACTAAAGACCTAAGCTAATACATTTTCCGTACCCTAGAGTTGTCATAAAATATTTGGTATTTACAGATTTTTATGAGGTTAATTTCATGTAATAAAAATATGTTTGGTGAAGCTATCCATCCGTAATTGGCCCAATAAAGATATCGGTGCTCCACTGATGTCTGTAACTGTAATGCTTGTAATTGAACAACATGGGCCTATAAGATTGAAGCCCATATTTCAAAGCTCAGCGACCGTCAAACGCAACAATCACCGACCTCCCGCCTCCGGCCATGGAAACCGCTTCCTCGTGGCTCCGGCGTGGCCTCCGGAAGAAACCACCTCCGCCCGCCGCCTCCTCCGCCTCCTCCGGCGACGGCCAAGACAGAGACCTCCTCCAATACGGACTCACAGACAAGCTCCAGGAGTTCGTCAAGGGGTTCACGCTCGACACTTTCAAGAACTTTACTCTCCCTCCTCCCTCAGGTGCCCAACCACAACAGACGTCAAGATTGCGCCTTTCTTGGGGTTTTCTTCTTCATTGTTGTTGCTAATTTTGTGGGGTTTTAAGATTTTAGCAGATGAAGAAGATGAATCGGGATTTGGGTCTCAGAATGTGCGGACGGACCTCACAGAGTGGCAGGAACGACACGCCACCCTTGTGCTTTCCAGAGTCAAGGTTGGTTTTCCTTCTTTATTTTGATTTAGATGTTACATTCCATGGGTAGTTATCTTGATAATTGTCAAATGGTGTGCTTTTTTTAGTGTAAAAGTTGGAAGATGAAAATTTGCTTCTAGGTACGACGTTGTTTGATTTTTTCATGTCCTTATGGTTATTACTTCAAATTCTAAATTAATAGTTTATACAAGTTGATACTTAGAGCATACAAGTTGTATGAATGTTAATGGTCATTAGTTACTGGGATTTGTATGTAGAGTGGATGGTTTTCTATTGCTTAAAACCACTCTGTAATTGGTGCATTATAGAGCTTGTTTTTTTGAAAAAGTTGAATTTTATTGAATGGTGTAAATCACAGCTAGGAGACTCTTTCTGGTGGGGGTAGTGGAGGTTCAAAATCGATTTAAATTGAGCCAGATGGGGCATCTATTTCAGGACACTCTTTTTTTCCCTATGGAGCATCTAAAATGGGAAGGATGGAGTATTTATTGTTATAATGAGGGTTGTCCGAGTCCGCCGCCAATGCGTTTGGGTACATAGAAGGCCCAGCCATCATACATAGTAGGTAAATCAAGATATTATCCCGGGTGGGTGGCCAACCGAGTGCGGGTTTGAACTCAAGTCCTGGCCATCACAGCAATGCGTCGTTGGTTCATTACAAAGTTTTTGTTAATTCTCCCTCCGTCCTGTTTTAATAGCTCCATCTGAAAAAATATTAATTATTTGATGGTGGAAACCCCAGCCAATGGGGTGGGGGGGGAGGGGGAGAAATGGTTCAAAATCCACTTAATTTACCAGATGGAGCATCTAAAACGGGATTGTCTTTTTTCCCAATGGAGGGCGGAGGGAGTATATGCTAGGAGGTAGTGAATTACTGTGTCTTCAGAGGAAAAGGAAGCTTAGCTGCCCTTTTGTATGATCTGTATTGAGAGTCGTTTTCTCCCAAATAAATTTTTTAAGAGGGGATAGCTATTGCTATAGATGTTTAGCTTTATGGAGCTTTCATCTTACTCTCTCCATCCCATTTTAATAGTTCAATTTGGTTTTTGAAATTGAAAAAATAGATAGGATAATTATTGTGTGATGGAGTGAAGTATTTTTTTTTCCTTTTTCACCATAACTTGCAAAACGTGCTCGATCAGAAGCTTGAGGAGACCACTACTATGTTATATTATTGGTGATTTGCAGGAAATATCACGACTAAGATATATGTTGTGTCCACGCCATATGAAGGAGAGAGAGTTTTGGAGGATTTATTTTGCTCTTGTCAAAAACTATGTGACTCCGTAAGTGCATATTTGTTATTTTGTATCATGTTATTGCTATGGTGTGGTGTTTTTTCCTAGTGTCTGATTAAGAGACTTTCCTACCATCTGGCTGATACTTTGATTAGGTTGCCAAGTAGCTTCTGGATTGTGTGATATATATATATATATATATATATATATATATATATATTGGGCTAGAATCATTTGATTTCTCTGTCACAACAAGATAGCCATTTCATTATGAATAATGCATGATTCTTGAATTTTATTCAGGCATATGCCCTTTGTACTAGCTTACAGTCAGAAGTTACTAAATTTTAAGAATTCTTGTGTCTATTCTATTTTTATTATAGGTGTTTTAGAACTAAATATACACAAGCATTGTGACCTGCAATGGTAAATTAAAAAGGTTTTGAATCTTTCTCACATCTAAGCGATAAATGATAAAGATAATTCCTAGTAGTTGGGCATATTTTGACGGATTATGTTGAACGATCGAGCACATGTAATTGCATGGATCAATACTACTCCATCCCACATTAATAGTCCAATTTAGTTTTTTAGAATGAACTAAATTTTTTTTATTTTTAAAAATGCAAATCATATATATATTAAAGTTGGCCAGTGGGAGTAGATTTTTTTTTTTGTATTTTCTTATAATTACACATGTTACCAAACTTAAACATAACCAGATGTCATCCTACATGGTTGAATAGTGCATTATGCTCAACAGTTGGTGTGTTCAAATTGGTGACAGCCAGCAATACCAAGATGTGCTTTTATCTTTTATAGTAATTGCAGTGTACTTTTGGCTAGCATCTAGCTCATTCTTGTGCATTTAAATATCCTGCTTACATGGGTATTGATTTTCTTTGGCCTGACTAGCTATGAGTTGTGGGCTACTCAAGAAGCCAAACTCAAGAAAGTGGAAATGAATGGTAAAAAATCGGTGGATCTAAATGCTTGTGAAGTTGAAATGGTTGAATCAAAGGAATTAAAAAAGTTTTCACGTTCAGATCTTGGATTGAGTTCTTCTTCTCCGAGCAATTCTGAATGTGAAGGTGAAGGTGTAGCAGGAGGTATCTTTGTTCTTACATTCAACATATCTTGTGCTTCTTAGTTTTACGTTTTTTGTTATAGTTGTTAAGTTCAGTTTTTCCTGTTGTTAGTAGATGAGGCGGTGCTGAATGACAGTTCTGTTGAAGTGTTCAGATGAAAGGGCACAACTCAAAACAGGAATTATCTACTGTTACACCCAGTTGTCAATCCTTGAAAATTTGTAATTCATTATGCTTTTACTTAAAACTTTTCATGCGATATTTCATGCGATATTTCATGCATTCTTTTCGGTAGTTCAATGAGGAACTAATGGCTCTATTATCTTAAATATGAGTTTCATAGGTCCTATATCTATGTAAATTTTGTATCTTTGGCAAGAAATTGGAATCCCGCAAACGGTGTTCTTCATGACATTAGGTGGCAACAGGTGGGAGCACCGCCCAACAGGAAGAAGAATATATTGGAAGCAATTGGAGCCTGTGCCCAAGTATATGTGCTGCCTGCGGAAAAGAAGCGGCCACTGACTTTTCTGTATATTGAATCTAGATCTTGATAAAACTTTGTAGATGATGTGGAAGGTACTGTCAATTCAATTATTTTGGAACGAATATTTTGCTCTGAAAGTGTGGCGTCCGTGTGGATATTGATATGATTCTTCTCCCTGGATACAAAGGCCGTAAAGGTGATGCATTGCTTAAAGTGTAACTGTACAAAAAAAATACATGTTATAGTGACATTCAGATGCACGGCCAAACAGACGGTTCTCATGAACTACATGTTGGCAAAAGCAGATCAAAACTGTGCCAATTGATATGACTCTTCTCCCTGGATACAAAGGCCGTAAAGGTGATGCATCGCTTAAAGTGTAACTGTGCAAAAAAAAAACATGTTATAGTGACATTCAGGTGCACGGCCAAACAGACGATTCTCATGAAATACATGTTGGCAAAACTGTGCCAGTGGATGAGTAGCAGATATATTCAAATGAATTAAGGTTATAAGGCACGGAAGGTTGAAGGCTTCAGACGCTTTTAGAAGATCAAGGACAATTTGGAAAACATTTATGGAGTTTTCATTTCAAAAACCCTGAGCACCCCCCCTTCCGGGTTCCTCCCCAAACTGAGAAGAGCAAGCAAACTGAAGATTTATAATGAGCAATGGTAGGCCAACTCCATCCTCTATGTATGTGACGAAGTGAAGAAAAGCATCAATGAATAGTGTACTTTCGTCCTTTGATATCATTGTGTTGTGTTTATTTCATTTTGGGCATGTGTGTACCCCTTTGTTGAGGGAGTACACGCCGCCAATAGAGTGAGAAACACCTTATTGGTGTGAGAGTATTCCCCAAGTATGTTGCCAGATTGTGAATAGTTAAGTTCAGAGGTAGTCAAAAGCCTGGGAACTTTGTTTTTGGAAATTAAATACTTGCATTAAACCACGGACAAGAATAAAGCAAAGAAGCATCAGGCGCAATCCCGCAAAGGAGCGAAGAAACAAAAATCCAACATGCAACCAACAAAAGAGGAAACCCTACGGGTGCTATTCATCTTTCTACACCTGATTAAGGGGCCGTTTGAGGCGTGATTAAAAGTAAAACATCCAGATGGGATGTTTTGCTACACTGTAGCATCTGGATATTTTATATATCCAGCTGAAACACCTCCTGGATGTATATATCCAATATACAGTCTGGATATTTTTGCAATAATCACGCCCCAAACGGCCCCTAAACTTGGCCCTCTGGGCGGAGTCTAGGAAATGACTCGGCCTTGTTGACCACCCCAAAACCAAATTCGGAAATTCGACTCGAAAAGCTGTTTGGGCCGGAGAGGAAATACACTGACTCAGTCCGGTTTGAATACAAGGCGTCTGGTGACTTTAAGTAAGCTTCATTTTAGTAATGTATAGAAGTACATGTGTTAGCCAAATCTGTACAAATTTAATGAAACTAATTCAGAGGGTTGATTCACTGGTAATTCAGAAATGAATTAATAAGTTCTATTTCTTTGACTTTTTATCAACGAATTTGTCCCCTCTTTAAGGGTTGTGTAAGGGCGGGCATTTCGCTTAAAAATTTACCACTGCATTTCTTTTTGTACCATCGTTTTGATTTTGAAAAGAGTCAAATATGTTATGGAATCCATGCTGCTAAATTCAGATAGTTGAGATAAGGCATATGACAATGATGAAGATAATTTATCAACAAATTACAATTTCAGTGGAGAAGTAAATTTACCACCATTTTAGTGTCAAATTCAAATTCAAAAGCGACATTTATATTTGGTATTATTATGGCGTTTGGTACGAGGAAAGAAAATTAATGATTGTTGTTCCCACCTACTTCCGCCTTTTTCGACTTTTTATTACCAAATGAAAGAATCACTAATGAATACCCTGAATTGTGATTCACTACATTACAGATCCTAATAATGGCTTGCTTACCATATGTCTCAAAATTCGTTGAATTATTTGCTACTTACCCCATTGAGTAGGATCAATTACGGCTTTTCTTGGCATTGAACAATGAAGGCTTTGAAAACCCAACAGGCTTGTTCAAGAGACAAGGAGGCCTTGGGGTATGGTGAGATATAGTAAGGTTTATAGTGGGGTGTACAAGTATGTCCAAATTCGATTAAATATAATTATAAAAAAATCGATTAAAAATAAGGGTACAAAACAATAGATTTTGAAAAGTTCACTTGAGGTACACATGAAACGTGGTAAGTGAGTTATTATTGGGGCTTCATAGCCATTTCGAACTTTAAACAAAGAGCCCCTAAGACTCAGCCCCCTCAAGCTTAGGCGCCGCACGATCTTTAAGAGTGTTAACTGTTTTTTTTTTCCTATCCGAATGCTAAGTGTTAAAGACAACTTGAGCCTCCAATCAATTTTCAAACATCGTCACATATAAGACCTAGGAGAGAGAAGCTCTCCCCTCTCTCCTCTTTTTCCCCTCTAGCAAACTCCCTTCCCCATCCGTATTGGTCTTTTGTCCCCACCCTGGCCGGCCTCTAGATGGCCGCTGCGGTTCTGGGTTGGTGGATAGGGCAGGAGAGAGGCAAAGAACCATTAGTGGGGTGACGAACTTCGAAGTCTCCCACCCCCCTAGCTTATCTTGCCCTAACCTCCCCCCTCCCCATCAGCCAAAGGTTCGTAGTCCGGTCCTACAGGTGTCTGCCCAAGGTCGTGCCCCCGTGATGGTGGAAGTTTTTTTTAAGGTGAGAGAGAAGTTTTGCTTCTCCTCCCCTCCTCCTGTGCCCATGGTCCCCTTCCCCTATTTCTCATATGGAAGAGATGTCGTGTCCAGTGGATATTGTTATGGACAAAGGTGATTCCTTTGGTAGTTGTTCCCTTGGGGCAATTGCTTCAATCGGCGCTCTTGTCGTCAGATCTCTCCCCCCCCTTGGGTATAAATTGTTGGTTTCTACTCTAACCGTTCCCCAGTCAAGTGGTGATCAATTGGATAGAGGTCATTAGGGTGAGAATCCAACCTACATTGCGTGGGGCGTGCGCTCAATCACTCGGTTATGTAGTTGTCGCCTAATGGTTGAGCGAGTATCTCTGAGGCTAGTACCTATGAAGCTGCTGCTTGAAGCTCACAACCTGGTAGCCCTATTGTATATTTTTTCGTTCTGTTGTGGATATGCATTTTATCGAAAAATCGGCATCAATTTACCAACCCTTTGGAAATACCCTAGGATGTTTGGATTCGAGGTTCTTTGCAATAGATTCTGGCTCAACGTTGTGTCTCTGTTTATGGTATTTCTAATGGATATTCTTTGTTTAATAATTATGGAAAGATGTGGTTCAATGTTTGTAGTGTGTTTGGAGTCTCTTTCTCCCCTTGTGATGTTGTATATAAGGAGGACTCCTTGTTTGTATTTTCGTTTTTAGTTGAATAAAGTTTCTTTGTTAGCAAAAAGAAACTTGAGCTGCCAATCATACTATCTGAAATCTATCAGGAGACTACGCTTTGTGCATGACCTGATTTAGATAAGGACGAATATCCAACTAGAGCGACAGAGCTTTTTACGTGTGGCTTGGCGCCAACTACGGGTTTCTCATATTACCCGGAATCACTTTCTTTCTTCCATATGACCTGGAAAGTACCAAAAATACCCTTAAGTTTAGGTATAAGCACCCACTCTCCGTTTTTCCATATTACCCGGAATGGGAGCGGCTACCCGAAGAAGCTCGCATTAGTCGGAGAAGAAAGCGTTCCGTCCGGCCTCTCTGCCCATATCATCACCGGCCCCAGTGCCGTCAAACTCCAGAAAGGTCATCGTCGTGGCAAAAAGTGGGAAAACGAGCGGGAAAGACCGGGTATTGGAAAACAACTTCAACCGAGGCAGCGTACATCAAAAAACCTGTAGGTGAAGTTCAAATACGACGATTTTTATCATGAAAGTTGGTTCCAGAGAAGAAAGTTGAAAACTTAGCAAGTTTTCAACTATTGTTACAGTCGTGTATTCAACAACACGACTGTAACAATAGTCGTGTTTGATAAAACATGACTCATAGACATTGCTTTTCACTCATATACGGTTTTCAATATATCGTGTCTGATGGTTTATTAACTTATTTCGGTATTTTAATGGCAGGTACGGATGGAGAAGATAGTTGTTTGCTTACACTACGATGGAGTTTTTACAAATTCTGATAAGTACGTGGGCGGGAAACGGAAGCTCCTACCTATAGATACACGAGTAAAGTACCTGGAACTGTTGCAGCAAGTGGAAGAAAGATTAACGCTTAAGTCTACATCTGGTACATTAACTTTGTTATATCGTGTTGACTCTAAATCCACATACCTCTCTGAAGACGATAAAGACGTGGAGTCAATATTTATACTTCACAAGAGCAAGCAAGGCACAAATGGACTACTCCGCCTGTACGTGGAGTGGACTTCTACGGGCAATAACATGGAGACTTCGACTCTCAATAAGGAAATAAATGCCGATGCAAATAAGGAGGAGGAGAGGCTACTAGAGGCAGAAGTGAGGCCGGCCAGTAAGACACCGCCAGAGAGGCCGTCCAGCCCGGGCAATAAGACTCCCGCATCAGTAGTCAAAGGCGGAAGAGATGAAGATTATGCGAGGTGACACTTCTAAGGCACGGATACAGGCAAGTCGTGTGCTATTATAGTCGACTATAATAGTACACGACTAAAAATTTTGTCGTGTCTTATGCAACACGACTATATACATAGTCGTGTTTCATAATACATGACTATAAATGAATTCGTGTTGCATAAGACACGACTTTACTACATGCTATCGTGTTCTCAAGTCCATTCATACATCTTTTTTCACGCAGATTTGGAGATGGAGAAGAAGCTGAAGATGAAGAAGAAGATGAAGATGACGATTCCAGTCCAGATGAAGAAGAATTATTGGATGAAGATGAATTACCGTGGTCTGCAGATGAGTGGGATGAGCCTCTTACAGTACCACATTTTAGCCAGCCAGATCACACGAGAACATCGACTTCTAGAGTTCCCACGGCAGGAGACACATGTAAAGGGAAATCTATCGCATCGGAGGACGATGAGTACCTCAATATTGAGGGTGATGGTGGTTGGGATTGGGGTACCTATTCTGTAGAGGCCGGTCCTTCAAAACATTATGAAGAGGAGATGATGTTGACCGGAAGTTTGCAAGCAGAAGACCACGAGGCACAACTTACCTTAGGGGCTAGGTTCGAAAGCATCAAGCAGTTCAAGATTGTTCTAACTGATCTGGCAATCAAGAGGAAGTTCATGTTCAAAGTAGCGGATGAGAGCAAGGACACATTCGCTGCAACGTGCAAGGTTTCGGGGTGCAAGTGCTACATACGGGCGTCGAACAGACTTGATGGAGTCAGCATGACAAGGAGGGAAGAACGGCATACATGTGACACTTCTGTAAGTTCGAAAGATCATCCATTGGCTTCTCACCTCTGGATTGCGAGGAAGTGTCATGGCCTCCATAAGGATTCAAACTCCATAAAAATCGCAAATATCCAACAATACATTGAGAAGCATTGGGGCATGACTGTAAGGACCCTCACTTTAAAAACCGGTTTATTTTTGTTAAATGTGGATTATCGTGTGGTTTAAGCACTTTCAGATTAAATTCAGTTGATTTCGAAAATAAAAATAGTTTTCAAAGGTTTCAATCAAAAACAACTTCACATAAATGAGTTTTAAGTGATTTAGAATCAAATCTTAATTTTTGGAATTTTTTCTGATTTTTACCTATTTTCCCGAAAATTAGGGTTTGACGGGACCCCCGGCGGGCCCCGCCGACGAAATTAGTTTCTATGACCAAAAGCCCCAGACATTACACAAAGTCGTTATAAAAATTTTCAGAATTTTCTGAGCTTAATTTGGTATTAAAATCGCTAAATTACCCATTTTTAGCCAAAATTTCTCATTTTACCCCAGTTTTTACCTAGGTCTACCCTAAAACTTTCTATAAAAGGAAAGGGTTGCGCCCTCCCTATTTTGGGAAAGGGTTTTGGCTTGGAGCAGCAGCCTCTTTCCCCATTTCCAAAAGAGGAAAGGAGTTAAGGTATGCTAATCTATGCTTAATCTTTCATTTTTATTTGATTTTCAATAATCTTTACTCAAAACCTTGATTTTCCAAATGGTTTCAAAGCATTTGAAGGATAAAAATCTCTGTTTTAAAATTTATCTTCAAACCCTAAGCTTCAAATTTTGTTTTTATATGATTAAAAGCCCAAGATTTAAAGTTTATTTTGGGTTTTCAAGCTTAATCGCGATTAGTAGAGTATTAACAATGGATTTATATTTTCTTCAAGGTGATTAAGGTGTTGGACTTCGTGGTCATCGAAAACAAGGTAATGGGTTCTTTAATACTGAGTGTTTTGGAATTATTGAACTTTACTGAGGTACATGTAATTGTTCTTTACTGTTTGCAATTACATATAACTTAGTAACTTTCAAAAAATTCCAATAAACTCAGTAATGTTCGAAAATTTACAGTTAAATGGGTTTTAGAAATTTTGCATTTTTTTTTCCATGATTTACTTCACTTAATGACATGAGAAGTATATTATGAGTTAATGCGGCCACGTGATATGTAGAAATGATGATATAATACCTTATATATGTTGGATTATAGAAAATAAATGTGAGTATGCTTGTAGGAATGTTGTCGAGTTCATGCAAGTAAAGTTATGTTTTTACGGTGGTTTTCACCATGATTTTGGGATTGTGATCAGTACTTAAACGAGTTTTCAACATATGAATATGACACTATGAGTTATGATAAGTATGAATCATGTGATTAGGATATGCATGACTACACACACGCATGGGGATTTACCATGAGATTGTAATTATACCTTGATTATGATGCATGTGGGAATGGGTTGAGAGCATGTTTCATGTGTTGGCACCATCGTAGGATTTGCTCACGTATGTATCCTGAGAGCATGCATCATGAATCGGACTTCATGAATGAGATTTTACCGTGTCTTCATTGGTGTTGATCGATCGTATGCAATGGATATAATTGCGTGCCGGATTAATCGATCGGAGAATTATCGAAGTTGGTTAGTCCGAAAGGACACGTTTTCGATTTGGTCCTTCGTGGATCACAGACACTCCCCGGGTTGAGTTTGATGGATGATATGGGGGGCGTGTTTCGTACTCGCCTTGCGGTTGATACTATTGAGATTAGTCGTACGGGACATGAGTATTCCCGGTGGTAGGCTTGTGCACCCCCTACCACATGTGTTCTAAGGTCCCGCGTAATCGGGATTCGGGCTCTCCCCCACCGCAGGAGACTACCCAGGGCGAACACACCTGTTCTAGTTTCGTTGTGTACGATTCGGGCACCCTTGGCCAGGGCTGTCCAGGGCGAACAGACTTTGGGGTATACGACACCCCCTTGTTTCCAGCGAGGAAACCGGACCATGATACACCTTCTTAGGCTTGATTGTGTCCCAAAGATATTGTGCTTACTCCTTGATGGAGGCATTCACCATTGTATTGATGCATTATTATGAATGCTATGAATGATTGTGTATCCTGTAGATTCCACGTGTATCGTGAAGGGTGAGTGTATGTTCATATAAATGCATGACTATGTACCATGTAGATGCTCTACATGTGACGTGATGGATGGGTGGATCATGTTATATAAGTATGATTGTGTACAATGTTGTATGAGATTCATACCACAGGAATGCATGTTTAGACAGTTTGTGGTTGAGATATTATTATGTATCGTCTTATGACGGGTATGCATGTTCAGTAGGTATGTTGGTAAAATTCCATGGTATAAGATGTTGTGAGATGGACGTATGATTTAGACGGTATTATCACGTGGATTACGTATATTGTTTGATGAACTTTCATGCTTTGATGTTTCTTGTGGATTTCCGATGTGTCTTGAAAACCATTACTGAGTTTTATACTCACCCCTCTTCCTTGTTTTGTTTTGGGGCTGCGTGGTGCGACACGTAGGATCCTCTCTTTGAGGAGCGACCAGAAGAAGTATGGGATTAGTTTGAGCAAGATGATTAGTGTTGTGTTATCGTACTCTCTATTGTCATGAGATTACAGTAGATGTCGTGTTATATTTCAGACTGTTTAGACTTGTTATCCGAGCCGCATGTATGGCTCCGGACTTTATCTAATTGTGGATGTAAGACTTGTTGATATTCTAGACTTTATACCTCGTTGACTTTTTACTTGTTTACTCTTACACAAAGAGGCGCGAAACTCCGAAATTATGTTATCGCCCGTATATGGGTGTAAGTCTTCCGCTTTGTCCGACATAACGTCGCCCCCGCACATCATTCGGCCCATGAACCGGGTTCGGGTCAGGTCGGGCGGTGCGCGGGGCGTGACAAAGTTTTTGGTATCGGAGCGCAGCTTTGTCTAGGAGTAAATAAGGTGTGAACGACAAGTCTTACAGGTTAAGGGTTGTGAGAAGATTAAGTCTAGATTTAATTAGCGTTGTGATTTTCCTTTAGTGGTTTGCCACGATTGTTGCCTGTTTACGTTTGTGTGCCACTAGTTGTTAGATTGTTTTGTGTTATTAGAACTGTGTGATTAATGAGTGGCGGTTGTGTAGATGGCTGGCCCTAATCACACGGGTGCTAATAACCACCGTGGCGCTCGGGATCCGAGGGTGGACGACATGTTGACCGCGATTGAGGGGTTGACGCGGGTCGTCCAGGCCAAGCAAGCGAGCGGTAGTGGGTCTGAATCTCTTTCTCTTGAGGGATTCAAGAAGCTCAACCCTCCTAGCTTCAAGGGCGGGTTCAATGCTTCGGTGGCGGATAACTGGAGACTTCATATAGAGAAGATCTTTAGCGCGTGGCATTGCCCCGATGAGGAGAAGACGCGACTTGCGGTCTTCACGTTCAAGGACGAGGCCCAGAGGTGGTGGCTATCTATGGAGCGTCAGAGGTTCTCTGGCCGGGTGGATATCCCGTGGGAGGAGTTCTTGTCAGCCTTCAACGACAAGTACTTTCCTCTGCACGTCCGGGAGGAGAAGAAGAAGGAGTTCCTGAACCTCCAGCAGGGTTCGTTGACAGTCTTAGCCTATGAGACCCGATTCGTAGAACTTGAGCGTTTTGCTCCTCGTTTATTCACCGACGAGTATGAGCGGGCACGCAAGTTCGAAGATGGTCTGAGGCCGTTCATCAAGAGCCGAGTTGTGCCCTTCAGGCACAAGACCCTTGCTGAGGTGATGGAGACGGCCATAGCGGTGGAGCGGGACTCGGACGAGATTATGAAGAAGAGGGGGCAGCAACAGCAGCCTAAGAGGCCGAGGGCGGAGGATTACCATAGCCGCCGTGACCCTAAACGGCGGGATGCCCGTCATGTGAGGCATAACTCTCAGCAGGTGCGGCAGGACCTTCTTGACCGCCGTGCTAATGTGACTTGCTTTGATTGCCGGCAGAAGGGGCACTATGCTAGCGAATGTCCTCAGAGGGCAAACCGTGCACCGAGACGTCCTCCAGTGACCCCTCACCCCGGTCCGAGGCAGCCGGAAGCATTTCAGGCAAGACCACATGCTAGACCACCTACCGGGCAGCTTGATGCTAAGGGGAAGAAGCCGGTTAATGAGGGAAGAGTCTTTGCTATCTTGGCGCAGGAGGCAGCCGGCTCATCCGGCGTAGTGGAAGGTACGATCCCTATTGCCTCCCACTATGCTAGAATCTTGTTTGACAATGGCTCTTCTCATTCTTTTATTTCCCCGTGTTTTGCGGATGAGTTGGGTGTTGATTTTAAACTGTTGCATGTTCCCTTGCGAGTGTCTACACCTTCGTCCTCTCTGCGGGCGGAGGAGTACGTGGAGGAGTTTCCGATGGTGATCGAAGGGCATGTCTTGCACGTGGATTTGATCTTACTACCGATGATCGACTTTGATGTGATATTGGGCATGGATATGATGTCCAAGTTCCATTTGCATGTAGACTGCCGAGGGAGGAAGGTGAAGTTCGAGCTGCCAGGAGCTAAACCCTTTATCTTCCAGGGGGTGAAGCGTCGTAGTGGCAAGTTCTTGGCCTCATCCTTCAAGGCCAAGAAGTGGATCGATGGGGGATGCGAGGCTTTCCTGGCAAGTGTTACTGCCTTGAATGGGGAGTTACCTGCCTTGGATTCTGTTCAAGTTGTGGCGGAATTCCCCGATGTGTTCCCTGGTGATTTGACGGGTTTGCCACCAGAGAGGGAGGTAGAGTTCCGTATTGATCTTATTCCAGACACTACTCCTATCTCTAAGGCTCCCTATCGTATGGCCCCAGCCGAACTCAAAGAGCTTAAGGCCCAACTGCAAGATCTAATGGATAAGGGGTATATCCGGCCTAGTGTATCTCCGCGGGGTGCGCCGGTCTTATTTGTTCGGAAGAAGGATGGTTCTCTGCGGTTGTGTATCGACTACCGAATGCTTAATCAGGTGACCATCAAGAACAAGTACCCTCTACCTAGAATTGATGTTTTGTTTGATCAGCTACAACAGGCTAAGGTCTTCTCTAAGATTGATCTTAGATCGGGTTATCACCAACTTCGGATCCATCCTGATGATGTGGCAAAGACGGCTTTCCATACCCGATATGGGCATTATGAGTTCTTAGTGATGCCTTTTGGTCGTACCAATGCACCAGCCTTATTTATGGACTTGATGAACCGAGTATTCCGGCCATATCTTGATCGGTTCGTGATTATATTTGTGGATGATATCCTAATCTATTCGGCCAATGAGGAAGAGCATGAAGCACACTTGATGATCGTCTTGCAGACTTTGCGGGAGCATAAACTCTTTGCGAAGTTTGACAAGTGTGAGTTTTGGCTCGAGAAGGTGCAGTTCCTTGGGCACGTAATCTCGAGAGACGGTGTGGCGGTTGATCCCTCGAAAGTTGAAGCCGTGTTGAGATGGGAACAACTGAAGAGTGCGACGGAAGTCCGCAGTTTCCTAGGACTTGCTGGGTACTACCGCCATTTCATCGAGGGTTTCTCTAGCATTGCAAGCCCTATGACCAATTTGACCAGGAAGAGTGAGAAGTTTGAGTGGAACTCTGCTTGTGAAGAGAGTTTCCAGGAGTTGAAGAAGAGGTTGACTTCAGCCCCTGTTTTGACCTTACCTTCCGGGAGCGGTGGATATGTTATATACAGTGATGCTTCTCTTCGCGGCTTGGGTTGTGTACTCATGCAGCATGGTAGAGTGGTAGCTTATGCATCCCGACAGCTTAGGGTGCACGAGCGGAACTACCCCACTCATGATTTGGAACTAGCGACCATGGTCTTTGCATTGAAGATCTGGCGGCACTATCTCTATGGTGAGAAGTTCGAGGTATTCACTGATCATAAGAGCCTGAAGCACCTATTCACCCAGAAAGATCTGAACATGAGGCAAAGGAGGTGACTTGAATTCTTGAAGGATTATGACTTTATGATCTTGTACCATCCCAGTAAAGCGAACGTGGTGGCCGATGCTTTGAGTCGGAAATCAGCCGCTACGGTTGCTTGCATGCGAGTTCGTGAGCGGCGCGTCTACGAGGACGCCATTGAGCTGAGACCCGAATTGACTTTGGAGGACACACGGAGTTGGTCTGCTAACCTCTCGATCAGCTCTAGTATGGTGGATGATGTGGTCGAAGCTCAGAAAAGGGATGATGAGACTCTAGCTCTCAAGGCCAGGCTTAAGAAGAGGGCAGTGTTGGGCTTTGAGGAGAAGACTGATGGAAGCTTGATGTATAAAGGTCGGTGGTGTGTGCCGAACTCCGTGGAGTTGAGAGAGCGTATCCTATCGGAGGCACACCATTCTAAGTTCTCCATTCACCCTGGGGGAACGAAGATGTACCACGACGTGAAGAGGACTTTTTGGTGGAAAGGGATGAAGAAGGACATCGCAGTCTATGTGTCCAGATGCCTTGTGTGCCAGTAGGTCAAGGCAGAGCACCGACATCCTGGCGGTTTGCTACAACCACTCCCGATCTCGGAGTGGAAGTGGGACCACGTCACCATGGACTTCGTCTCCGGATTACCTCGGTCGCCGAGTGGGAATGACGCGGTATGGGTGATTGTTGACAGACTTACGAAGTCCGCTCATTTCCTCGCGATCAGGATGACTACTCCTTTGGATGCTTTGGCTGCTCTTTATATAAAGGAAGTGGTGAGGTTGCACGGGATCCCAGTGTCTATCGTTTCCGACCGTGACCCTCGTTTCACTTCGAGGTTTTGGCAGAGCTTTCAGAGTGCCTTGGGGATAATTCTCCACCTTAGCTCCACCTATCATCCTCAGACAGATGGACAGTCTGAAAGGACCATTCAGACACTTGAGGATATGCTTCGCGCATGCATCCTCAAGTGGAAAGGGAGTTGGGAACATCATTTGTCTCTGGTGGAGTTTTCTTACAACAACAGCTACCAGGCGAGCATTATGATGGCACCTTTCGAGGCGCTTTATGGGCGTCCTTGCCATTCGCCTCTGTGTTGGAGTGAGGTTGGGGAGCATCTTCTCACTAGCCCCGAGCTCATCCAGCAGTCAGTGGAGAAGATACGCCTCATCCGGGAGAGGCTCCAGACAGCCCAGAGTCGTCAGAAGAGTTATGCCGACAGGAGACGACGGGAGTTGGAGTTTAACGTTGGCGACCATGTGTTCCTGAAGATCTCTCCTACCCGTGGTGTTGTTCGACTCGGACAACGGGGGAAGCTGTCACTCCGATTCATTGGACCTTTCGAGATCTTGGAACGGATTGGCGCCACAGCCTATCGTGTAGCACTCCCACCCCGTTTGGCCGAGATCCATAACGTTTTTCACGTCTCACTTCTTCGGAAGTATGAGCCGGACCCCTCTCATGTATTGGATTTCGAGCCATTGGAGCTCCAGGAGAACCTTTCCTACGAGGAGATACCCATCCAGATCCTTGACCGTAAGGAGAAGGTACTCCGGCATAAGGCTATCCCACTCGTGAAGGTGTTGTGGAGAAATCACGGTGTTGAGGAAGCCACCTGGGAAATGGAGGGCGAGATTCGGAAGAAGTACCCTCATCTTTTCATCGCAGATCTCTAGTGAATTTTGGGGGACCAAAATTACTAAGAGGGGGATGATGTAAGGACCCTCACTTTAAAAACCGGTTTATTTTTGTTAAACGTGGATTATCGTGTGGTTTAAGCACTTTCAGATTAAATTCGGTTGATTTCGAAAATAAAAATAGTTTTCAAAGGTTTCAATCAAAAACAACTTCACATAAATGAGTTTTAAGTGATTTAGAATCAAATCTTAATTTTTGGAATTTTTTCTGATTTTTACCTATTTTCCCGAAAATTAGGGTTTGACGGGACCCCCGGCGGGCCCCGCCGACGAAATTAGGTTTTGTGACCAAAAATCCCCAGACATTAAACAAAGTCGTTATAAAAATTTTCAGAATTTTCTGAGCTTAATTTGGTATTAAAATCGCTAAATTACCCATTTTTAGCCAAAATTGCTCATTTTACCCCAGTTTTTACCTAGGTCTACCCCAAAACTTTTTATAAAAGGAAAGGGTTGTGCCCTCCCCATTTTGGGAAAGGGTTTTGGCTTGGAGCAGCAGCCTCTTTCCCAATTTCTAAAAGAGGAAAGGAGTTAAGGTATGCTAATCTATGCTTAATATTTCATTTTCATTTGATTTTCAATAATCTTTACTCAAAACCTTGATTTTCCAAATGATTTCAAAGCATTTGAAAGATAAAAATCTCTATTTTAATATGTATCTTCAAACCCTAAGCTTCAAATTTTGTTTTTATATGATTAAAAACCCTAGATTTAAGGTCTATTTTGGGTTTTCAAGCTTAATCGCGATTTGTAGAGTATTAACAATGGATTTATATTTTCTTCAAGGTGATTAAGGTGTTGGACTTCGTGGTCATCGAAAACAAGGTAATGGGTTCTTTAATACTGAGTGTTTTGGAATTATTGAACTTTACTGAGGTACATGTAATTGTTCTTTACTGTTTGCAATTACATATAACTTAGTAACTTTCAAAAAATTCCAATAAACTCAGTAATGTTCAAAAATTTACAGTTAAATGGGTTTTAGAATCTTTGCATTTTTTTTCCATGATTTACTTCACTTATTGACATGAGAAGTATATTATGAGTTAATGAGGCCACGTGATATGTAGAAATGATGATATAATACCTTATGTATGTTGGATTATAGAAAATAAATGTGAGTATGCTTGTAGGAATGTTGTCGAGTTCATGCAAGTAAAGTTATGTTTTTACGGTGGTTTTCACCATGATTTTGGGATTGTGATCAGTACTTAAACGAGTTTTCAACATATGAATATGACACTATGAGTTATGATAAGTATGAATCATGTGATTAGGATATGCATGACTACACACACGCATGGGGATTTACCATGAGATTGTAATTATACCTTGATTATGATGCATGTGGGAATGGGTTGAGAGCATGTTTCATGTGTTGGCACCCACGTAGGATTTGCTCACGTATGTATCCTGAGAGCATGCATCATGAATCGGACTTCATGAATGAGATTTTACCGTGTCTTCATTGGTGTTGATCGATCGTATGCAATGGATGTAATTGCGTGCCGGATTAATCGATCGGAGAATTATCGAAGTTGGTTGGTCCGAAAGGACACGTTTTCAATTTGGTCCTTCGTGGATCACGGACACTCCCCTGGTTGAGTTTGATGGATGATATGGGGGGCGTGTTTCGTACTCGCCTTGCGGTTGATACTATTGAGATTAGTCGTACGGGACATGAGTATTCCCGGTGGTAGGCTTGTGCACCCCCTACCACATGTGTTCTAGGGTCCCGCGTAACCGGGATTCGGGCTCTCCCCCACCGCAGGAGACTACCCAGGGCGAACACACCTGTTCTAGCTTCGTTGTGTACGATTCGGGCACCCTTGGCCAGGGCTGTCCAGGGCGAATAGACTTTGGGGTATACGACACCCCCTTGTTTCCAGCGAGGAAACCGGACCATGATACACCTTCTTAGGCTTGATTGTGTCCCAAAGATATTGTGCTTACTCCTTGATGGAGGCATTCACCATTGTATTGATGCATTATTATGAATGCTATGAATGATTGTGTATCCTGTAGATTCCACGTGTATCGTGAAGGGTGAGTGTATGTTCATATAAATGCATGACTATGTACTATGTAGATGCTCTACATGTGACGTGATGGATGGGTGGATCATGTTATATAGGTATGATTGCGTACAATGTTGTATGAGATTCATACCACAGGAATGCATGTTTAGACAGTTTGTGGTTGAGATATTATTATGTATCGTCTTATGACGGGTATGCATGTTCAGTAGGTATGTTGGTAAAATTCCATGGTATAAGATGTTGTGAGATGGACGTATGATTTAGACGGTATTATCACGTGGATTACGTATATTGTTTGATGAACTTTCATGCTTTGATGTTTCTTGTGGATTTCCGATGTGTCTTGAAAGCCATTACTGAGTTTATACTCACCCCTCTTCCTTGTTTTGTTTTGGGGCTGCGTGGTGCGACACGCAGACGCGCAGGATCCTCTCTTCGAGGAGCGACCAGAAGGAGTATGGGATTAGTTTGAGCAAGATGATTAGTGTTGTGTTATCGTACTCTCTATTGTCATGAGATTACAGTAGATGTCATGTTATATTTCAGACTGTTTAGACCTGTTATCCGAGCCGCATGTATGGCTCCGGACTTTATCTAATTGTGGGTGTAAGACTTGTTGATATTCTAGACTTTATACCTCATTGAATTTTTACTTGTTTACTCTTACACAAAGCGGCGCGAAACTCCGAAATTATGTTATCGCCCGTATATGGGTGTAAGTCTTCCGCTTTGTCCGACATAACGTCGCCCCCGCACATCATTCGGCCCATGAACCGGGTTTGGGTCGGGTCGTGACAATGACAGTCAACTATAAAAGGGCATGGAGGGCGAAAGAGGAATTGATCCGATTGGTCGATGGCACCCCTGAAGACGCATATTGCATTTTGCCACATTACAGAAGGGAATTAGAGCAGTCTAACGCAGGTACACATGTGGTGATAGAAAGATCAGCTGATATACCTGATATCCCAATTGAGTTAGCTGGCTACGACTTCAGACGTGTGTTTTGGATGTTCGGCCCGGTCGCAAGAGCATTCCGAAGAACACTGAGACCGTTGCTCACGCTTGATGGAACATTCCTAAAAGGAAAGTACCCTGGAGTATTACGGCAATCAACAATTAATGTGTCTTGCATATGCAATTGTCGATAAAGAGAATATCAAAACGTAGTAAGTATAGAAGCAGGAAACACGACTATTCTGATAGTCGTGTTTTTGACGACACGACTGGGCACATATTCGTGTCTTTGAAAACACGACTACTCATACAGTCGTGTTTTTGATACACGACATTCTAACAACCTGAAGCATTCTGTGTTTAATATGCTTTGTCTCTCACTTGTACAGGACGTGGTTCCTCACCTTACTAAAATGTTTTCTCTTTACACACTCCCCGGCCTCTCTGGACACTATTGTCTCTGATAGACAGAAGGGCCTTTTGAGAGTGGTCGCCGATGTCTTTCCCGAGGCTCACCATAGGTTTTGCCTAAGGCATATGGCTGCAAATATGCTTAATACTTTGAAGAATAAGTAGCTGAAGGAACTTCTATTCCAAGCTGCAAAATGCTTCAGGAGACCAGAATTCGATGCAACCATGGAGAAGATGAAGGAACACAATGAGGCGGCCTGGAAATATGTTGACAATATTCCGAAAATACATTGGGCTAACGTAGAATATCCGGGTAAAAGGTACGGCACTCTCACGTCAAACGCGTCCGAAAGTGTCAATAATATACTTTTGAAGGCTAGGCTTTGGCCAATAACTCAGATGATCGAGCAAACGCGGGCGACCACAAGCGTCCATTTTTAGAGATGCCGAATGGAAGCAGACGGGCTACTGACTCCGTTAACAAAGTATGCACAGAATCATCTCAATCAGATGAGGAATCAGAGGGCTGGAACAGTTCGAGTTCAACCGCTATCATTACGGCAGTTTGACGTGACATCGTTATACCATGTGGTAAGCATACATTCATTTTCTGTAAGAGACGACTATAACAAAGTCATGTCGTCGAAGACACGACTAGTCATACAGTCGTGTCTTCGACGACACGAGTATCCTTGGAAGACACTAATGTTGTTCATGTTTTCGCATCAGGATGTTGTTGACCTTACGAATAGAACCTGCACATGTGGCTTCTTCCAGAGCATGGGACTTCCATGCAAGCACGCCATGACATGTATTGATGAGAGGAGTTTGGAACCGGTAGAATATTGTGAGAAGTGGTACTGTGCAAGTACGTACCGCACCATGTACGAAGAAGTAGTGTTTCCTACTTTAGACAGAAGTCAGTGGGGGAATTACGGGGTTTTATTTAAATGCGAACCGCCCATGGTTGATGCTCCAAAGAAGGGCAGGAGAAAGACAAAGAGAATTGAGTCACAACCTGAGCCACCTGCAAGGACAAGTTCGAAATGTGGGAATTGTCGTCAAGTTGGTCACAACCGTACGAGGTGCACCAACAGTCCGGTTCCGAAAGAAAATAGGAAGCGCAGGAAACGAACACTTCCGCAACAAGGCAAACTGACTATGAACGAGACATCGCATATACGCCGCTCCGGCTTACCTAAGCCCCCACCATTCTTCACTTAGGATGTAGTCAAGTTCTTGTATAACGCATATTAGCTTATACCGAAATGTACGTGGCATCCAAAAAAGAAAATCAGAAATGAAATAATAATCTTTCAATGCATCGTTCGTGTATTTCCATTATACCCGAATATTATAGTAGACGACTATCTATACCATCGTATATTGTGAAACACGACTATTTACAAAGTCGTGTCAGGTAGTACACGACTATATATAAAGTCGTGTTGCATCAGAGACGATTATATACGTAGTCGTGTTGCATGAAGGCCGTATTCAAAGTGATGCTTGCGAAATTTTTTCTAAGGCAACCATGTGTCAAAAATGAATTCGAATTAATTGAATTAGTGCTGTACAACAAGGTGTCCAAAAATGAATTCGAATTCATTGAAAGAGTACGGTATGTACACCAAAGAAGCTTTGTACAATAAAAGAATGTGAATAAAATGAATATGAATTTAGTCTTTATCCGGAAGCAGCATAAAACCCGCAATTGTGACGGCATCTTTTTTTACTCTTTCAGAATCGTCGTCAAACTCGCTATTAATAACCCTGTGAATCAAGGTTGAAGCGATGACTAGTCGCCAAAGCCGTGTAATTGTGGACTGATCAAACTCCGGTGGGCTGACATTGGACGCCAAGTGCGCGACGTACATCATGATGAAGATGCCACAGTCTTTGGAATTCTGTTGCCACGGCGCTTTGGTGATCTGAGTCATCTTCCAGTCGAGCAAACCAAACCACCCCAGCTTGCCTGCCATCACAATGTTCATGAACTGTGTGAATTTGTCAGCAGCTTTTCTGTGATGTGGATATAACTGGGATCGGCCAGACAGCGGGTTGTAGAAGCGCCATACACAGTGCGGGAAATGTACATACACGAGGCAGAAGTGGGAGCCGGTGCGGATTGGGAAAAATGCGTAGAACATGTTCCTGTTCAAGCCATCGAGCATCCTCCTGAGCTTTTTTACCAATTTTGCATTATTTCCTCCTTCTTTGTGCTCCTGCGAATCCGCAAGAGAGTTAGACAACCATGTGGGGAACATCATACTTAATTACTTAACACTCCAAATGCAGGGAACACTTACATTGTCGAATATCTCTTTGAATGCGTGGCATCCAAAAAATGCCCACGGATACTTCATCCGGCCTCTGTCATTGCGCTCCCTCAATAGACTTAAAAACGCATCTATAACCTATAGAAAAACTTCCACAGGATTCATAACAGTCGAAGTAAGGTAATATACAACTTCTAATTAAAAGTCGATTATTGTATATACGACTTCCATGATAATCATGTCATCAAGAGACACGACTATGCGTAAAGTCGTGTTTTGCAAAGACCCGACTATGCGTAATGTTGTGTCTTCGAAAACACGACATAACGTCAAGTCGCATATTTGAAAAAGTAAAAGAGGAAAACATATGAGCATAGGTTTACTTACATTGGTGTTTATTTCTGTTGTTTGTAGGAGGGATACATAGTCGTCATCACATAGCGTTGGGATTGGATAAGCCTTCATTGGATTGGCGATCCATCCATCTATTGCCACTCTATCCCGCTCTAACAATACTCCCATGTCGAAGCATAACTCCAAATCGGCATAGTTTTCGGGGAGTGCAATTATAGACTTACACTTTTGAGGTGTTCGGAGGACATCGACGTCAACAGGCTGGGATGCGGTTAAGCCAGTGGCCTCCGCCACCTCGTCCTTTGCCTCTTCGTCGTCCTTCACCTCCTCCTCCTTCTCCTCCTCCATCGCCTCTTCGTCGTCCTTCACCTCCTCCTCATTCGCCTCCTCCTCCTTCGCCTCCTTGTCCAGAACATCCTCCTTCGCCTCCTCCGACTCCTCCTCCTTCACATAAGCCTTCACCTCCTCCTCCTTTTACATCCCCATCCTTCACATCCTCCATCACCTCCTCCTTGACGGTTTGGATATCCGACTGCTGTAAGGAAGAGATGACCTCATCGATGATAGAGGTCGCTTGTCGATCGGATATGGTTTCTTCGGAGTCGGCTTTCGGCTGAGGGGACCTATTCCTTCTTTCCTGCTCCTCCGCCATTCTCCGTATATGGTCATCTTCCCTAATCCTCTGCAATTCCCCTCGTGGAGGCAGTCCTTATTCTCTTCCTTACCACTAGACCAGGGGGGAATAGGTCCCGTCCGTACGTCGGACAGGACTCAACTTTTGCAGGCTCCATATCTTCGTTGAATTCTGGTTGGAGCTTCTTCAAAAACAACTTGGCGGAGGATCGCTTTATAGCCCATTGAATCTTGTCTTCCTCATCCGCACGTTTGATGGAAGCTAAAATGATATTTTACTTATTCGTGTCAGTAGCAGCATAATAAAGAACATAGTCGTGTTGTATGAAACACGATAAACTACATAGTCGTTGTAGCATGAAACACGACAAATATAATAGTCGTGGACCATGTGGCATGATAAAATAAATAATCGTCTACAACTTACTTTTACCCCATTTCGTCGAATCGAAATGTGACTTCCTTGCCAGCTCCTTTGTCCGCATACCAATTGGAGTTTTCTTCATATGCTCCTTGTTACGGGGCCGCTTCTTTGGCTCCATCTGATGCATCGATGACTTCTTTGGCTCCATTGGGGGCCACTTCTTTGGCTCCTTGGTCGGTTCTTCAGTCCTCTCCTGCTTGGGATGCTCAAAGATCTAACCACCCTCTAACAGCATTGACACTGAGGCGGCAAAGGCCTTCATAGAGTGGAGAACCTCTCGCAGAGGTCCGACACTCCTTCCCATCTCCTCATACGAAGACAGAGCTATCAAAATTAGTGACTGTATGCCCTGAAGCGCACCCTCCAATCGCCCCATTGCAGTTGCAGTGGACTGGGCAGCCGTCCTCGAGGAAGGGGTGCAGGTTGGTTGGGGTTCCTCTTCATTTCTGGCCTCTCCGGCCTCTGCCGTCGCGGAGGAGGGGCCACTGAGGTTGATGAAGCGAGGAGAGATGCCTCTCCGGCCATGGGGCTGATTACGTCGACGAGTTCGTCCCATACTTCGAGATTGTAGAACACTCCCGTCCAATAGTCGGCCATACGGTGCTTCTTCTGTGCACCTTTCTTCACCTCTGTAATGAGGGCCCCACTTCCTGGCCACCTTTTGGCCCGTGGACTGGTAGGGCCCACGACAGGATGGAAGATTGTCGTGTGCTCGAAAAACCAAATCTGCAATGTAAACAGATGAAAACACTATTACAAGGCGCGGTTGCCTTAGTCGACTATAAATAGTACACGAATTGAACTATGGTCGTGTCGTATACAACACGACTATATACCTAGTCGTGTTGTATCATACACGACTATAAATATAGTCGTGTTGCATAAGACACGACTATAAATATAGTGGTATTGTATAAGACTTGTTTGCCTTTCGAAGACTATGAATGCTACATACCTGAAGGACATATGCGGCGCCGTTTAGGTATCCACCGCCCATGCACCCTCCTTGCGATCTCGCACCCACTAGTTTGCTGGTGTGGGTTATACCAGAAACCAACATCTTATGCATAGCGCCAGCCCAATTGTATGACCTCAATCTTGGGAGGTCGTCCATGTAACGGTACAAACAGGGATGAACCGCTCTAGTGCTGTGTGGAAACAGCACCGTGCAGAAGAGGAGGCAGATGATCATCCTCGCCATGTCCTCCTCTTCCATCTTCAGTTCGCCCGCGCTAAGCTTGTCTATGATTTCCTCAATCTGTGGAATATCCGCTCTCCTCGCGGTGAAGTGCTTTCTGAAGAATTGGCCTTCCGGTCGGCGTGTCAAGGAGGGGAGGACCTCAACTCTTTCGCCCTTTGCGGGCAATCCGGTGATAAGAGCAACTTCTTGCTCTGTGAAATGTAGCGTCCTACCCTTGATATTGAAGACCTTCGCCGACTCATCCCAGTACCTGACCAAATGGTCGAGGAGGTTCCGAGATACAACTACGTCCTCACTTTCAAAAATGACAACGAAACCAGCATCTTTGATCACTTGGGCACATCTTTGGTGACGCTGTAAGAGGGCAGCACACTTTTTCATCGCTCCCGGTTGACAAAATGTCTGAAGCGCCGGTCGCGTATTGTATGTTCTCTTTACTGGTCGGTTCATCGGAGCCTTCCTCTTCATGCCCCTCTGATTTCGCTGTGGAGTTGCCAAGACAAAATCCTAATCCTCCCCCTCTTCCGATGGTATTTCTTCCATAGACTCATCTCTTTTTTTATCCATCTGCAAGGAGTGAGGTAGAGTAGTCAGTAGAAAAGTCGTGTCAGTGAAACACGAAAATATAAAAGTCGTGTTGTCACGTACACGACTAAATAGAAAGTCGTGTCTTTTACAAACACAACTTTATAGTTCATAGTAAAAATTTAAAATCCAGATGTCGGATCTGATGAAACTAAAATCAGTAAGGATTGTTGTAACTTACAGCGGTTTAGTCATGTGTATGTGTGTATTTCCTCGCAGATGCCTTTCACACTCTTCCTCACTGTCAACCGAAGCTCAATCGGTCAATCCGCTGGTTGCATACAGGCGGAGGGAGCCGCAGGGGAACTCAGAAGGTTGAAGATCTGAAATACCAACGTATACGCTTCAAATTGCCGCCTTTCTGCACTCTCCCTCAGTCGTGTTGTCGAAATCCAGCATGGGGCAGCTCGAAATCGAGATGGGGGACGCGAATAGGCTCGTCAAAATCCGCAGGGGTCGCCGGTTGAATCATCGCTCGAACTCGCCGGTCACCATTGAAGTCGCCGATGGAAATCGTCGGAGAACCCTTGGTGTTTTTCGTGTTGGACACAACACGCCTCTTCGCACAGTATTAGCACGAAAAAATAGAAGAAAGGGCATTTTGGGTACTTCAAGTCCAGATTCCAGATCATATGAGATTTCACGGGAAAAACCAGGTAATATGGGAATATCAAAGTTGGCACCAGGTAATATGGAAAAAACTCAGAGCGACATCATCATCCATTTTCATTGGTTTTTAGTTGTGCCAAACTTGGAATTAGATCTAAAATAATTAAGGCAATGACTGGAACTATAATTGAACCATAAATAACAAACAAGGGGGACAGGACAATTTAAGACGTTTCACATGACAAGTATACCTTACTCCTATATAATAACATATATAGTTAAAAGCTAACATGGCCCCCCAAAAAATTCCAAATACAAATCTTTGTGTAACTTAGTACTCCGATACCTAAGACAGATCAGGCATTACTACACTCAAGAAGTGTAACGCCCCGGATTTTTAAAATATAAAATTTCTTATTATGCAAAAAAATCGAAGATGCAATGGATTTATTTAATACCACGGGTAAAAATGCACTAGGGACATTACTTGGGTTTTTTAAATCCATTTTTCATATCATTGATTACTAAATAATACAATATTGTTGAATACCAAATTAAAAGCCTTGGATTGCGTCCAAGTGTACAACCATATTGTCCATGTCCAAATTACAATAAACACCAATGCACAGGCTCAACCTGTCGAGCTTTATATTAAATAATGAAATCAAACACAACTCATACTTATTTCTCGTTGATCTTTCCACACATACACCCAGGTACCTGCAAAACTATGAAAATAGCATTGAGTATTTACAATACCCAGTAGGATGGTAACTGTAACAATAATAGAATAGTTTATTCTTGTGATAACATATCATACAATCAAACATTAATAATCATGCATACATGTGAGTCCTCTACTTCTACTTTTTATCTTTGCATTCAAGTAGGGGTTTCACTCTTAATAGATATCATAATTTCATCTCTTTCGTTTGACTATAGTTTATCACGATAACTCGTAGTCTCGAAGAGACTTCATGGATTCGTCCGGGTTGAGTTACGAGCATCGTGAACTTCGACATAACTTATGCATGCATGTGAAATCTCTTGTGGATTGCAGGCCCCCATGATGACCAATCATGGTGTGGAACTAATTTTCACATTCTGGTAATTTAATCACAAATCTTGATTTATTTAGGGTTGTTAGAAGAAGTACATATATGTATGCCTCTTATGGTAGAAGGCACCATCTAAACAACTCAGTACAGTAAACATAGTTTCAGTCTCTTCATTTGGAGTTCAGTTTATTTTTTATTAAATAGATGCCCAACAGCCACTTCAAAGGTTGGTCAGGATGCTTGTTCTTGACAAACTCCTTCTGAAGTGAATTTGGAAATGCAGGACTGAAATTGAACCAGGAAAGAGTAGCCTACCCCACCACACCACCACCGTCTAAGACGCCGGAGATACGACACCTCCTGCCGAGTTCACATTTAGGTTTTTCTGGGTCTTCATCCAGTTTCTAGCATCTTCAATTCCAATTTTCATAACTTCACTCCTCGAGTCATCTGTGATCGCATTAACCAATGCTATGTGACAAATATTGCAACACTCAAATAAAAATGTAGATATTGATTGATCATTCAGTAAGAAGGCTCACGTATTTACTGTTCTTGGCATCTGACTACAAGATGATGAAGTCTCCCTTTTGCAGCCCATTTGATCACACGAAATCACCTATACCCACAAAACATATCCAATGAACAACAATATAATTATCGTTAAACTTACAAATCTTCCATAAATAATCTGATTCAAACAAGATTATGACATGCACCTGTGTTGTCCAAGAGGTACATTCTGCTCTTGTTGTTAGGCCAATATCTATAACAAATATGCACATATACAACTAGCCTTATGAGACAATTGAAGCAGATATTTTTATGAGGTGGGCTTTGTTGGAACAAAATTCCTTTATCCACCTCTTCTGGACGATACGAGATCTTCTTGGAGCACCAAATTGCATAGAGAAATGAAAATATATAAATTAGAAAAAAGATCAAGGGCTGCGTGAACGGTTATCCTTAAGGATTTATTGGCTCTCTATTGAGTATTGACCTCATGCCAATTTGCTAAGAGATCTCTACGCCAAAATCTTTACAGGATTAGAAAGCCTTATTAGTGAGAGCTCCTCGCAACGGAGGACTCACTGAGCTCGCTCATTGAACCATTGTGATTGTTCGCAAAAATTTTCAAGAACACTCTACATCACCCTTACAATAAATCTCACATAGATCTAATGAATCACACACATAAACCACATATGAATGACCCATTTGATGTAAAAGAATGTTCAATTATATATAAAACCACTGTTGTTGTTTTAATTAATCTTCTTAATTTTACTCGCAAGTGTACGAATCGTGTTTGGAGTATAGTCGCACAATTCTTACGAGGTCGAACCCACAAGGACTTGTGTTTTGGTTCACTACAACTACGACTAATCGAAGACTCAATGTAATTAAACAACTTTAACTAACAAATTAATCTAAAAGCAATTAAGTAATCTATGAAAAAGAAACTAATTAACAAAGAAAATAATCAGGAATTTAAAACACTAGGGCATAAGAATCAGCACATGACAATCATAGGAATAATTATTTAAAATCAGCAATTGTTCTCACAATTATCTCGTAGAGAATTGGAATTCAATCTACTCTCCTATGGAAGATTTCAGCATTAAAGCATACAAATTTCAGATTACAATTTGTCTTCTCTTGCATATCAAAAGATGAAATTCAAATCATTAGTTGTATCCATAATTTAATAAATCACAACTAATATCCAAACAGCATACTAAATTTATGATTCAATGCACTTGATTCGAGAATAACAATAGTTAAAGCATAGTTATTTGAAATAGCAATTGCATCATATAAACAATACTCCTACAACATTCATGGCTTCATCTCAGCCCTAGACAGGAAATTAGCTACTCATGCTATGAAAATTAACTGCAAAAATAATGAACTTCATTTGAATTAAAGATCAAAATAACTTATAGAAATTGTGGAATAATAGACAATTAAGCAAGAAAGTACTGTTCTTTGCTCTCGGGTTACTGTTCACAGCAACAGATCTTCAGAACTTCAAAGCACAAAGCCGAATGAAAACCAAAATGAAAGAGAACAAAAGTAAGAAAGAAGAACAAAATTTCTGGAAAATAAACACTGATGGTCGTCTCTCTCTCTCTCGCTCGACCAGCCCCTGTTTCTGGCAGTGCTTTGTTTATATAAACTGCAAGACAATAAAAATGACAACTTCCCAAATTGATTCTCGTGTAGAAAAATCTCCTCTGCTACTATCTTCTAAATCAAGTAATCTGCCCTTCAATTTCTCGTCCAATCGCAGCAAAAATTCTAACTTCAATATTTTGAACAGATTGAAAATTCCCAAAATCTGGAGCTTTCCCCATTTGAGCCAAAATCTAACCTCTTTTCTTCTTCAATCAAAACGAACTATGGCAGCTTACCATTCTGAGAAAGATCTGCAATTGAAGCACCTTTTACTTTCCCGATTCAGCGCTTCTCTCTGTCGAAACCTTTCCAAATCAAGAGCTTTTCAAACTGATTCTGTTGCTCTGCTCCTCATCGTCGTCGTGACCGTCGTCGGCTTCGACCTCCACCGTCGAGCTCTACCCATGGCCGCCGCAACCCAAGACCGCCGCCCGTCATCTCTGTCGGCCTCTTCGACTTCCTCTACGGTCTTGCCGGAACCCATGCCTCACTCCAGCCTCTGCATCGTCTGTCGTAGTTCGAGCAGTCCCTCTCTCCTCCATCGGCCACCGTTGAGCTCAATCTCAGGCCGCCAGAACCCAGAGCCTCACCCATGGGTCGGACTCATCGCGCTCGAGCAGAGAGTTCGAGCGCTCTCTGTTCCTCTGTTAGACACCTGAGCAGAAGCTCGGGTTCTTTTTTTTTTCATTGAACTGGCCGAAACAATGTCATCCACTGGATCGAATATGAATGGCTCTTTATCTTAACTCAGCTCCCGTCTTTTCTTAAGTGACTCATCAACGGTTCAGATCTTCAATGCGCGTGATATTAGCTCTTGGGCCACTTTGGCATTTCAAAACCCGTCTAATGGCTTCACTTTTGGACGTTCCGCAGTCTGAGGATTTAAACCTACATAAACAAGATATATTCCACATTAGACACACCAGATATTCATAAAATTACTGAACATATCGAAATTTGATCCATTTAGAGAGTATTATTTATTTAATTCCTAATTATTAAACTAACTACTAAAACTCACTGTAATCCTTATTTAAACTAGAAATTATGACTAACAAACAGGTAAAAAGGCATAAAAAAATATGTATTTTTCATGCATAACAAATACCCCCAAACCTAGATTTTGCTAGTCCTCAAGTAAAATACAAAATAAAAACAATAACAATAAAACTACTCAAAAATAAATGCCACTGTCGTAGGGAATCACGATTGCATTTAGCATATGCAACAAGCCTTTTAAACCCCCAGGTGTCCCTGGATGGACGAGTGAAGTCTCGTGAGGGTTTGCAACCATGCTAGCCACAAACATGTATTTATAAAATTAACCTTATTTATCTGAGTGAAAAATAAATTAAACTAAACACTACAAAACACACAACCTATTATCCCTTCAAATACACATTGCAATACTTAAGAAAACTAACCACACGTACTTGCATTTATAATCAACTGGAATATAGAAGCGCTCAAGCAAGTGGTTTTATTCTACACCTTCATCTTGGAAATTTCTGCTCAATATGATATACATGATACTTTAAATAATAGAAAGTGTAGAACATTGTAGCAATACACTCTAAATCTCTGTTTCACACATATCTAGTGTTATCCATTAACCAAAGAACATCAGAATCTACATAGTCATCGTAATCTTTAAGTTCATGATAGCACAAATGCCTGCGCGCCTCTTTCAGGTCTAACATTCTAGATTTGAGAGGATAATACACCATAGACTTTTTTTTTTACAATAGGATTGTGTAAGGCCTGACTTCAAGATGCTTAGGTTTAGCAATGACTCAGGCCAATGACTCCCAGCACAGTTGGCTTAGGGCATTAGGTTTTAAGATGGACCGCTTCGGACCTGAGCATCAGCCTAAGTTAATCCTATAATAGTCAAGCAGCCCTTTTCTTTAGTCAGAGTCATTGGTTGATATGTGGTTGTCTGTTGAGCTTAAAAGATCATGATAGCCCATTTACTTGGCAATGGCAAGGGCTTGGAACCGGAAATAGGTTGAGAGTATAATACAGCCTGGGACAGAATAAGATGCTTGAAAATATATATGCTAAAAAAATGAAAAAAAAAACAAAAGAACTAGGCTATCGTACGTTGGATTACACTATAGCTCGGCTATTGGGGAATTGATTACACGATACAATGAGCTATCATGTAATCTTCCATTAAAATGGGACAAACTTCAACATTTAATATCTCCTTCATTTTTAGTCCGTTTTTGGCTATTTTTTTAGTTCTTCCCTATTTTTTATGCTCTTTTAGTCATCATGATATCCTAATAATCTTGATATCCTATCAAAAAAATATCATTATATCTATGATAAATAGTATGCGGTAGCTCAACATATTTATGGTATCATCACATTATAAGAAAGAGCACTAAAAATGAGGAAGAATGAAAAAAATTGGTCAAAACGGATCAGAAATGAGTAAGAAACGCATAGTTGAAGTTTGTGCCTGTCATGCCCCGAAAGCCCATACCTCGATCGGAGTGCGGAAGCCAACAAATGAGATACAATTCGAGGTAGAGATCCCGGGGCACGCGACCCGAACAGTCAATTTCCCAACCGATTACAATCATCTCAAAAGGATATGTAACCGATTATGCCCGCAATCAGTGTAATACAGTAACAGACATCATTAAATAATATGAAATAAATTTACTTAAAAATAATCCAATGATGATTCTTCAATAAAACTTAAATAGAATAAAAACTATAAGTCTATGGGACACAATTGCCAATAATGTCATAAACATCAATAAAAGCAAAGCAAATAACTAAATAGTCTTTAAAACTCTTCACGGCACCTGCAATCTGCATTTCTACTACCCCACTTCCTGATCTCAAATTTCATTTGCGCCTGTATCAGAGGATGCATTAGTATTTCATAGAAAAACTCAATAGGATGTAATAAACCACTGAATTAAAACAAGTAGCATGAAGAGAAATAAGAATAACAAAAGATTGTGAACATTCCACAACATCTGGACTGAACTAAGGTCTATATACCTGAAAGGTTAGTCAATAATAACAATCCTAACTCGCAAGTATAGGAAAGCATCAATAAGACTCCGAACAAACATATGTGTAAGGAGAGAATAACAATCATATCAAAGGCTCCAGACATCTAAAGTGAAAGGAGTTACAATTTCTGTTCGCTGAACTGGTCGCTCGCAAGTGACTAAAATAATATACCAGAACCACCCTAAGGGTCCTCTCTTTGGAAACCTGCCATGCGTCTAGGATGCTGGCCCCACCAATGCTTATGGACACGATGGGCAGAGACTGAAGACCTTCCGTAATGTCAACAATCTAACGTACGTATAGTGCCTCCCTTCGGACAGTATGGAATCGCAACTCCATAAATATAAATGATCTCGCAAGATCTAGCAATGGCTTAATTGAGCATACTATGAATCCACCATAGGGAGAGTCTCGCAAGAGCTCCTGTGGAAGAAACAATCATATAATCAATATGAGCAATATCTCAAACGAATAGAGGTCGCAACACTCTAAAATTATAAGATATCTCTTACCAGAATAGACTCTCTCACGAAGTATGGATAGAAGTGTCAAAGTCTTTGGTCAACACATAACTCACTCATTCAAGTAACATAGAGTAACAAGTTTCTCAAACGCATGCAAATCACTCTAGGAGTAACAAGACGACCCAAACACTTCGAATAATAACTCACCCAAGGAGTACCATATAATCAATACATACCTTTCATACTCAGCCCTAGATAGGAATTTCTCATACACATTAGAATTTTATAATACAAATAACAGAGATCAGAAAGCCAAAGAATCTTAGATGATTTGAATTCCAAGTGGAATATCAAACCGACATCAAAGCTTCAAGGTAGATAGTTATGAATCTCTTGATCAAAAGATTATCCCTCCTAATTGGATTACTTCTAGCTCAATTCTTACTGTGATATACCATAAATATATAGCCCAATTACTACTAATGACACATTAAACATTATCATATCATATTACATGATGTTATTTGTATACTTAGTATTTCTTTCAGATTCAGCTCACTGCCTCCTACACAACAGTCCTCTTCCGACGGCTACTGTGCTCTGTACAGTAATACTTAACTTCTGAAATTTTTACTGATAATACCCTCATGAGTCTAGTTTCTAAACTCACTAATATTATATTTTGTCAATTTTATTTGAATTAGTTATGAATTATTTACTACAGACTGTCAGCACAGAAATAGTTCTGGCCGAGATTAAGACTCTTCATTAAACTTGATTATCTCACTTAATAACACATTGTAGATGATAATATATCATTAACAGACCATATACTCCCCTCCTAGACCAATTACCGACCCTAGGATTATCTGGAATTACTAAAGTACACCCCTTCTCATGTTCTTTTACATATAACACAGTTTAATACATACCAAATAAGACAATTAATGCAAGACACACATTAAGATACCAAAACTCAACGTGGAACATGGTCAACCAAGCAATATCAGAACTTCTAGTCTCTGGAAAATTAATAAAGCATCAGACTTTATGTATGAATTCCCATCTAAAAACGGAGCATGAACGTACATATGATTATGATGCACTACGCATAGAAATAATGACACAATTCATTCATCTCACAAGAATCAAAATAATACTCTAAGGTACTGAGTCAAAACACTTATAAATATTATATAACAGAAGAGAAGAAAGGGGGAAAAAACCATCCTACACTTAATTTACCAAAGATTTTGCTTTTTTACGCGTTGCTCGTCTCCTCCGCTTCCTCCAAAGCTCCCCCTCCAAACTCTTGCAAACTGCCACAAGAAGAAGCCTTATAAGAGGTGGGTGAATGTGGGAAGGAGAAGGGAAAGGTCTCTGGACGTTCTAGGGCTAGGTTTTGCAATAGCACAAGCCAACTCTCTAGGGTTTATATAGAGTTTTGGGAGAATCCCTTCTTAAACTAATTTTCCATATCATGGATACTTCCTACTAATGAGAAGGCCTCAAGATCTTTCTAGAGACGTGCAATTTAAGTCCAGTTGGGATTTAGCATCTTTCCCATGCAAATCCACCCCAAAAATAAATTAGAAATCGCAAAACCGCAACTGGCGATCGATCGGCGATACGGCGATCGATCGTCGCATGCATTTTTCTAAACTACCGCGTTATAGCCGATCGATCGCAATTAACTACGATCGATCACTTTACCCGAAACAAAACAATCAATAATTACAGTAACAACGAAATGATCGTTTTGATAAGCGATCGATCGGTTTCAATTTGCAGATCGATCGGT
>JBCJFD010000043.1:20000-27500 GCA_039654745.1 Houttuynia cordata
ATTCAACAGTATAACATGCCCTCCATATCTATGTCAACCAATATCAACATCATATTTATACCTATATGGGTATATGCATCAGCATATTTTGTGAATTAAATTCAGTAAGTGAAAAAACAGAAAAAGAAATATAGATTTCTTTTATTGTGTTTGTGTTAAAGTAAATCTGTATAACATCTCTTTTTCTGTTTTTCCGTATGGTAATGGGTTGCCCGGGACTCGAACCCGGAACTAGTCGGATGGAGTAGAAAAATTCCTTTCCTTGTTGCAATAGTAGAAAGGATCCCTCCTCAAACCGTGCTTGCATTTTTCATTGCACACGGCTTTCCCTATGTATACATTGAAAAATCAATGAATTTAACCACTACTATTGTATGAACATTTCAGAATGAAAATGAAAGAAATTTTTTTCTGATTTTCTTCCCTCATCATTTTATTTATGAATATTGCCATTAATGAAGCCTTATGACCAATCATTCATGATTGGCCAGGTCATTGATATGGATAATATCCAAATACCAAATCCGTTCTTTATTTGACCTATTCGAAGGAGAATAGGATCTTGGGAAGATAAATGAAAGAACTTGTTCTTCCTCGGCAAGGAATTCCTCCAAAAATTCCGAACCTAATCTTTTCAGAAAAGTGCGTACCGTACTTTTATGTTTACGAGCCAAAGTCCTAGCACAAGAAAGTCGAAGTATATACTTGATTCGATACAAAATCTGTTTTTTTGAAGATCCACTGTAATAATGAGAAAGATTTCTGCATATGCGCCCAAATCGCTCCATAATATCAGAATCGGACGAATCGGTCCGAATCGGCTTACTAATGGGATGTCCTGATAGGTTACAAAATTTTTCTTTTGCCAATGAGTCAATTAGAGAAACAATTGGAACTACGGTTTCGAATTTCTTAATGGAAGTCTCTATTAGAAACGAGTTCTCTAGCATGTTACTCCTTACCACCAAAAGATCTATTCGTACACTTGAAAGATAGCCCAAAAAATGGAAGGAACGATTGTATAATTGGTTTATATGGATCCTGTGCGGTTGAGACCACAAGTAAAAATGACATTGCCATAAATGGATAAGGTGATATTTCCATTTCTTCATCAAAAGATGAGTCCCTTTTGAAATCAAAAGGGATTTTCCTTGATATCTGACATAATGCATGAAAGGATCTTTGAACAACCGCAAGGTCTTCTGAAAATCATTACAAAGTACTACTACAAGATGCTCTATTTTTCCATAGAAATGGATTCGTTCAAGAAAGGCTTCAGAGGATATTGATCGTAAATGAGAGGATTGTTTACGGAGAAAAATGAATATGGATTCGCATTCATATACATGAAAATTATATAGGAACAAGGATAATCTTTGATTCTCTTCTTTTGAAAAAGAGATGGATTTTTTTTGGCTAATGAGACTGTTCGAATTACAATACTCGTAGAAAAAAATTCGCAATAAATGCAAAGAGGGAACATCCTGTATCCAGTAACGAAGGGTTTGAACCAAGATTTCCGGATGGATCGGGTAGGGTATTAGTATATTTAATACATGATTTAAATATACTAATTTGTCCTCGAAAAAGGGAAATATTGAATGAATAGATCGTAATTTTTGAGATTTTTCTATTTCGTTTTTTTTTTCTAGGTAAGATACTAATTGGAAGGAGAATGGAATTTCAACAATGACTGCAAAAGCCTCTGATATTATTTTCGAATCCAAATTATTTTTATTCCCGAAAAATCGATTTTGGTGAAAATCATTAACAGAAATAAGAAAATGGTTCTGTTGATGCATTCGAATAATTAAACGTTTCACGATTAGTGAACTAGATTTATTATCATAACCTAAATTTTCCATGGATTCGTAAAGAACCGGTCTGTTTACACTATGATCATGAGCAAGTGCGTAGATATACTCCTGAAAGAGAAGTGGATAGAGGAAGTGCCTTTGCCCGGATCGAAATGTTTCGAAATATCCTTGGAATTTTTCCATTGAAAATAATATTTGACCCAAAAGTGTGGGAGATTTCTTGGGTTAACAAATGATACATAGTGCGATACGGTCAGAACAGGGTATCCAATAAGAAAAGAAGGAATACCCCGAGGACAGGCAGGCCAATCAACAGATCCTCTCTCTCTTTTTCCATCCTATCTTTCCTTACAATTACAAGGGATGGCTCGAAATCTTTTATTTTTGCAATCCGATCGCTCTTTTGATTTTGGAATAAATTCTATTCATCAGTATACTGTTTCTTCTACACATTCGTCTCTACTCTATAATCATAATAGAATCTAGTAGAAAATAATAAATAATTAGGATTCATAAAAAGGGAATCAATGATTCACTCGCAGGAGAACACCCTTTCCCACATCAGACACTAATATATTTTTAACCTCTAATTAGATCGGGTAATTATTCGAATTAAGAATAAAAGCTCGTTTCTTCTGGTTTCCCTATAATTGGAGCTATAGAGCTCTATCCATTTATTGACTTGACCCAATGGTGAATTGATTTGGTCCCATTCCAAGAATCAAAACAAGATTTTGTACCGATCTGGTAAGGATTAAGAATGACGTATTCTTATAATTCTCCATTGAAACGACATGCTGTTTTTTCCATTCATTTCCCTTCAGGATCAGTCGTGGTCTTACAAACTCTACCAATAGTATGGACGAATATCGTGCTTCATCCAAATGTGTAAAAGATCCTAGCCGCACTTAAAAGCCGAGTACTCTACCGTTGAGTTAGCAACCCGTGTATGTAACTAAATTGATGTGTAGATACGATCGTAAAAAAAAAAAAAAGAAATGATAAAGAAATGCCTAACCCATCCTACCAAAAAATGGAACTAGTAACTAGTAAAAAAATCGAAAGGAATCATTTGAGAATCTATCAGAAAAATCAAAAAGAAATAAAAACGAACAGATCAGACTAAAATACAGCGGATTGCAGGATCCATATAGTAGTACTCTACTATGGATAGGTGTAAAAATGAATAGGCCACCACTCCCCTTATCCTAAATTTTTCCATGAATTTATCCATTAAATGAAAAAAATACTTCTTTTGTTCCAGTGAATTTTGTGAATCTATCATTTGTGTCAAGTGAAGTAAATAAACAAACTTTTTGGACGTGGAGAAATCGATCGATTTCTCCACGATCGAATTATATTTGTTCGATACACCATTGTCAATATGAATTGAATGTTGAAAAAAAAAAATTTATAATATTAATAATAATTAATAAAAGAATTTGTATTTGTGTTGGATTGGCACTACATAGATAAGAAATGAAATATGTATAGGGGAATAATTTAAGGAAAGGAAGGAAAAATCTCGCGTTTCTCCAATGGAGGTAAGTACAATAAGCAAGATTCATTCTTTGTTTGTTAGTGAAGTCCACCAGCAAAAACCATCCGATTGCTGGTAATACCCCCCATCTCATAGATCCAGTAATTTCATCTATTCACTCGATCTTTTTTTCTGCCCGTCTGATATTAATAAAATGGAATATTTTTTGTCATTCTAAGATATACGATCCCATAATTCATATAAGAACAATAGTAAATAGGTATGAATAGAATAGAACAAGGCAATAAAGGGTGGAGTAGTGTAGAAACAATTCCCAAAAATGGGATACAGCACTTTTTTTTTGTTTGATCTCACCAATTTTATTTTGTTTGATTAACTCGAAGTTCTTTAAATATCTCTGCCTTACTTGAAATATCATGAACAGTTCCTGTAGGTTGAGCACCCTTATCAAGGAAATCTAGAATAGCAGGAACATTTAAATATGTTTGATTCTTTATCGGATCATAAAAACCCACTTTACGAAGATCCCTTCCCTCTCTTCGGGATCGAACATCAATTGCAACGATTCGATAGACGGCTCATTGGGATAGATGTAGATTAACCCCCCCTAGAAACGTATAAGAGGTTTTCTCCTCGTACGGCTCGAGAAAGAATGATCCGAATTTATGCATATAGTGGCAAATGGATTCATTAAATCATCAATTAGACTCGAATTGAAGTCGTTTTTGTTCTTCCTTCTTAAAAAAAAAATATCATTCATACTCATAACTCAAGTTAGTTAATTCTCAAGGACTTCAAAGGGAAATCCTTAGACATTTATTGAGTCGTCTCTAACCTCTTTTGTTTGTCTTGCCTAGAATCCATTTCCTCATTTGTTTGAATATTTTGATTCAATCCAGCTGGTAAGACAATTGAAAAATAGTGTTTCCTTGTTTCAGTATCTGTTATCTTTACCTTGAATCCTTGGGTTTAGACATTACTTCGGTGATTCTTAATCTTTCAAAATGGAAGCAACATACCTTTTGTTATTTCTTTTTATTGAAGAATCGTATGAATGATTGATTCCTCTGCAATACACTTTTAATCGAAATAGTTTTTTTAATTCTGAAAGGTTTCACTTTTTTTTTTATTTGAAACTTGTTCGAAATTGGCCCCTTTGATTCCTATATCGAAGATATACTTACGAAGTTTGTTCAACTTATTGATTGGTACTAACCCTAGATCCTTTCCCCTGCTAAATAAATCAAAACTTTAGACTCGAGCTCCATCATGTACCCCATAAGATTCAATTAGGGGCCGGTAGAACAAACGATGTCGAGCCAAGAGCATCTTCGCGAATATAGAAAATGGCGGATTCTTGCATCCACAGCCGATTATGTCCTTCAAGTCGCACGTTGCTTTCTACCACATCGTTTCAAACGAAGTTTTACCATAACATTCCTCTAATTTTAGAATCTAGAACTGATATGGAATTGATTCAATATAGAATCATGAATAGTCATTGGCTTAATCGGTATCTAGTAGTCCATAATTTTTTTTTTTGATTTTCGATATAGATGTAAAGAAGTATTAAGCAATCCACTTATTTATGTTTTTTAGAAATATGTTTCATTCTATCCATATGATAGAAGATGAGGTGAAATCCTTGTCAAAGCTTCTCTAGATAAATACTTATACATCTATATCGAAAAAAAAAGTTTCACAAATTTCCTACTTCAGCATCATTATCATTACTGATAATAAGTTTCCTGTAAAGACTGAATTTGTTTATAAATCGTTGAAACAATCACAATGAGTAGCTAAAAAGTTTCGCAGTTATCTCTTTTATGAAAAAGACGGGAATTTGATCATCATAACAGAAATTCGCCGTTCTTTTCTAATTGAATGATCCATTATTTTAACCAGATAAATGGATGAAGAAAAATCGAACTTATTTGTTTGTTTTCATAAGGATGGGATGGGTAGATATAAAAAGACTCATGCAATATAAGACTAAGGTCGTTATTCTTTCCTTTAATTGAAAAATTTTATAATATGAGAAAATCAGAATCCTAGGAATATGATCTTTCCGTATGCAATAGATCAGATATCAGATATGACGAACAATTGCCAATCCAATGGGCTAGACTAATTGGATTGTAAATCTTACAGTTTAAGGGATCCGGATCTTTTTCACCGAAATAGAAACCGCTGTGTCACTGAAATACTACAATAAGAATATATAAAGAATATAGTATATTCTACTATATGCATGGCTCATTTTCTAGAGTCTTTTCTTTTGCTTCACTTTGAGGTTGAGCAATTCAATTTGATTTCTATAAATGATAAATTCTATCAAAGTCAAGTGAATAAAATGGATGAGCCCCCCAGTCTGAATAGCCGGAGTCGCTTTAATCCCAGTGATGGAATTAGTACCAAAAACTCCCCTCTTTCGAATTCAAAGATCCCTCTAGAATGGGTTATTTATTTGGACTACTTTATTTACTTTCCAAAATGATAGAAACCCTTCTTTCATTTTTTGCCACAAAACAAAAAGCATGTGGTGTGGGAATCATTATTTCTTTTTTTTATAGATATGAAACATCCAATTTCTCTAAATGACTAACTAACCTCACTCAATATGAATAGAAACCGAGCGGAATAGACATACGATGAACGGTCGGTCCGACCTATCCTTCCCTTTTGAAAGACATTTTTATTTATCTATGTTCCCAGCCTAACCATATAAATAAAAAGATTTTTCCATCCACGTGGGATTTCGATTTCCCCCTTGTGAGAAACAAGGTCGAAGAGAATTCTATGAATGTATGGAACAATCATTAGAAATCAAAAATAAAAATGGAATCACATTGTATCCACTGGTACATAAAAAGAAGAGAGTTAAAGAATACCCTCTTTGTTCTGATGGAATCGGTCTGGGACGGAAGGATTCGAACCTCCGAGTAACGGGACCAAAACCCGGTGCCTTACCGCTTGGCCACGCCCCATTTTGATGTCTATTCAACACTAATAGACAATAATATTGATATTGGTTGTTCGTCAATTCCAGCCCAAATATCTACTGAATTGGTTATTGCTAAGATTCAACATGTGTAAATGTAGAATCAAAATGGATTCATTGATCATTACATAGAATTCCATTAAGATATTGTATGAAAGTATGATTCCATCTAGATTTTCATTTTACAATTGAAGGCTTTTGATTAGGAGAGTTCAAAGAAAAAAAAAGAAGGATTTTTTGCCTACCCTTTGTTCTTCTCTTCCTTCTTTTCTTTATTTTTCCTCTTATATCAATAACTCAATAAAAATGAAATTATCTGCAAGAACGAAATGTTTGTTATGCTTAATATCTTTAGTTTGATCTGTCTTAATTCTGCCCTTCATTCGAGTAGCTTTTTCTTCGCCAAATTGCCGGAGGCTTATGCCTTTTTCAATCCAATCGTAGATGTTATGCCAGTCATACCTGTGCTCTTTTTTCTCTTAGCCCTTGTTTGGCAAGCTGCTGTAAGTTTTCGATAAGATCTTGAATTTGACTACTGTCCTAAAGGATTCGAACAAAAAAATGTGTTCTAACAAAATAGAGAAGAGCAATTGATAAGATCAGGTAAATCTTACATTATGAATCCTCAATTCAAACATTGAAATTCTCTATGGATTGAATTGTGGATATGGATAGCCACGCGGAGTCTGGATCACCTAATGTCTTCTTCATTCTTATCTTATGGGGATCAAAACCCTATTATGAAATAATGATACCTCAAAATACTTAATTTGGGAGATCCTTTTGATAACCAAGGAAAGAATAAGAATCTTATGACAAATGAATTCCTTAAAATTCTTTTCTTGGTGCAAGATATGTGGTACAAAAATCGAGAATCTATTCCCTTATTTCTCACAAAAAACTCTTGGAGATTGTGTAATGCTTACTCTCAAACTCTTTGTTTACACAGTAGTGATATTCTTTGTTTCTCTCTTCATCTTCGGATTCCTATCTAATGATCCAGGACGTAATCCTGGACGCGAGGAATAAAAAAAAGGTTTTTATTTTCGTTTTTCCTTTCTTTATTCTGAAAAATTTTCAGATGATTTTTCTATTTCATCCATTTAACTATGAAAATTTCACTATGAGAAATAAAATGGGGACTCGAGATTTTTTTGAATTCGAAATAGAAACCTCAAGGG
>JBCJFD010000043.1:32500-35000 GCA_039654745.1 Houttuynia cordata
ATAAGAAAGAATTTTCCATGAAATTCACATTAATTAGGGGGAGGCAAAAGCGAGTGGATCTGCTAATTCCTCATCCTCAAATTAGCCCCTCCTCTACCTCTAGGGTATTCTCTCAACCAATAAATAAAAGAATTCAATTCATTCTAGGGGTGAAGTGTTCGTATAATGCGAAAAAGCAAGGGTTTAAGTACATGGCATAATCAATAAAATCATAAAATGAAATACGTATTTTTCACATTTCTAGGATTAAACAAAAGGATTTGCAAATAAAAGCGCTAATGCCACAACCAGTCCATAAATTGTTAAAGCTTCCATAAAAGCCAGACTAAGCAATAAAGTACCTCGTATTTTCCCTTCTGCTTCTGGTTGTCTCGCGATCCCTTCTACGGCTTGTCCCGCCGCAGTACCTTGACCAACTCCAGGTCCAATAGAAGCAAGCCCTACTGCCAATCCGGCAGCAATAACAGAAGCGGCAGAAATCAGTGGATTCATGGTAAATTAAATTCCTCGTAAAAAAAAAGAAATAGTTAATGATACAATCAACCAATAAATTATCACTTCCTATTGGATTCGACCATTAAGACCCAACAAACAAGTAGAGGTAACTAAGAACTCCAAATTGAAGTGATGATATTACTGAATCAATAGCTCGTTTGTTTATAGTTCCCACCATGTAGTTTTTGTAAATCCATATGGTTCCAGTTCTTCGATTTCTTTGCTTCAAAACCCTCTTTCATTCCACTTTTCGATTCTACTTTTCGTTCGTTCTCTTCTATATGCTTGACTTCATCTCTTTATTAAAAAAATGTACAGTCAGAGATAAAATAGAAGGACTTCCGTCAGAATCTATCTAAAATAAGTAGGATGGGAAAGGAAATCGTACGGAAAATGAAATAAATACCTATAGATAGATCTATCTATCTATGGATAGTCCATATATAACTAATATATATATAATATCACATATACATTTGTTTCTTCCATAACGGAAACCACCGATTCCATTGAATCGGATTCTAGTCTCAAACCATTCTTCGAAACATTCACAGAAATTGGCTTATGCTTATAGCCATTACATATACCCAACGAAACCTCTCTAATCAACTTTTTTTTAGAATCTTATTTGTTTGTAAACCCGTCTCTTCCTTTTCCTTATCATTATCACAAGCACAATTCCACATGAATATAAATGGCTGGGGTCATCAACCCAGCCAAAATTGTTATATATCAAGATTTAATGATCCAATTGCAGACAATTTTGGTCAATCGTTGAATTCAATTGAATGAAATCAAATGAAAAAGGAATGGTTCTTTCTATAGAGAACGTCGTTTTTTTGTTTAGACGCATGTCGGAAACAAATAACATCAAAATTGATAATAAAATTATATGAATCGTCATATCGTAATTGAATGAACAAACATAGAATATTTATTCGAGTGGCGAGATATGATATAAATAGACCAAAAGAAAATTTTAGGAAAAGATCTTTGAGATCTCTTTCCTTTTTTTTTTACAATTCCCCAATATCGTAATCTTTCCTTTTCCTATTCTATATCGTATCTATCCTATTTATATAGGTATATAACGTTCCTTCATGAAATTATCTCGGGTCGCCCTTGAGTTGTTGGAATAAGCTTTTTTTTTGTTTTGGAAGCTAGTTAATGATGACCCTCCATGGATTCACCTATATAAGCCGCAGCTAAAGTTGCAAAAATAAGAGCTTGAATCCCACTTGTGAATAATCCAAGGAACATGACAGGTATAGGAACCACTGAAGGTACTAAAGAAACAAGAACAACAACTACTAATTCATCAGCCAATATATTCCCAAAAAGTCGAAAACTAAGTGATAAAGGTTTTGTGAAATCTTCTAGGATGTTAATTGGTAAAAGTATTGGAGTTGGTTGAATGTATTTACCAAAATAACCCAATCCCTTTTTTGTAAGCCCCGCATAGAAATACGCTACTGACGTGGGTAAAGCTAAAGCAACAGTAGTATTTATATCATTCGTGGGTGCAGCTAACTCTCCATGAGGTAACTGTATGATTTTCCAAGGTAAAAGAGCACCTGACCAGTTAGAAACAAAAATGAATAGAAACATAGTTCCAATAAAGGGAACCCAAGGACCATAATCTTCGCCAATCTGAGTTTTGCTCAGGTCTCGAATGAATTCAAGCACATATTCAAAAAAATTCTGACCGTTGGTTGGAATGGTTTGTGGATTCCGAACCGCTATAGTGACTGAACCTAATAAGATAGCAATTACGACCCAAGAAGTGATAAGTACTTGGGCATGAACTTGGAAACCCCCTATTTGCCAATAGAGGTGTTGACCTACTTCCACACCAGATATATCGTATAGCCCTTTTAGTGTGTTGATGGAACATGGTAGAACATTCATATTACCCTCTGACATAAATAAAACTTAAAAAGGAATTATTTTGATTCAAATATCTCTTTCTCGCCTCGACCACTTTTACTTTAATCGTATATTTCGA
>JBCJFD010000043.1:37500-39054 GCA_039654745.1 Houttuynia cordata
CGTAGCCTGCCATATCATTTCTTTTTCCGGTATACAAAATGGGGGGCTTTAATAAGTCAATTCTTATGAAATCTCGAATCAGATCATTTGTCCTTACTTCAACAAAGGAAGCATGAACTTCTTCTATAAAACCATTTTTGTCTTGGTCCCAATTCAATACTAAACAAGTCCGAACTAATTGAATACTTGTGTGAGAAATTCCTCGAATTGGTTTGCCATTTCCATAAAGGATATAATTGACGACTCGGAGTTGCACATTATCCCGTTCTTGCAACGAATCCTGGGGGAAAAGTGTTGCTAAGTTTATGCCATCTGCTATTTCATATGTGACTACGGGTCGAACCGAAACAAAATACTTTTTCTTAATGGGTGTGATCCGTTGGACATAGATCCAATTTTTCAATTTTTTTGATTCCTTAGAATTTTTTTTTTCCGTTCCTGGTGGTATCAAGATGCCGCTATGCCGAGAGATTTTATCTGTCTCTCCAGGAAAATGGATATCTCCAGAAAAGATTTTCAGTTCAATCCTTTTTTTTTTTCTCTCCACTCGGACCAAGCCACCTACCCGACTTCTTGTATTTAAAGCGATTTGCGTATCTACTCCAATGATACTATTGTTTCGTACCATTATGGCCGAAGATCCGGGTAAGATATGAACTTCCTCGGGAATGAAAAAAAATCGATCTACTTTCGTTTGGTATTTCGACCTCAATTCTTTTGCTCCTCGATATTCAATCAAATCCTCTTTTTTTACGATAGAATCTACCTCTACGGTCCCATATTTAGTAATTCCTGAGCTGCTTCTTCTGTATTGGAGATCGTCAAAATAGGCAAGAATACTATTTCTACGTAAAATACCAGTTATGGGTATTTCAATCGAGATACCAGAACAGGGCATTGGTTCTTTCTCTGCTTCTTGCGAATATTGGAACGGAATGATGAATCTATTTCTTCGCCTTTTCGCCAATAAATCCGAATTCTCGTGGAGAATAGCAGTATATATGAAATTCCAACGACTGTTGGATATGCTTTGGTCAGGTCCTGAATAATCAAGAATCCCATCTCCCCGATTACTGGAAAGGTCCGAACGAAACAATTTGTGTCTCATTCGATCATTAATCACTGAGAAGTCAGAAATAGATCTCTGTTCTAAAGAAAGAGAATGAACATTCATTTGATCTTGATCTTTGTGTAGCGAAAAGGACACTAGATTAGATCGGCACGGGTTTCCTGATAATATCCATAAATGACTTGTTTTTGGTAATAGATGAACATTACCATATGTATATTCAGGTGCATGGTATACATCGGTACTCCAATGCATTTCTCCCTCTGAATCAGAATAAATATGTTTTCGAACTTTTTCTTTAAAACTTAAAGTGGATGTTCCGGCACGAATCTCAGCAATCACTTGTTCTGATTCTACATATTGATCGTTTTGAACTAAAAGAAAACTTTTTGGGGGAATATTCACATTATGTAGAATATCCTGACTTTCAATAGTTACATACAGGTCTATATAACATAGAAAAGCAGGATGTCCATGACGTGTAC
>JBCJFD010000044.1:0-38626 GCA_039654745.1 Houttuynia cordata
ACACTATCTTCCGATCATACATTCATATCACATAAACCTGTATAATAATGTCCCATTCACACACTTTCCGATCATGCATTCATATCACATAAACATGCATAATAATGTCTCATTCACACACTTTTTGATAATGCATTCATATCACATAAAACATGTATAATAATGTCTCATTCACACACTTTCCGATCATGCATTCATATCACATAAACTTGCATAATAATGTCTCATTCACACACTTTCTGATCATGCATTCATATCACATAAATTTACCCTACATGACAAACGTATCAAACACATGATTCACAATCATGCATAACAATCATAATGCACATGCATCAACACAGATGGTGAATGCCTCCATCAAAGAGTAAACACAAGTATTGCCACACAAGTGGGACACAGTCAACGCCACGAAGGCGTATCATGGTCCGATTTCCACACAGGATATGTAAGAGGGTCGGGGTAGTCGACCCCTAAAGCTGCTCGCCCTGGACGATCCTGGCCAAGGATGTCCGATTCTCACACAGAGAACCTAGAGCAGGTGTGTTCGCTGATGTGCTCAAAATTATGTTAATTTAAGATGCCTTGAACTCCATGTTTGTGATGTTATATTACAGTTAGTTAAAGGCTAGGTAGAATTTTAGGCAAAATGGGTATTTGTTAAGGCATTAACATGTGGCATTCAATGTTATTTGGGCTTTAAATGTGCAGAAATAAATTAGCCACAACTATTTTTATATCTATGGATCTAGTGTGTGAATTTGATATCAACTTATGTAAGCCCATTGTGTGTTGTAGGTAATTTTTTGATAGGCCGACCTGTGAATTTGAAGCTTTAAAGCCCGTACTTGAAAGATTGTGAAGATCGGCTGGTGGCAATCATTGACAATCAACTATGAGATGATCAAGGCAATCATTGGCAATCAACTATGAGCTAATCAAGGCAATCAGTGGAAATCAACTATGAGCTAATTAAGGCAATCAGTGAAAATCAACTATGAGCTAATCAAGGCAATCATTGACAATCGGCTATGAGATAATTCTGGCAATCAAGATTCTTTGATTGGAAGCTGGACAAAATCAATTAGTGATGCTCAAAGTCAATCAAGACTCAATCATGGAGTAATGATAGGAAATCTGATTGGAGCCTTTCTATTGTTAAACTTTTTTGACCACTATATAAGCAATATCCAAGCTCTTCTTCAAGGCATCAAAGTCTCTACCTCTTCCACGGACGACCACTTCTCTCTCTCTCCACAACTTTTCTTCACTGTTTTTTTTAGTTTCATTTTATTTTATTGTAATGGTTGGCTAAGCCCCTAGCTAAGTCTAGAGGGAGGGATTTGTGATATTTTAATGAGGTTCTTTTCATGTTAAATATTGGTCAATCATTATGTGTTGGATATTTAAAGTGATGTTTAAATAGTGATTATTGTTTATCTCTTGCTTCTTTGTTTTCTTAATACATAAGATACTTGATTTCTTTCTTGATCCTTTGTGATTTTATATATAGAATTCTTGAAGACTTCAATATTTTAATCCTTTATTTAACCAAAGTGATAGTTTTGTTATTAATGGTCATATTATCCAATTAGGGAGAATCTTCATTCGCCCCTAATTGAGAAAAATTGATACATGAATACCTCATTAGATATTACAATGACCTACCCTTGATGCCTTAGTTTTATTTTATTGAATTCTCTACTTTACTTCACTCTTGATTTCGTTCGTTTGGTACTTTGAACTGATTTCTCAATCACACTAGTCAATCTCTGAAGATCGACATTGTATTACTACAATTACAAGTAAAAAGAATTAAATATATAATTAAAGGCTACTACTCAAATAATGAGTAATTAGTCTTGGTTCATCACAAATGGCGTCGTTGCCGGGGAGAGCAACGTGTGATTAGAAACTGGTTTATTTTTATTTTTTTTCTCTTTCTTTTTCCCTCTTGTTTTATTTTTCTTGGAAGTGAGAATATTGTGTTGTGGAAGCATTAAGGAAAATTCATCTGGATGATCATTTGGACTTGTCAAAGCTTGAAGAATTGTAGAAGACTACTTGAAGCACCCTGGTACTTTCGTTCAATTTCTTTTAATTCTTGGACCTTGTGTTAGTTGTGTTTTTTTTTTAAAAATAAAAAATTTGTATGCGCTCATGCCAATGTGATTTTTCTGGTCGTTTAGTTAGTGTTGATAGTTCTTTTGAATTTTCTAATTTTTTATTAGTCAACATGGAGGAAAATGATAGTAATGAGGCACAAAATAATCAGCAAATTAAAAACTTGCGAGATTATATGCATCCCACTAGATCTAGTTCCCCTTCATGTATGAATTTACCCATTAATGCATGTTCTTTTGATCTAAAGCCGGGTGTAATCCAATTACTACCCAAGCTCCATGGCTTAGACTCAGAGAGCCCATATTTGCATTTAAATGAGTTTGAAGAAGTTTGTGCTACATTTTCCAATGCAAATGTCTCTATTGATGTTATTAGATTAAAGCTATTTCCATTCTCTTTAAAAGAAAAAGCTAAAAATTGGTTGAACTCTTTAAAGCCATATTCCATTAGAACATGGCAAGAAATGCGAAGAGAATTTTTAAAGAAATTTTTTCCCACTCATAAAATAAATACATTAAGAAATAAGATCACGAATTTTGCACAAAAAGAAAATGAATCTTTCTTTCAATGTTGGGAACGATTTATGTGGCATCTTCTAAAAGAATACAAAATGTATGTGGCATTTGTGATAGTGATGAACACCACACTCAGGATTGTCCAACAATCCCAGTTTTTCATGAAGTGTTGCATAGCCAAGCAAATGCCATGAACACTTATAAAAGGCATTTTTCTTCTCCTTATTTTGAAACTTATAATTATAATTGGAGAAATCATCCTAACTTTAACTTGAGAAATGAACAAAATGTGCAGGTGCCTCCATCCTCTTTAACTTATGTACCGCCACATTAGAAGACTCTTGAGGATACATTGCAGATATTTATGCAGTGACAAGCCACAATTAACACTCAGACACTGCAAGCCATAAATGACTTGAAGTCCTCAATCATCAGTTGACTACAACTTTGAGCACACCAGAAAAAGGGAGATTTCCTTCTCAACCTCAACCTAACCTAAAAAGTCAATTGATAATTGAAAATGTTAATTCTTCAAATTCACAAGAAGAATATGCTAAGCCCATCACCACTTGGAGGAGTGGAAAAGTGATTAACAAAGACAATCCAAGGAAGGTTGTTGAGCCCCCGGAGTCTTTGAATCCCATTCCTCCTTTTCCTCAAAGGTTATAACCCTCTTCTAAATTGATGCAAAATAATAACATTCTTGAGATTTTTAAACAAGTGAAGATCAATATTCCTCTTTTAGATGTTATTAAGCAAAATCCATCTTATGCAAAAATTTTGAAAGATTTATGTACTATTAAGAGGAAATTGAATGTACAAAAGAAGGCATTTTTAACTGAGCAAGTAAGTGCTATCTTGCAACACAACACCCCACCTAAATATAAGGATCCTGGTTGCCTAACCATATCCTGTATAATTGGGAATTATAGAATAGAAAAAGCATTACTTGATCTTGGGGCTAGTGTGAATCTTTTGCCTTTTTCTGTTTATGAACAATTGGGCCGTGGTGAATTAAAGCCCACAAGCATAACTTTGTAACTTACAGATCGTTCTGTCAAAATGCCCAGAGGAATTGTGGAGGATGTGCTTGTCCAAGTGGACAAATTTTATTTTCCTGTTGATTTTATTGTATTAGACACGCAACCAATTTTGAATGCTTGTACACAGATTCCTGTCATATTAGGTCGTCCATTTCTAGCTACTATAATGCATTAATTAATTATAGAAATTGTGTTATGAAAGTCTCTTTTGGCAATATGACATTGGAACTAAACATTTTTAATATTTGTAGGCAACCAGGAGATGATGGCGATGTGCATGAAGTACACTTGATTGAAAGTCTTGTGAATGATAAAACTCTTATTTCTACTTTTTCTAACCCTCTTGATGCTTGTTTTTCTCATTTTAATTTGGATGATGATTTTGTAATTGATGATATAAATTCTTTGTAGAGTCCACCCCTATGATGGACACAAATAAGTGGAAGGCCTGCTTTGAGGAGTTACCTCCTCCCAATAGCGTTCCTCTCCCTTCATGTGTCCAAACACCAAAGCTGGAGTTAAAACCTCTCCCTAGTGAGCTGTAGTTATTTCCTCACAATTGGACCACACACAAGAGCAAAAGTTGCTCCATGTTATTAGAGAACACAAAAGTGCTATTGGTTGGACCATAGCTGACATTAAAGGGATTAGTCCCTTGGTTTGCACACACAGAATTTTCCTTCAAGATAATGCTAAACCCTCTAGACAAATGCAGCGTAGGTTGAACCCTAATATGAAAGAGGTTGTGAGAACAGAGGTCCTTAATTTGTTGGATGTAGGGATCATAAATCCCATTTCTGACAGTCAGTGGGTAAGTCTTACCCAAGTGGTCCTTAAGAAAACAGGGGTCACTGTGATAAAAAAAATGCAAATGATGAATTGATCCCCACTAGAGTCACCACTGGATGATGTATGTGCATAGACTATAGGAAACCTAACACTCTCACTAGCTATTTCCCCATACCATTCATGGACCAAATATTAGAGAGGGTGGCCGGTCACCAATTTTATTGTTTCCTTGATGGATATTCAGGGTATAACCAAATTAAGATTGCATTAGAGGACCAAGAAAAGACAACATTCACATGTCCCTTTGGCACCTTTGCATATCGAAAGATGCCATTTGGATTGTGTAATGCTCCAGCCACATTCCAAAGATGTATGATGAGTATTTTTAGTGACATGGTAGAACGGTTTTTGGAAATTTTCATGGATGATTTCTCTGTTTTTGGAGATACCTTTGATGATTGTCTTAATAATTTGGAGAAAGTTTTGATTAGATGTGAAGAGAAAAATCTTATTTTGATTTTGGAAAAATGCCACTTTATGGGCACTAAAGGGATTGTACTTGGTCATATTGTTTCTATGCAGGGAATTCAAGTGGATAAGGCTAAATTTAAATTAATTGTTAATTTGCCAAGCCCAAAGACAATAAAAGATCTTAGATCATTTTTTCGGCATGCTGGTTTTTATAGAAGGTTTATAAAAGATTTTAGTGTTGTATCTAGACCATTATGTAACCTTCTTTCAAAGGAAAACTCCTTTGAGTGAATTGAGGCATGTGAACAAGTTTTTGTGAAGCTTAAAAACATGTTAGTTTCTGCTCCCATAATGCAACCACCCGATTGGAGTATTCCCTTTGAGATCATGTGTGATGCAAGTGATTATGTTGTTGACATAAACTCATAAGACAATATACACATGCTTAAACACAATCAAAACAATGTTCAATGCTTTGACATAAACTCATAAGACAATATATGCATGCTTAAACACAATCAAAACAATGATTCCCAACTAAAATCAAAGCAAAATCTGCCATAAAGCTTAAATCCATCCATGTGACATCGAACGTTCACTCCGACAAGCATGATGTTTTTCTTTCTGTATACATTAATCCATAACATGATCATATCAATTACCCATAAACCATTCTTGTTATAAGAGAACACATCTCATCATCTACCATATAATATCCCTGTTAGAAACATGCTCTATTCACAAGATTTCCAACATGCAAAGTGATCTACACATGAATTATGCATTTTATTAGCTCTTAAACTTATATTTATGTTAGTGTTTGATTAGAATTAGTGGTACTTTAATATAAATTTTGGTTTTTGTAGGAAACAAGAGTAAGGTGCAGAAATGAGGTAAAAAGTAACTTTAATAGTTAAATCTTCATAACTTCGTGTGCACACCTCTGTAAGCTTAATTTTAAAGTTCAAGAAGTCAGCTTTCCAACGCCACCGACCGCGCAATTCGAAGTTCGGAGGAAAAAGTTATGACCATACGAAGAATTTTACACAAAGATGAACAGTACTTACGATCGATCGGCCATTCAACGCGATCGATCTCCTAAGCAGCAAAACAGTGTTATGAAGGAAACGATCGATCGGCACTTCGCGATCGATCGTATCTATTTGAGTTTTTAGATTTGCGCAATACAGTAAACACGATTGATCGGCATAAAAGTGATCGATCAGCATTCGAGATGAATCGATCGATCGGCGCGACAACGCAGGAATTAACGAAGAGAAGTGCTCGATCGACCAGCGATCGATCGGATATACGGAGTGATCGATCGGTTTATGCGGCAAAACCTAAATCAAGCTATTTCGACTCGGATTTGGAAGGGGACTTCGTGGTTTATCTTCAAACTTATAAATAGGCCTTAAAGGGAACGTGTTGAGCATATTAGATAGTAGATTAGAGAGCATTAGAAACCAGAGATCTTGACCTATTTTAGAGGCTAGAGCAAAGGAGAGAAGAAGAAGAAGATGATGAAGAATTTGATGGTGCTTTCTTCTCCAATGCAAGGCTAAACTCCTTTCCAAGGCATAGATGAAGCCCAATAAACTGGTTGTATAGTTTCTTTTCTCTAATTTTATGTTTTACTCTAGTTGGTGTATGACTCTTTATTATGCAATTAAAGTTAATTCATTGAAGTTTGTTCTTTGAAATCGAGAGAGACAAGAGTGAATTAATTGGATTTCAATCTGAAAGAGTATTTGCATGTCCGAGAGGAATGTGTGTGGTCTGATGTGTCATATAGTAATAAAAATTCATTGATTTATGCTCGAGAGAGATAGATCACAATTGCATATGCTTAATTGATTATATGTTATAATTTGAATTGACAAGTGTATGTCCAAGAGGAATATGCTAGCCAATTGGAAATCTTAATTTAAAAGAGAGAGAGAGAGAGAGATGATACACTAGTTTATTGTGGTGGATTCGAAGTCTTGGCACTTCTCGTACTGATTTAATATCAGCTTAGTGTAGTTAAAGTTCATTGTTTTTCTTAGATTAATTCAAAAACTGCTGCTTTCTCTTGAATTTGGTTCAACAACCCTTAAATATTCGTTGTAGTAGACAATTGCCTTGTGTAAGTGCACAAGGCAATTGTGTACTATAGCCCCTTTTCTTTTATAGGAGGGGGTTGGGCTATACCTAAATGTGGGGTAGAAATAGAGTTTTTAACTAAAATTAGGAATTTTGGCAATTTAACCCAAAATTAAGTCCAAAAAAATTCTAAAAATTTTTATAGTGTCTTCCATTGATGTATGGGGCTTTTTGGTAAAAAAAACTTATTTCGTCGGTGGGGCCCACAGGGGGATCCCACTAAACGCTAATTTTTGGAAAATGGTGAAAAATTAAAAAAATCCCAAAAATTCAGATTTGACCCAAAATCACTTAAAACTCATGATTGTGAAGTTAGTTTTGATTAAAACCTTTATAACCCCATTTATTTTCAAAAAATACCGAATTTAATCAGAAAATGCTTAAACAACCCGATAACCGATAAATAACATTAAAAATAAACCGGTTCAAGATGAGGGTCCTTACAATATCTGTCTCCCATCCTCAGTCGCACCCCTTGACACATCCGTCTCCCCGCCCATAGCTACAATGGAAGAATTTGTTGTTTATCTACACTAGAAAAGAGTATTTGGAAGTGGTAATGAGTACATAGGTGGGAAAGTGAAGCTAATGAGCATTGACCGATAGGTGAAGTTCGGTGATATGTTGATTCAAGTTATAGAAAGATTAGGATTCAAGTATGGAATGGGTAACCTATCCCTCAAATATCTAGTTCTGTCAGCATCTCCATGCATACCATACATCCTGGGGGATGATGAAGATCTGAAATGTATCTTCAACATTCAGAAGACATAAAGGAGATCATTGTTGGAGTTGTATGTTGAGAGGACATATAGTGTAAATAAGGAGAGGATATCCCCATTAGATCAACATGTTCGCTTGACAAATGACAACATTCAATCATTAGGAGGTGAAGGAAAGAAACAACCAGAGCTTGTCTTTATTGCGACAATCGATCGCCGTGGCGACGATCGATCGCCGTGGCGACGATCGATCGCCCATTGCGGTTTTGTGATTTTCTTGGCTATTTTGGGTCGGATTTGTGTGGGAAAGATACCATATCCTAACTAGGCTTAGATTGCACGTTCCTAAGGAGATCTTGGAGTATTCTTATTGGTGGAAAGAGTCCATGATATATGAGAAATTATTTTAAGAGGAGATTTCTCCAAACTCTATATAAACCCTTGTGGAGTTGGCTTGTGCTATTGAAACCCTGGCCTTAGAAAGTCCAGAACCTTATTCTTCTCCTTCCCACGTTCACCCTTAACCTAAAAGGCTTCTTCTTTGTGGGAGATTCGCAAGAGCTTGGAGCGAAAACTTTGGAAGAAGCGGAGGAAGCGAACAACACGTAAAAGGCGGAATTTTTGATGAATTTAAGAGTAGGATGGTTTTTCCCTTTTTTTTTTCTTCATCAATATGATGTTTATAAGTGTTCTTATTCAATACTATGATGTATTGCTTTAATTCATGTAATATTAATGACTTATGTCTTTATTTTTCATTCTTATTGCAATATAATCATGTATGCTTTCATGCTACGTGTCTAGATGGGAATTCATACCTAAAGTTGGATGTTTTATTCATTATACAGAGACCAGAAAGTCTGATCTTGTTTTGTTGACCCTGATGCACGTTGATTCTTGTGTCATAATGATTGTCTTGCATTAATTGTCCTATTTAGGAAGTGTTAATAACTAAGACTGTGATATATGTAAAGAAACATGACAAAAGGGTGTACTTTGGTAATTCCAGACAATCCTAGGGTCTTTAATTGATCTAGGAGGGGAGTAATAATGTCTGTTAATAATGTATTATCATCTATAAAGTATCATTAGGTGAGATAATCGAGTTTAATTAAGAATCTTAATCTCGGCCAGAACTATTTCAGTGCCGACAGTCGGTAGTAAATAATTCATAATTAATTCAAGGAAATTCGAAAAAATATGAACTTAGTGGGGTTAGAAACTAGACTCATAATGGTATTATCAATAAACATTTCAAAGGTTGAGACTTGCTGTACCTAGTCTGGGAGACATCGGAATTGGACTGTTGTGCAGAAGGCAGTGAGTTGAATCTGAGAGAAAATACTAAGAACTTAAATAAAACTATATAGTATGGTAGGAAGATGATTAAACGTGTCAACACTATTGTTGGGACTATATTCTTATGAATATCATAGTAAGGTTGGGTTAGAGTTAATCCAATTAGGTGGGTCAATCCTTGATCAAGAGAACCGTAACCGTCTATTTTTAGATAAAGCGTTCATTGTCGGTTTGAAGTTCCACTTGGAATTCAAATCACCTAGAACTCATTAGTATTTTTATCTCTGATATACATATTAAAAATCATAATGTTTATAGGGAATTTCTATCTAGGGCTGAGCATGAAAATATTTATTGATTGTACTTGTAATCCTACAGGGAGCTGTCATTATCCAAGGTGTTTGAATTTCCTTGTTATTCCAAAGAGACAGTTGCATGTCTTTGAAAAGTTTTGTTATTCTACTCTACTCCATTAAGTGAGTCATATGTGGTCCTAAGACCTTGTTGTTCTATTTATACTCTGTGAGTGAGTCATTGTGGTAAGAGTTACCCTATTCTCAGAAAGTTGAGACCTATGCTATTGATTGAATCATTGTCCAGTTTGACATTGACATATTTCTCCACTAATTATTTAGTGGAATCATAGTATGCTCACGAGCCATTGCTAGGTCCAGTGTGACCTCCGATATTTATAGAATTTTGATTTCATATTGCCCGAAGGGAGGTAAATACGTACGTTTAGGCTGCATGATATTATCGAAGGTCTGCAGAGTCCGCACATTGTGCCTATAAGCATAGATGGGGCCAGCATCCCTAGACGCATGGCCGGGTTCTGAAAGGAGGACCTCTAGGATGTTCTGTTAAGTATCCACGTGGTTAGTAAATAGCGAGCAGAAATTGAATCTCTTTGCACTTTCGATGTTGAGAGGTATTATAATTGTTGATTCTTCTCCTTACACCGGTGACTTATTTGGAGTCGTATATTTTATTATCCTTTCTCTATACTTGAGAGCCAAGAATTCTTTTATGTTGACTGACCTTTCTTTTCAGGCATATAGACCTTTGGTTATGTCCAGATGTTGTTGAATATCCATAAATCCTTTGTTGTCGTTATTTCTCTTCATACTGCTTGACTTAGTTTCAGTGGGTTTTTACATCCTACTGAGTGTTTCTATGAAATATTCATGCATCCTTTAATGCAAGCGCGAAAGAAAATTGAGATCAGGAAGTTGCAGTAGAAGAAAGCCGGTTGAAAGAGCCGTGAAGAGATTTAGAGTTATTTAGTTATTTGCTTTGCTTTATGTTGATGCTTATGACATGGTTGGCAGTTGTGTGCCATAGACTTATAGGTTTATTAAAGGATCATTGCTGGAATAAAATTAAGTAAATTCATTTCATCTTATTTAATGATGTCTATTATTGTATTACATTGATTGCAGGCATAACCGGTTACACATCCTTTCGAGATGATTGTAATTGGTGGTGAAATCGACTGTTCAGTCTCGTGCCCGAGATCTCTACCTCTAAATATAATTCTTTTGTTGGCTTCCGCACTCCGATCTGAGGTGTGGGATTTCGGGGCGTGACACATAGTCAACTATAAGAAAACATTGCCGGCAAAAGAAGTTTTATTGGAGTTGAATGATGGCAACCCAAATAATTCATATCGCATTTTGCCCTCATACAGCAAAGAATTAGAAAGGTATAATTTAGGAACCTATGTGGTTACAAAAAGGTCTTGTGATATACCTGAACTAAAGTTGTGGATAAGATTTCAAACATGTGTTTTGGATGTTTGACTATGTTGCAAGAGCTTTCAGAAGTTCACTTAGACCTCTCTTAAATGTGGATGAAATATTCTAAAAGGAAAGTATCCCGAATGTCTATTAATTGCTACAGCCATTGATGGTAATCAACAAATGGTGTGCGTTGCATATGCTGTTGTTGAGGCAGAGACAAAAAAAAACTTGATAAGTTGAAGTACAATCAACTCTTCTAGTCGTGTCATTCCAAACACTTATTACGATAACTACAATCGTGTTTTCCTCACCCAGTAGTATCCTACATTACTTTGAGGACATGGAGTTCTTGAATAGTCTAATCGATAACCATTTCAAAATGAAGGGAGCTCGGCAATAAAAGCTTTCCAAGATTAGGGATGCACCCTTCCAATAGAATTCCACATACCGCAGAATCTATATAATGATGTGCATGGCTCAATTGGCATTAAGATGTAACAACCAATGTTTGATTAGACATCCATAACAATGCTATGTCGGCCAATAATAGCTGTGGTTCTTCTCAGGGGAAAGATTGAGATGGAATAAGAGACGACTCTGCTTGAGTAGTTTACAGGACTCATCGTCTTTTACTTGTAAATGAAAATAGACAATATAAATTACAAAATGCATGTATAACTTTATTTTTTTCTATCCATATTCAAGTATGTCATATATACATTATATTTCTAAGATATAACTGTCAACACGTTTTTTCCTAGGTGTGTTATTGAGCACACGGGATATAATTGTATCGAGTCTGTAGATAAATGATTGTGGGTTGGAGGACACGACTCATTGTCTGTTACTTGTAAATGAAAATATACATATTACAAATTTTAAAATGAATGTTTAAACTTATTCCAATTCAATTCTATTCAAGGCAGTACTATCATGTAATCAATTATATGATAGTCACCCCTATCATGTAATCGATTACATGATAGCCAACTCTATCGTATCTTCGATGCAGTATCATCGTGTAATCGATTACACGATAGCCACCACTATCGTGTAATCAAATACACGATAGTCATCCCTATCGATTACATGATAGCCACCTTATCGTGTATTCGAATATATGATAGTCATCCCTATCATGTAATCGATCATACGATAGCCACCCCTATCGTGATATCGATTACACGATAGCATGACTATCATGTATTCAAGGCATTACTATATCAGTTACACGATACCTTGCTATCGTGTAATCGATTGCACGATACCACTCTTCGGACATTGTTAGCTCCCTTGGCTTGGGTCTGGGTCACTCCAACCAAGTCATCTGTCAAGCGGAACCACAACGTTCAACCCTGTCTACCTGAGCAAATGGAGGCTCAAACTAGGATTTTCAATGTGAATGGAATTTTCTTGGTTGTGGATATTTCTAGGCCTAGCCTGATGATTAATCCTAGACCATGCATCACATTCATTGAAGGGTCATACATCAAGCAAAAATGGGGAGTACAATGACGTTGAGAGTGACCAAATTGTCAAAGAAGAAGAAGAAGAATAAGTAGAGAAGGAAAAGAAGGTATATTTGACTCTCTTTAGCATTTCTTTTCATATTTTGTTTTTGATTACTTCCTAGGAGGAACATATTTTTTCTTGCGTTCTCCAGTGTTTTGAGAGCACTAGGTTCTTGTTTGCCTTCTTAGGTTCTTCTTATAAAATTTCTTCTTTATCCCAAAAAAGTGAAAGTCATCTGTTTGCCAAAAAGAAAGAGAGTAGAAGTCATCTACAATAATTCTTTCGGGTACAATAAAAATTTATGAGTGTTTTTGTGATGGCCAAAGACATACTTGACAACGCGGAGGTCGTGACCTCCCACTCGGGATTGGTGATGGGATAATGTATTTTAAGGGGCTAGTTTCCTTGCCCCTTCTAGTTCCGTCCTTTGGACTCGGACACCCCTTATAAAAAAAAAAGACTGGAGTAATTGCTGTGGGTATAAAAGATGAAATGTCTGGTTATCAAGTTAAGCATACCAGTTGTCAGACCTTTTATACGAACTTTTTCAAAAAATAACTTGCTTGTGTTCAAACTACCGTAAGCCCAAAACTTGTCGGCATCAGGGCAGGCAGACGTTTTGCAGCGGACAGTGATAGCCCTACAACAGTTTTCCTACACACTGCCATACACATCAGCTGTGTATGGAAATGTGTAGGAAAACTGCTGTACAAATATCGTTTCCCTTTTGCAGCCCACCTAAAGGGAGGCTCCAGGCCAACGTCGCGTAATGTTGACCCTTATTTAGGCCAATGATGCATGGCAGCATCTGAAAATGAATTAATTTATGAGAGTCCAATGCCCGTACAAAAAATACAGTTTCCTACCCTCTTCCTGTGTTTTTGGTCACGAGGGAGCAAAGTCAGCCAAGTAAATATGGACCCGAATTTTATCAATATAGGCAGGCTTCATTGGAAGGAGGGAGTATAAATTTAACATAGATTCACAATCATGTTAAATTTGAGAAGCCAGTGTCACGTACCTTACTTGCAATTTTTCTTTGATTCGTATGGGGTGCATTTATACATGCACTTGATACAGTGGAGTCAAGGTGATGCAGTGAAGTTTTCAGGCTTTCTTAAAGAACAAGGGTATTTGGGTAATTTCAGGTGGCATTTCAAAATTGAAGGCGGTTAGCTCCTTACGGTGGGAAGACCCAGTGGTCTTGCCTATAAATAGAGGTCCTATCTTCCATTTGCAGGTTGTTGAATTCTCATGTGTGAATTGGAATTTGTTCCTGGAGCTTAGCTCAGATCTAGCCATGGATTTGGTTGTGGCTCATTGATGGATTTCAGTGAGTCTTTCTTTCTCAATTTCTTTTTGTGATTTTGAATTTCGAATTTGGTTCAACTTCTCCTGTTTCTTCGGCCATGGATTTGGCATCTCTTCTCAGTTGAAGAATTTCAGCTAAGTTTCTGTTCTTCTTACTCTATTCCTCTGTATTCTTTGTTTTCTCTGTTTCTGTTCTGTTTGACAGAGATTGGTGTATGTTCATTTCTGTTTTGTTGTAAAGAAGAAAATCCTAAAATCAAATGTATTAATTTGAATTCTGCAATACAAGTTGCATTTAGCAAATCTGCTATTATTCTTTGTTGAAATCAACTCCTACGAAATCCAACTGCATCAAGTGGTATCTGAGTCCTGTTCAGCTTCCTTCTATGGCGACCGACGATCCTATGATTCAAGTCTCTCTCAAGCAGTGGCAGCAGATGCAAATCAGTGTTCAACAGATTTCAAAATGGCTTTGGCAAGAAGTGAGGCAAGATGCAAATGATTTCTGGCCTTGCCAATGATATTAACTACTATAAATTTGAGTTATGTCAGCTACAGGAAATAGAATTTCAGCCAAATCAAATAGAAGATCGACTCGAAGAGTTCGATCTATGCTTGAAGCAGAATTTCGATTGGTTTGATCAAGGTATGAACAGTCTACTTTCTGAAATTAAGAAAATCAGAGTTCAAAAGCAGAATTTGAAGCTTGTTACTTCAGATACTGTTGATCAGTCACTTAAGCTAGTTCATGACAATCACACTGAGTCATTTGACATAAAAACAAAGAACATAAAATTTGTGGATTTGGTGGAAAATAATGGAGTAGAAGGAACTCCATCTTTATCTGCATCCCTGTGTGTTTCTGAGCAGCTTCAGAGACAAGGCTTTGATTCAGATCCGAAAATTGTGGCATCAGGAAAAGAGGATATATCAGATCCGAATTTTGTGGAGACAGAAAAAGAAATTGTTTCAGATAAGAAATTGGTAAATCTGAAATTTGCAGATCAAGCAGATCCTTGTTCAAATTCAATTCTATTGGAAGACACTGGAGTCCCACAGAATTCTCCATCCATTTTGTTGTTGATTGAAACACAAAAGGTACTTTTGGACTTTTCATATATGAAAGGGAATTCTCCTGTAGCTACAAATGTGAGTTTTGGAAAAGAAGAAAATCAGAGGCTGAATGAGCAATCTCTTTCTTTTCCCGATGATCCTGGAGGAAACAGTTTGTTATTACCATATGAAGGACACTATTTGGACCATGGGACATTTGAAGGAAAGTCTCAACCAAATCTAATTTCACTTGCCCACCGGATGTTTGAGAATATGCCCAAAGAGGTAACACACAGTTCCCACTGCCAAAATTCTTATAAAGATTTTCTCCATGCAGCTAATATAAATGGGGGCACAATTAGAGATATTTTTGAAGCTACAGAGAGCTATTTGATTGAAGAACTTTTTTATGACCTTTGTGCAATTAATTTCAACAGAGATACATTTACAGTTCCAGATGAAAAGGCAACTATGTCTCATTACAAAAGTGAACAATCTGGATGCTACAGTTCTCTAACAAGTTCAATTGGAGCTTCAGGCAAAATGAGCAAACATGATGCGCTTAAGAAGCAACCACTAGTCGCTCAAGGTCTCAAGGGACTCCTTCAAAGGAGTTTGTCTCCTGTGAGAGTGAAACTTGAGTGTCACAAAATTATCCAGTGGCTCATACGTGCAATTAGTTTTGGTGCCTGTAAGTTTGCTATTCTCTTCGAGTTGATGAAAGATGTACCAAATAGTGTGGGAAAGGGAAATCTCTTACTCCGTGCTCATTTTGATAAGCCTGACAAAGCAGATAAAAAAATGGGGAGAGGTGAGTTGAATGATAAAGAAGTTCTTTCGGATTCTGTAAGCTTCTTGATACAGTTGGTTGCCTGGATGATGACATGGCTGTAAGATGCTCTCCTGGGACAGATTTATTGGCAAGTGGAATCCGGCACTCCTCAAACCAAAACAACAACACAATTCACTTTGTGCTAATTGTTTTACAAGACAAATGCCACAGGAAATCAAAAGTACGCATTCAAGAGGGTGTGAGTCCAAAAAAACGTGATTGCAGTGGTGAAGAGGTTGTTGATAAGCAAAAGCAAAAGCAAGAAAAGAAACTTCAGACATCAGTACTGTGGAAGAATAAGGACGGTCAAACTGCTTCTGATCTTGTTGTAGATAAGAAGTGTAATACAAGGACTGAGAATGAGATAAGGATTAGAGAGATCACAAGTCAAACTTTTGAACAATTACAGCATGGGGAAGGCTTGACAAGTGATATGGAAGCTAACAGTTTACAATCTGAAAAGCATCATGTATTCAGGAATGTCTATAATGGCGCAGAAGTATGTAACCTACTTAAGTTGTGTAATGAGTATGGAAATATGTATAGGGTACAAGGATTCTGCACTGTGGCTGCTACTGTTGGCCATATTATTTCCCCTGACACAAGTCTGCCCAACCATCTGACCACTGCCAAGCAGATGCAATCCATTGAACTGAAATCCAACGTCTCCACAGAATCAGAGTCGGGGGTTAGTTTGGAAAGTATTGGATTTTTGGATGTTATTGCTTATAGTTCCACTAGAAGTTACATGGTGCTACTCTATGCAGCTTATGTCTTTGAGCAAGTGGCAATGAAAACCTTCGAAGAAATTGTCATATATGTTGCAAGCGACATCAAGTTAGTTTGTTGGAGCAGCATTGCCATGGGAAAAGAAACAATGCATTCTCCAATACACTTAGATTCAATCAATATGGGATGCCAATTTAACATCTCTCCAGAAGTCTGGTTTCTTGTTGGTGACAGAAAATGGTTTCTGTCCAACCCTCTTGCATACAACATTATTTTTAAATTGCAGATTACAGTGCTACAATGCATTTTAATTTGGTTTGAGGCGCCTCCTCCTTTCCGTTCCAACATATACTGGTTATTCTCATTCATGTAAACTCGAGGACGAGTTTATTTTTCAAGAGGGGAAGAATTGATGCAGTGAAGTTTTCAGGCTTTCTTAAAGAACAAGGGTATTTGGGTAATTTCAGGTGGCATTTCAAAATTGAAGGCGGTTAGCTCCTTACGGTGGGAAGACCCAGTGGTCTTGCCTATAAATAGAGGTCCTATCATCCATTTGCAGGTTGTTGAATTCTCATGTGTGAATTGGAATTTGTTCCTGGAGCTTAGCTCAGATCTAGCCATGGATTTGGTTGTGGCTCATTGATGGATTTCAGTGAGTCTTTCTTTCTCAATTTCTTTTTGTGATTTTGAATTTCAAATTTGGTTCAACTTCTCCTGTTTCTTCGGCCATGGATTTGGCATCTCTTCTCAGTTGAAGAATTTCAGCAAAGTTTCTGTTCTTCTTACTCTATTCCTCTGTATTCTTTGTTTTCTCTGTTTCTATTCTGTTTGACAGAGATTGGTGTATGTTCATTTCTGTTTTGTTGTAAAGAAGAAAATCCTTAAATCAAATGTATTGATTTGAATTCTGCAATACAAGTTGTATTTAGCAAATCTGCTATTATTCTTTGTTGAAATCAACTCCTACGAAATCCAACTGCATCACAAGGAAATTCTATGCCTTTCACATTAGGGGGCCGTTTGGATCGTGAAAAATCCAAAACATCCACCGTGATGTTTTGAATTTTTCACGATCCTAGGTATGTGACTAAAAGATAAAGGCTGGTGTCAGATTGAAATTACTGATGAATTCATTAACCCTGTTCCACTACAATTATTGGCATCATACCTGACGAGAATAAATTATGACCCTGAGCAAAGAATAAAAAAGAAAGACTTTTAGCATTGACTAACCCCCCCTCCCCCCCACTGCATAAATGCTGGTACCATTAGCAGCGATTTAGCTGTATATTGATCCAGTTTTATCAAGCCGTTGAGTGTGCAAGTGAATTTCAGACAATGAGTAAGAGAAAGTCTGAATCGTCTCTTAAGGTTTGGTTCTTCTGGCTTCTAGGCCTCTATTCCGTGGCCTTCATCATGTCCATTCCCATTCTTGTGACGGGGATGTGGCAGAGGAACCACCACTGTGTCAAGTTTATGGAGGAGGCCAACTATATTTTGGCGGTCCTCCTGTTTGTCTTCTCCTTCTTTATACTTATTCTTTTGAGCTGCGCCCCTAAATCGTTTGGCAAGATGAATGCTGCCAACTTTTTGCTCTTCTTTGCCTTTTTTATCTTCACCACATATACCTTTAGCATCACGAGAATGGGGAGCAAAGGCGAGGTCATCCCGGGAAGGAGCTATAAGGAGTATCACCTCGGAGATTACTCCAAATATGTACGCAAGTGGATTAACAATGATACAACCTGGAGCAAGGAAAAGAGCTGCCTGCAGGATGACAAGGTCTGCAAAAGCTTGGAGGATTCTAACCTCACCAAGGACCAATTTTACAAGAAAAAATTGTCTCCAATTCAGGTACCCTGTTATTCAGTTCTTTTATAATTTCTTCTCCATTTTGTTTAGGAAAAAGTTCATATGAGTCGGGGCTTACTGGTGTCGGCATGAGCCGAGGCGATCTTAGCTGTCATATTGAGATCCGACATCTCACAGGGTGGGTGGTCTTCAAACCTGGCCGACTCCCCTTTTATTAACATGCACTACTGGATCAAAATTGGGCCAGCTCACGCTGACGCATGTAATCCTGGGCTCATTTGAAACAGGATACACTTGTTCGTTTGTATGTATGGACTAAAAGAAAAGGGGTATAAAGGGGGTAGTGACAGTATATTTACTGAAATATTTGCCATGAATTTTTATTTTCCAAGAATTCTATATTTGAACATATTTTTGTACAATTGAAAAACCATATTGATTTGAGGTAAAAGAAGAGTACATGGATACAAAAAAGAGCTCCACCCTCCCCTGCTGAGCAGCACAAAGAGACCACTAAAATGCGAAAAAACAAGAAACAAAGGAGAAATCACAAAATCTAAGAAACCTAGCATATTAATCCAAAAAGAACATGCAAAAGGGAAACTGCTCCTTAATTTTGTTTTTTTGTGTTGGAAGCCAAAACGTTGAATAAGCTTGATTGATGATAGATCTAACAATGGTCATGGACTCATGGGCTTTCGTTTCTTGTCTTGAAAAATTCTGGAAATTTGCTCACTCCAAATGGAAGTAATGTAAATGATGAATAAGGTGTTCTATGTTTGAATATTACAAAGGCAACTGTTCTAGAATTGTTGCAAGAGAAAAGCATTGTAAATCAAATTATATATTTCTATGGATAATCTGTTTTAGATTGTGTTATCTTTGTAGTCGGGCTGTTGTAAACCGCCAACATCTTGTGGTTTCACCTATGTGAATGCGACAGTGTGGGATAAACCTGGGGGAACCTCCACGGATCTGGACTGCAACCTCTGGAGCAACGAACAAAGCTCATTGTGCTATGACTGCCAGGCTTGCAAGGCCGGGGTCCTGGCTACTTTTCAGAAAGATTGGAATAATGTGGCATATGTGTACATCACATTCCTCTTACTTTTCTTTTTTGCCTACCTCTCGGGATGTTGTCTCATCTGTCACGCGCCATGAAGAATACCTTTTTATTTTCTTGGAATTGGTTTTTTGCGGTCACTCAAATAATTTTATCGTCCTGGTGTATATAGCTTCGTTTTTATATCCATGCTTCTGCAGTTATGTATCAAAACGTTGAGTCGCTACTCTAGTGTTTGCATATATACTTTTATTTCTTATTGAGGTCTATTTAAAGTTGGTGCACTTATTTTTTATTTTGTCTTATTTATTTGGCCTAGTTATGTGAAATTTAGAAATTTTCTAAGCTCAAAAATACTATATACATTTGGCCTAATTATGTGACTTCCTTCATCCCTCCTCTTTTCTTCTCCCGTTTTACTCTTCTTCTCTAGCACGCCATCTTCACTGCCTGCCTCCACCCTCTGTCACTGTTGATCTACCATCAGTATCACGCCGATTCTCCATCGTCGTCACCGGCCAATCTGTCGTTGCCCGTCATCATTACTCTGTCATGGATCTCATTGTTGACAGCCACAATGGGGACAACCCTGCGTTGTGGCAGAGGGTGGAACTAAGCCCCTCTTGGTTGACGAGTCTGTCCGTGTCAATGGGTGAACATAATGACAAAGTCGTCCTGTTGGAAGATAGCGGCACGAGTCGACGAAGCATATGCTTCAATGGGCATAGTGTTTGGTGCGGTTGATGGAGAAGGTTGGGTCAGGTCGGGTCCTATCTCAGGTAGGGTCGGTTCCAAGATTTAAAAATATGGTTTTATCTCAGGTCAGGTCGGGTTTAGCTTTAAAATACCCAAGAATCGATATACCCGAGATATACCATTTAAATCCCTTATTTTTTAATATATATAATTTTTTTATTATTATAATTATATAAATTATTTTATTAAATATTTTTATAATTATATTAATTATTTTATTAAAATCTCGGTTCCTATCTCAGGTTCTTGGGTATTGCGGATTTTATCTCGTGTAGGGTCGGGTTTAGGATTCTCAGGTCCTATCTCGGCTCGCGTCAGGTTTAGGGTTCTCGGGTCCTATCTCGGGTTGGGTTGGGTTTAGCAAAACCTGACCCTACCCGACCCAAGATGCAGCCTTAAATGGCAAATTAGAATTTCTGGACTTTAGTAAGCAAATTAGAATTTCTAGAACCTTAGTGGGTAGACTAAAATTTTCGGACTTTAGTAGGAAAATTGGATTTTCTAGAACTTTAGCTACATGGCATTGTCTTGTGATGACATGTGGCAGAAAACGGCGACTGCAATGAGCACGATATCACACCAACGAGGGTGGAAGAGGGTGAAGCAGCTAATAGTTGTTCAGTTGAGCCATTTACTTCTCATTTTGAGAGTGATAATTTATACTCCACTTATATTTTTTAGACATAATGAAAGTATATATACTCTGTACATGTAGATAACTTACCGGATCATGTAAATCCTTATATTTTTTATTATTTATGTATTAATTACTTATAATAAGAATATTTGGTCCATCCCCCATGAGAGCGAATCTTTATAAAAAAATGGATTATGCAGGCTCCTCCAACCGAATAATTTTCACCTATCACCCTTACCGACCACTTTTAACTCTTTCAGCTTCCAAACACTTTTCACCTTGAAAGGTGAAAATTGGCTGAAATATGGATTTTTTCAGCAAACAAACACATCCCTTGTCTCCCTCTTTTTTTTATGCAGCCGGCGCCTCCCCTTTCAGTTTTTTATTCAGCTTTGTGTCTTCTTTCTTTTGTTTCACACGGAACGGCACCTCCATCTTGTTTATCACTGTCTCCATATTCAACACTTCAGACACTGACGGTTGCACACCATTGAGATATTCTGATTGATGCTCCCAGCTTGCAGTTTTTAGACCTTGAAGGCTTCTTGAAGCTTCAAAGGGTTCTTCAGTTAAGGAATTTGTCATCTTTGATTAGGGATAACCTCAACTTTAGTCAGTAGTGTGATTCAAGCACTGCATTTATGGATATTTTGGATGAGCTCCGTCATGCGAGATATGTTAAGCTGTCTCAAACTGCAAGGTCTGAACTAATCCCCTAACTGAAGGTTTTTTTTTCCTTCCATATTCTTATGTGCTGTTTGGATGCACTTTAATGATAAAATAAGGGAAATGATATTTGTACAGCAGATTTCTACACATTTTCCATACACAGCTGATGTGTATGGAAATGTGTAGGAATCTGCTGTAGGGTTATCACTGCCCTAAAATAAAGCTCCTTTAACGTTGCATCATAAAACCCATTTTGTTATTCAACTCTTCCCATTCGGAGATTTGCTCTTTAAAGCTGCTTTGCTTTCCATCTAACTTATATCTTATAGCACATGAAGCTCATGTCAACTCAAAGTTTGCTTTAGATATACCACGGTATTTCTCTATCTTCTAGTATATATTTAAAAGTTTTTGAAGAAAATATTGTGATTTGTTAACCATCATTTGCCATATAGAAAATGCTTTCCATATAGTACATGTAGCTCATGTCAACTCAAAGTTTGCTTTAGATATACCACGGTATTTCTCTATCTTCTAGTATATATTTAAAAGTTTTTGAAGAAAATATTGTGATTTGTTAACCATTATTTGCCATACAGAAAATGCAAAGAGGTACAAAAACTATATTTAAAATCTTACCCTGTGAAATCAAGTAAAAGAATTGGAGGTGTTTTCTAAAGTTTAAGCCCCCTCCGAATGCCAATTTTGATGGGTAACCACGGTTGTCTTTACATTTCTCTCATTGAACACTTCTCCACCTTGTTTTAATAGTTCAATTTCTTTCTGACTATTTTGTTGCAAATAGGTTTTACCTATGGCCAGAAATCCAAATCCATTAACAGTCCAATGTGTAGAGTTGGTAACATCATTAAGGAGCAAATTTGATCTTGGAGATATTTTGAAGGTCCTATCATCCTTTCCTAGAGTCGAAGACACTAATTTTTGTCTTCGATGTAACCACAAAAGGATACATAATGTGAAATTTTATTAAAGGGGATTTTACCAAATAATATTTAAAAAATGATGGGGAAAAGTTGGAAAATAATTCCTAATCCTTTTATTTGACCAGCTACGTAGGCACCAGCATGGCATTGGCCCCGTGTGAATTTTCTTTTACCCTGACCTCAAAGGCGTCACTTGAACTAACACCTCTCTCTTAAAGAGAAAGACGTCATTTCAACTTATGCCTCTCTCCTAAAGAGAAAGACATCATTTCAAACGACACCTCTCTCATAAAGAGAAAGACATCGTTTCAACTGATGCCTCTCTTCTAATAATATTTAAAAAGAAATTTGTCGTTTCATTGCCGAAAATCCGTCGCTAAAGATATGAATTTTGTCGCTATCACTCTTTAACAACGGTTTTACACCATCGCTAGGCCCGTTATTATAGGTGGCGCTAATGACCTTAACGACAGAAAAAGGGAAAACCACCGCTAAATGTTTTTGCGATGGTTCTTCCCGTTGAAGTAGAACCTATTTCGACAATTTTTTTTACCGCCACTAAATAACATTTCTAACAGTTTTTGCCTTTCCATTAACCTGACGGTCAAACATAGGCAAACTATAATGAAGGATTATTGAGATTTATCGACGGTATTGTTCTGTCGATAAAAATTATATATATATTTTTTCAAAAGTTACTGTTGTTTTGACCTCCAATCAAAGTTTTTTTAATATATATAGAAAAAAAGAACAATGATAAATAATTTTGTATTGATAAACAACAAACCTTACAATATTGCCAAGAAAAAAATTACAAATTTGGTAGAAATCTCTTAGTTGTCCTGCTTCTGGAGCAGAAGATGCTGTAGCAACAAAGAAGGTTGGTGGATTTGAAAACGCCAGCACAAATTCTTCAATGTGCTTCACCGCAACTCTTCTTGCATTGTCTAAATTAACACTCTTTGAACTTTCTCATAGTGGAACTGTCAGTGCCACTTCGTCCATTCAGCAAAATGATGATCCCCTAACTTCATACTGTAGACATCAAAAGGAAGAAGGACAGAAGCATAATACATACCACTTCGTCCTTTCTGTCAAAAGAAAATCCGTCGTTAAAAGCCAATTTTGTTGTAGTGCTTCTAAAGAGAGAGGCATCGATTAAATCTACGCCTTCATCATCTAATTCGAAACCGACGCCTTTCGCATCTAAAGAAGAGAGGCAATGGCTTGACCAACGCCTTCTCTTCGAAAGGGGAGAGGCGTCGTTGTAAATGTTGCCTTTATCTTTTAACTACAAAACTTCAATGACATTATAATAAGCAAATTTTTTAAAACCTAGTAACAAAATATAATCAACATAAACAATAACTCTAGTTGATCATTAAACTTGGAACATAAATAAATTAAAACGTCTATTACAAGTTTAAACATAATATATAATACAAATTATCATAAAAATATAAATATTCAGTCAACTCTCCTTCCCCTATTCCTAACTAGTCCTTGTGCTCGAGCTGGAATTTGGTTAGGCTCGACATCAGGTATAACATCTGAAGATGAAGGTGCCTGATGTAGACCACGAAGTGCGTGCTGTCATCTAGTATATACTTTCGAAGAAAGAGGCCTCTCAATTGGATCAAGTGAGGCATCTGGAACTATTGGTGTCAGCCAATGATGTCACAATGTCGGGTGAAGTTGATATAAGTTGAAAAGCCTAAAAAGGATGATCACCATGCAGTCCCGGAAGCTCTGTCATAACTGATTGAAACAACAGCAAACTCGCAAGAACATATGTTGAGTTATCGTGTATTGTCTGACATGTCGCTAGCAAGCTTTCATAGGATCGGTCCCCTAAAGCTCCATTACACTATCTCGCATAATGATGGTGAATTAAAATAAACATGAAGTAAGAGGTACTAAGCAGCATCTGCTCAATGTCACCCCTGGGTTGATATAACATTTCTGCCTCATGCATGGGTGGCTGCTTCATGTAGGCACTATCAACCCATTACACTGAGTGAGTGTCTGTCTCGCATAATGATGGTGAATTAAAATAAACATGAAGTAAGAGATACTAAGCAACGCCCGCTCAATGTCGCCCCTGGGTTGATATAACATTTTTGCCTCATGCACGGGTGGCTGGATAAATCTCATAGTCATCCTCAAGTACCACTTCATGTAGGCACTATCAGCATCTCACTATGTCGTGGCAAGCTCCTCCTGAACAAGAGTGGTCCTCCGGTTATCCCATCTAGTAATATAGGTTGCATGATGTGTCCATTGAGTGATCTTCGACCCGAAGTTCGCTCAATGAACTCCACAATAGAATGGGGGGAACCAATCTAATCCAAACTGCAACATTACTGGATCTGGAACATGCATCTCCACAATGTCAAAACATAAGAGTGGCATCCTAGATAGCTACACATCTGCTCCATCTATACACACTCCAGGTAACTGTACTAAAACCTCATCATCATATGGCTGCCATGTTACTAACACAACATATAAAGATAGTACTTCACTTTTTATGAAACTTTTATTGTTTATATTTGTAATATGTGCAATATAGTATAATCACTTGTCCAGATTGTTGGTAGTCTAATTCAGATTTATAATGACGGATGACAATATGAGGATTAACAATTTTAGTCTTCTTAGCAGTCCACCTAAGAATATAAAAGGGAAACAAAAAAAATTATTTAAAATGTCAATACAAGACCATAAAATAACTTAAATATATAAAACATACCTAACACCTAACTGAAAAAAAACCATCTAGTGGAGTGCTATGAATGTTTGGACGTCCAACATGCAATCTCTCCTACGACCATAACTGTTTGACACATAGACATCCAATAGAATCAAATGTGTTATACTATGGTAATAGGGTAGCCAAATATTATTAATTGTTTACTGGATGAGGGTGACACACCCGAAAATCCCTAATGTGTTGGGTTGGCAAGCTTTGGAAAATATGGTGTAACCAAGCATATGAAGTAAATATGCTCGTGCATGCTACTTGATGTCTATCTATGTGGGATCCTCCGGGAGGCGACTGAAGTGTTGTCTCAACCACAAAAGGCTCACTCGAGTTCTTCCTTTTAGTGCATCACATGGAGGTACTCGTGGAAGAAGGTGCTCATATTCCATATTCCAGTCAATGCCCCAAGTCGTGCAACTCACCGCCATGCCATCAATGTGCAACCCAAGTAGTACGGCTACATCATTCAACATAATAGTCATCTCCCCCAAATGTAAGTAGGAGGTCTGCGTCTCTCTCCGCCATCTCTCAATTAGGGCAGTTATGAGAGCCATATCCTGATATACTCTAAACATATGAAGTGTCCAAAGCCTGCCATCTCTATGTACGACAACAAGTGTGCATCAACAGCCCAATGTCGTATGTTGCCCGTGCTCGGTGCATTCAATGCACTTGGATTCTAATACATATGAAAGGTAGTTTACAGTCTGAAAAGTAGTTAAGTATATGCAATATCTAAAATTAAAAAGGTAATGGATTTGCACAACCTCTCTGTTCCATATGTCATCAGATCTATGCGAGCTCTGCTCTGTGAGGACAGATGGATCAATCAGTCTTGAATCCATAATATCTAAAAAAAATCAACAGTTAATAACAAGTTCAAGCAAGTAAAAACAAGTTAATTTACATATAAAGATTAATGTATGGAAGGTAGAGCATTTGTTGCATAGAGTTGTCATCATCAATTGGTAATACTGTGGTCGTTGTTCCAAAAAGAGGCATCTTACACTTAGACACTAATTTTTCAAATTCTTTGGTCCCATCCCATTTTATTTGCCACTTACATCTCTAGTTCCTCATAAATGTTTGGCTTACTAATAAATAATCCTACGTTTTCATCACCTTTGTATTCACCTCTATTGATTGCAATTCTGCCACTACACCTTAGCACAAATGAAATCTTTTCTCCTGCCATCTCTACTTACAAAATCTTTAATAAACACTAAAAAATACTACGCAAATATAACATAATCTATTTGATAAAATGCTAGAGCTAAATCAATCGAAAATAATCAAGTATTTACTGAAATTTATGTATTTTCAACTGTGATTGAGAGATTGAGAGTTTATTATCCACAAACATGGGTGAAGGCGAGTCACGTACTGGTGGAGAGGCTGGCCAAAGAAATGAGCACATGGCCAGAGAAGAGAGCGGGTGGGTTAGGAGGAGCTGGCCGGAGAAGAGAACGACGTGGGGAGGAAGGGATGGCTGGGGTGGGCGCGGAGGGAGGAGGGGCTGGGCAGAGGAAGAGTTTTGGGGGGGGGGGGAGGGGATGGGCTAGCCGGGGCGCGAGGGGAGGTGGGACTAGCCAAAGAAGAGAGTGACGCCGAGAGGGAGGACATGAGTTAGGGCTCAATTCGGCCTAGCCCGAGGGAGGGGAAGGTATAAAAAAAGGAAGAGGCGTCCTTCTGGATGACGCTTCCTTAGAAGTGAAACTTTTTTCTCTTTATAACAAACCGTTTGAAGCAATAAGCGGAAATAAAGCTAAAAACAATTGAAGCTTGCCAAAAAACAATTGAATTTTTAAACTGCTCCAATAAAGGCCAGTTCCATTGGATTCTAAGGAGATGGAGGAGGAGGAGAAAAAATGAGGAGCCAGAGGCGGAGAGCTCGAGGCTGGGCAGACTAGGAGGTGGATGTGGGACATGACTGGTTCAATGGGTTAGTGGAGATGACGGGCTTATAAACTGCTCAAGAGAAAGAAAGAAAAAAAGAGACCTTTAGCAATGCACAGACACAATGCCTAATTTGATCTAATCTAAATCTAATCTAACTACTATAAAAAGCATTGGGTATAGTTTGACCTTTCCAGCGTGAAGATAGAGATGGAATGAAAAAAAGGGGGTGGATGGAATTTTGTAATTTCTAGTTACATGTGCAGGGTTTTCTCAGGTAGGCCATTTTTTAGAAAATTACATACAAGTTGGAAGTATTTCCATGAATGCATTCTAGTTGAGGACCATTTTTATAAAATGCTCAAGAAAAAAGAAGTCCTTTAGCAACGCACACACTCAATGCATAGTCTAAAATAGTCAGTGCTCTACTTACAAAATGTTGTCGTGTTTATATGCACTCACCGCACTTGGGGGCATGTAAACCGAGTGCATCATGCCCATTGGATCTTGATCTGTCAGTGGGCATCAAAACAGGTGGCAGGCAAGTTTGTAAGAGTGCAAGTATGCTCTAGTCTTACCTATCCAAAAAAAACAGAAGAAAAAAAGATGAAAGAAGTCTAGCTTGAGATGATGGAGCTCATCTCAAAATCTCCATGACCTCAAAAAAACCACATAACTCTAGCAACTTCAACTATAGGCCTGTTTAGACGGTCTCATTTTGTTATGCATGGACTATACTTGAAAATTTCACCCTCAAATATTGTTTAGCAAACAGGTAATGCTAAATCCTCGCGGCAGCGGGGAAGATATTGTTTAGCAAACAGGTAATAAATATTGTTTAGGTGGTTCGGGCCTCACATGCCAGTTGCCACTCACGCCTTTCTGGAGCGCATCCCACTGGTAGACCTCTCTGCGGAAGGCGGGGACTCCCGGGTATCTTCTCCCACTCCTCTCTCTGTTTGTTGAAATGCTTCGCTAAGCTTGTTTTAGCATTGTCTCCACCATATTTTGTTGAATGAATGTTTCTTTGTTGAAAAAAAAATGGTAGATATCCTTTTCGTCTGCCAGTGCTAGGACTCTTGCAGCATTCCATTTTCTAGGCGTATAGTGACTAGCTCTGTCTTTCCCTCCCCCACCCCATCCTGGCCTCCTTTCCCGGCGGCCAGCCAACCTGGCTGGCCACCGTCCAGCCCTCTCCTGCCCCTTACCTCGGCCCCTTGCTTCCTACTCCTCATCGCTCTCCCATCCCGCTCTCTTCTGGCCCAGTCAATACCTCGTGGGCTACAACCTCCTTAGTCGTCGCCGGAGCCATGGCACTGCTGAGAGAGCTCGAGGAAAGCCTGTTTATGGGTGGAAATGTTGGAGCAATGACGGTTTCCTTGTTGAAAATTTGACTTGAAAATAAACTAAAATAATTAAAATGCGGCGATCGATCGGCAATAATGACGCAATCGATCGTGTAAGTATCTTCGATCGATCGTGTTGAAAACGATCGATCATACCCACTGTGATTTTTTGAAAGTTGTTTTTCCATTGACACCAATCGATTGTATCTATTGGAATTTTTAGAAATTATTTCACGATGTAGCCGGTCGATCGGCTGAAATAGGCTAAATGACGCGATCGATCGCAAATCGATCGATTGGTTATATGGTTACAGTCGGGAAAATGACCGTTTCTCTGCGAAAAATTGCGTCTCTTCTTCCACAAAATGCCTAATAGAGTCTTTCTATATATTGATAACATTATTTCTCAGAAATAGGGTTACAAAAACTAATCAAAAACTTTTTCTTCTTCTTCTCTCAATTATTCATTAATCATTGAGCAATAGAATCTCCGCTAATCGAGATCCAGTCAGTTTGATTTGTGTGCACTTTTAAACTGACAGAGTGGTTCGTTGTATCTCGGAAACGGAACGCTATTGATTACCTGTGCATGGAGGGCATCATATCTGTTTCAAGGACAGCGCATAGCGTGTCTCGAAACTAGTTTTCTTTCTAATCTTATTTCTAGTATTATTATTGAATAATTTGTCATTTGTTTATGCATAATTGGTAGTATTCTAGCCCTCTTTTATGTGACAATCCCAACAATCTTGAAACAGATAATTTGTTCTTTTTGATTGAATACTACTACAAGTATGGGTGCTGACAAATCATTGAAACCTGAGAAATTTGATGGCAAGAATTTCATGCATTGGCAGACAAAGATGAAATTTTGGCTAACTGAATTGAACATATTCTATGTGATTTCTGATGCTCTTGTGGATAAAACTACTAGTTCTTCTGATGTTAGAGTTACTAAGCCTGTTGATAGTGATAAATTCAAATAAGATGATGAATTGTGCCATGGGCAAATTTTGAGTGTTTTAAGCAATGAATTGTATGATCTGCATGTGAACACTAAATCTGCTAAAGAACTATGGGATACCCTTGATAAGAAATTTGGAAAGGAGCATGAAGGGGAAGAGAAATACGTCGTAGACGAGTATTTTGACTATAAGATGGTTGATAACAAATCTGTTAGAGACGAAGTGATTGATTGAATTTTTAACTATTTATACTCGCAATCGCACAAGACTACGTATAGGCTAGGGGTAACGAAGTCGAACCCAAAGGACTTAGTTGATTAACTTAACTCTAATGAAAGATTTAAATTTTAATTATTTAATTAACTAAAGAAATAAATTTTAATAAGGAATCGGAGTAATGAGAAATATCAAAGCATCGAATCCACCATTAAACATGTAATTACTATTCTTAATTATTATTTCCACAAATTGATATGATACGGTAATTTTATGTTCTTGGCCGGACACACAAATTACTAGTGAATGGACTACACGTTCTTGATCAGACACGAAAAGTTCATCCACTATAAATTAAATATAATTAACTTTATCCTTGGCCGGGCATAGAATCAATCATAATCTTGTTATTATCTAAACACAGGAAATATCAAGATCAAATTCTATTATTAATCATTCATTAAGTCTTGGTCAAAGCACTTAAGACGAATAACAATAAAACCACATTAAACATAGAAAATCATATCAAATTTTACTAAATTAAACAATCAAGAGTAGCAAATACAAATTTAAGGCTTCATCTAGCCTTGATAACGAAATTAGCTAGACATGGAATAAGAGAAAGAAAAAGCCTAATTTATCGAAGAAGTCATTAGCACGAACACTGTTCACAAATTACTGTTCAAAATCACTGTAGCATTCGCGGGTTATTATTCTCTGTCTCCTTCCTCGAGCACAGGTACTGTAGCAATTTCGAATCGGCCCAAAATCAGCTCTTTCTTCTTCTCTTTCCTTCCTCTTCTCCCGACGATCAACTATTCTTTTCTTCCGGCAAAGATTCGCCTCAAAGTTCTCTATTTTTCCTCTCCTCTGTTTGTTTTTCTCTTTTTCGAGCTCTCAAGTTCTATTTTTATAAGCCTCGAAGAGTACAATTCCGTTTTGGATCGAGTTCCTATTCGAGCACGATCCTTCCGGCCCTCCGATTTCGGCACTCGGTTTACCTCGCCTGAACCTCTATCGACCATCAAGCTTGCCGCTGCCATCCGCCGTCGAGCACTTTCCGGCGAGGCTCACCCGAACAGAGCTCCTCGAGCTCTGTTCTCTTCGGGGAGGAGACCACCCAAGCTTCGCTCGAGTAAACTTTTTTTTCTTTTCAAACTGAACCGACCTGAACCATTCCAATTCGGGCTGGTTTGGTTTCCTCTTCTTTTTCTTTTTTTTTCTTTTTCTTCTTTATAACCCGTTGTATTGCTCTCGTTCATTGGATCTCATCTCTTCACAGAGACTATTCGGCGCACATTCACTCTTGACGCTCTGCAATTGGACTCTTTAAAACCTGCATAAATAAAATTAAATATAATTTAGACGCATAATAAAAATATAAATCTATTAAATCAAATTACTAATCTAAATTAATCAATTAAGCACATTTATTCATTAAACTCCTAATTACTAACTTAACACTGATATTCATTAATTATACTTATTCTAACTGAAATTATGAGTAACATATAGGTAGAAAGGCATATAAAGATGTGCATATTTTGCATATATCACCAAGTAGTCGAAATACAAAATTTAGTGGCTAAGATCATTAGAAAAAGCATTCCCGTTGACGAGAGGCTCCAAGTTCCTGCGCTTATCGACAAACTATCACCCTCATGGCAGGATTTCCAAGTTAACTTTAAGCACAAGAGGGACGCAATGTCCGTTGATGATCTCATGGTGGCCATACAAATTGAAGAAAAGCATAGAGGTAAGATAAAAATCTTACAAGGCTCAACTTCTGGGGTCAAAGATAGTGCTCAACTAAATGTTGTGGATGGAAAACCAAAGTTTCATGGCAATAAGAAGAACAACAAGAAGTTTAAGAATTAGTCTTTCAAACCTGGTTTTAATATCCATAAGGACAAGAAGTCGAAGGTTTGCTGGGTCTGTGGGAAACCTGGACATTTTGCAAACAGGTGTAAAGAGAAGAAAGGTCAGGACCATAGTCATAGTGGGGCTGCATCCTCTGCTCAAGTTAACATGGTTATTTCTGATGACAGGTTAGTATTAACTAATTCTGAAATTAACTTTGGCATGTGAATCTATCGATTGGTGGGTTGATACAGGGGCTACTGTTCACATCGGTGTTGATGTTTCTTCTTTTTCTTTCTATCAGGAAGTAAAAGATAGGACAGTGACGATGGGGAACTCTTCTGAGGCTAGAGTTTATGGAGTTAGAAATGTGGACATCCAGTTTACATCGGGGAACATGTTGACTCTTCATAATGTGTTGCATGTGCCTAGTGTGAGGAACAACCTTGTTAGTGGAGTACTTCTTAGTCGAGAAGGATATAAATTAGTGTTTGAGTCAAATAAAGTTGTAATAACTAGACATGATACTTTTATTGGTAAATGCTATGTGTGTGATGGCCTATTTAAACTTAATTTGGTTTCTTGTAATAACTCTTTATTTTAAGTAGATGACTTTTTGGTTTGCTATGTTGAATCTTTTGATATATGGCATATGAGGCTATGATATGTGAATTTAAATACTATGAAAAGGATGATGAATCTTGATTTTGTTCCAAAATTGTATGATGAATCTCTTGATAAATGTGAAATATGTGTTCAAGCAAAACAACCTAGGAAACCTTATAAGTCTATTGATAGGTCTACATGTTTGCTTGATTTAGTTCATTCAGATATTTGTGAATTGAATGGATTAATTACTAGGGGTGGTATGAGATGCTTCATTACTTTTATTGATGATTATTCTAAGTTTTATCATGTGTACTTGCTTAAGTCTAAAGTTGAGGCTTTTGAGAAGTTTAAGATTTATAAGATGGAGGTTGAGAATCAAATTGAGAGGCGGATTAAAAGTGTAACACCCAAAAAAATTCGTAAGTATTTTAAAACCCAAATTTGACCCTCTTACTGTTTGATTTGGTCGTTTTGTGCCTCGTGGAAGTTGAAGTTGGTGAGAAGAGCTTTCCAACGCCACCTAATATGTGTGATTTGGAGTTCGGGGTAAAAAGATATGAGTAATTGAATTTGATTGAGCGTGACAGCGATCGATCGCCGTAGGAGCCGATCGATCGGCAAGCTGAGCCGATCGACGCCTTACCAAACCGATCGATCGTAGTTACTGGAATTTGTGAATTTTGTGTTTCGCGTAAAGCGATCGATCGGCTGTAATAGCGATCGATCGAGCAGTGGCGTATAGTGTTAAAACAGTGCATACGACGATCGATCGCCGTATTGCTGATCGATCGCCGGTTGCGGTTTTGCGTTTTCAAGCTTATCTTTGGGTGGATTTGTTTGGGAAAGATACCAAATCCCATTGGGACTTGATTTGCACGTCTCCTATAAGATTTTGAAGCCTTCCCATTGGTTGGAAGTGTCCATGATTTGGAAGATTGGTTTGAGAAATAGATTCTCTCCCAACTCTATATAAACCCTAGAGCATTGGCTTGTTCTAACACTAGAACGTCCAGAGAGCTTTCCCTTCTCCTTCCCACGTTCACACCATCTCCTTGGAGGCTTGTTCTTGTGGGAGTTTGCGAAAGCTTGGAGCGGGAGGTTTGGAAGAAGCGGAAGAGACAAGAGGCGCGAATAAAGGCGAAATCTTTGAAGGATTAAGTAGGATGGTTTTTCCCTCTTCTCTCTTTTGATTACATCTGCTTTTGATATGTGTTTTGATTCAACACCTTAGTTATTGCTTGGATTCTTGCGAGATGATTGAGTTATGTCCCTATTTCTATGCGTAGTATATCATAAATCATATGTGCATTCATGTTTCACTTCTAGATGGGAATTCGCATATAAAGTCTAATGCTTTGTTAATTTTACAGAGACTAAAAGTTCTGTTATTGTTTAGTTGATGATGATTCACGTTGAGTTGTGTCTTTATGTTGTATCTTACTTTAATTGTCTTGTTTGGGGTGTATTAAGGTTACAAACTATGTTATTTATTTAAGAATACGAGAAAGGAGTAAACTTTAGTAATCCCAGATAATTCTAGGTTCTGTAATTGCTCTAGGAGGGGAGTATATGTTCTGTTATTGATGTATTATCATTTATAATGTGTTATTAAGTAAGATAATCAAGTTTAATTAAGAGTCCTAATCTCGGCCAGAACTATTTTTGTGCTGACAGTCGGTAGTAAATAATTCATAACTAATTCAAATAAAATCAGAAAAAATATAAAATCAGTGGGGTTAGAAACTAGACTCACGAGGGTATTATCAGTAAAAATTTCAGAGATTAACTCTTACTGTACAGAGCACAGTAGCCGTCGGAAGAGGACTGTTGTGCAGGAGACAGTGAGCAGAATCTGAGAGAAAATACTAAGTATACAAATAATATCATGTAATATGATATAATGTCGATTTATATGTCAATAACAGTAATCAAAACTATATACTTATGAAATATCACAGTAAGAATGGGGTTAGATGTAATTCAATTATGAGGGTTAATCCTTTGGATAAGTGGTTCATAACTGTTTATTTCAAAAACGTTGATGTCGGTTTGATATTCTACTTGGAATTCAAATCATCTAAGATTCTTGATTTCTTCTCTCTGATCATTGTATTATAAACTCTAATGCGAATGATGAATTCCTATCTAGGGCTGAGCATAAAAGGTACGTATTGACTATATGTTACTCCTTGTGTGAGTTGTCTTGTTATTCTATGCCACTCCAATGAATGAGTTGTGTGTTGACCAAAGACTTTGATGCTTCCATCCATACTCCTTGAGAGAGAGTCTATCATGGTAAGAGATACCTTATGATCTTAGAGTGTCGTGACCTCTATTCCTTTGAGATATTGCTCATATTGATTATGATTGTTTCTTCCACTGGAGACCTTGCGAGACTCTCCCTATGGTGGTTTCATAGTATGCTCAATTATGCCATTGCTAGATCTTGCGAGGTCACTTATAATTATGAAATTGCGATTCCATATTGCCCGAAAGGAGGCACTATACGTACGTTAGATTGTGGACATTACGGAAGGTCCCCAGTCTCCGCCCATCGTGTCCGTAAGCACTGGTGAGGGCCAGCATCCTAGACGCATGGCAGGGTTCCACAAGAGAACCCCCTAGGGTGGTTCTGGTATATGTTTAGTTACTTGCGAGTGACCAGGTTCAGCGAGCAGAAATTGTAACTCCTTTCACTTTAGATGTCTGGAGCCTTTGAATATGATTGTTATTCTCTCCTTACTCATATGTGTAGTAGGAGCCTTATTGATGTTTTTCCTATACTTGCGAGTTGGAAGTGTTGTTGACTAACCTTGCAGGTGTTTTGACCTCGGTTCCGTTTAGATGTTAAGAGATGTTTACCATCCTTTGTTATTCTTATTCTCTTCATACTGCTTGTTTTCATTCAGTGGGTTTTTAACATCCTACTGAGTGTTTTCTATGAAATACTCATGCATCCTCTGATGCAGGCGCAATTGGAAATTGAGATCAGGAAGTGCAGTAGTGGAATGGCGGATTGCAGGCGCCGAGAAGAGTTTAAAGATTATAGTTATTTGCTTTATTTTATTGATGCTTATGACATTATTGGCAATTGTGTGCCATAGACTTATAGGGTTATTTTATTTGACTTTCCTAAATGGATTATTATTTAGTAAATTTCATTTCATAGTATTCATTGATGTCTATTATTGCATTACACTGATTGCGGGCATAATCGGTTACACGTCCTTTTGAGATGATTGTAATTGGTTTGGAAATCGACTGTTTGGTCGTGTGCCCGGGATCTCTGCCTCGAAATGTATTCCATTGATTGGCTTCCGCACTCCGATCGAGGTATGGGATTTTGGGGCGTGACAAAAAGACTTACGTCTGATCGTGGTAGGGAGTATTGTTCCCTTGAATTTTACAAGTTTTGTGAAGATCAAGGAATAATACATGAGACCACAATGCCTTACTCTCCTCAATCTAATGGTGTAGCAAAAAAAAAGAATAGAACTTTCATTGACATGATTAATTTTATGCTTTTATCTTCGGGTCTATCGAAGAATTTATGGGAAGAAGCGATTCTTTCTGCGTGTGTGATCTTAAACCGTGTGCCTCATAAAAGACAAAATACAACCCCTTATGAATTAATGAAAGGAAAAAAAACCAAGCTTAAAATTTATTAAGGTTTGGGGATATCTTGCCATAGTGAAAATGCTAAACGTGAAAATAGATAAGCTAGGTTTGAAAACATATGATGCGGCATTAATTAGTTATGCACAAAACAGTAGAGCATATAGGTTTTTAGTAATTGGGTCTGATCGACAGGATTATGCACCTAAATACTATTAAGGAGTCCGATGATGCAACATTCTTTGAGAATGTATTTCCTATGAAGGAAAATAGTAAAGTTGTAGTGCATAAAGAAGATGACTCTTCATCTTCTATTCCCAGAATTATAGATTCTGATACCAATGTAGAGGTTAGGAGATCTAAGAGAACCAGAATAGAGAAAAACTATGGAGATGACGTTTATACTTTCAGGGTGGGGAATGAGGATCCTTTGACTTTTAGTGAGGCTTTTGTCGTCTAGTGAAGCTCATTTATGGAAGGAGGCGGTACAGAGTGAGATGGATTCAATCCTTTCACATGGGACGTGGGTTCTAACGAATCTACCTCCAGGGTTTAAACCCATTGGGTGTAAGTGGATTTTTAGAAGAAAATATTATCTTGATGGATCTATTGAAAAGTACAAAGCTAAGTTAGTGGCTAAATGTTATAGTCAAAAGGAAGGTCAAGATTTCTTTGACACATTCTCCTGTGACCATGATAACTACAAAGGTAAGTGCTTATTGCATTGGCAACTCATTATAACCTCAAGATCCATCAAATGGATGTCAAAACAGCATTTTTAAATGGTGAATTGGAGGAGGAAATATATATGGAACAGCCTGAAGGTTTTGTAGTTCCTGGTCATGAAAGAAAATTATGTAAGTTAGTGAAATCTCTCTATGGGTTAAAAACAGGCTCCTAAACAATGGGATCAAAAGTTTGATGATGTTCTTTTTTTCAAATAATTTTATTTTGTACTTCTGATAAATATTTGTATTAGAAGTCCTTTCACTGTTCATTTGTTAATGCTATGTTTATATGTTGATGATATCCTGTTGTTTCATGATAATGTGGATCATATCAATAAGGTTAATGCTATGTTTCTACAGTAGACAGGATATATCCTATGCTGTAGGAAGACTAAGTAGATACAGTAAGAGTCCAAATAAATCTCATTGGATTGCTATTGAGAGAGTATTCAGATATCTGAAGGGAAGTGTAAATTACGGTTTATATTATTCTGGGTTCCGTGCTGTATTAGAAGGATACAATGATGCAAATTGGGTATCAGATTCTGATGAAACAAATGCCACGAGTGGTTATGTGTTTACACTTGGTGGTGGGGCAGTTGCATGGAAATCTTCCAAGCAAACTATAATAACCAAGGTCTACTATCGATGCTGAAATAGTAGCACTTGATAAAACTGGAGGAATGGCGTAATGGCTTAGGGATCTTTGAATAGATATACCCTGGTTGAATAAGCCAATTCCTGGAATATTGATTCACTGTGATAGCCAATCAACATTTGATAAGGTTAAGAGTAAGAATCATAATAACAGGGTCTTCCAGATATATTGAACTAAGGTATAAAATCTTGCGCAAGTTGACTACCTCTGGAGTCATTACCTTAAGTTTCATATGATCAGCGGATAATTTGGCTGATTCGTTTACAAAAGGATTGTCGGTAGGACAAGTCCTTAACTCATCTAGGGGAATGGGGCTGAAAGCCTATGATTAAGTCATCGTTAGTAGCAACTCAATCTCTCTGAGTGGAGATCCCACGACGAAGATTCAATGGATAACAACAAGCTAATGCGTGACTTGGAGAGAGTACTATTTATATAAATTTTATGCACGTTCCCAGTGTTAGGATGAGAGTGCTCTAACTGCATATGAAAGAGGTTGACGAACGTCTTAATGAGGTCAAGGCTTAAATGGCAGGGTATTGTTATGCAGATTACCCTTGGAGACTATCACCTATATGAGTGCCACTGTGGTCGTAGTTAATGAGAACGAGGGCTTGTTCTCTAATGAGTAACTCATAAAAAGATACAAGGCGCATGGCCATAAAGCGCTACCCCCGAATGATCTCGAAAGGGGAATTACTCTAACTGTTAGGTTTGTCAAAGCTCTTGCTCTAAAATTCAAGTCAAGTTCAAGACGTAGTTTACTTCAAACTTGTGAGAGTGGCGGCTTACCCAACTAGGTGTAGGTTCAAACCCGCAAGGTACCTATCGCCGAAAACTTAGAGTACTATTGCTCAATGTCTATTTCGTGTGTCGTTTGCATTTTTGGAGTGTAGATTAGTTTACTTTCAAGTCATGGTGGGGATTGTTGAAAATTTGAGTTGAAAATAAACTAAAACAATTAAAATGCAGCGATCGATCGGCAATAATGACGCGATCGATCGTGTAAGTAACTGTGATCGATCGTGTTGAAAACGATCGATCGTATCTATTGTGACTTTCTGAAAGTTATTTTCGTATTGACACCGATCGATTTAACACGATCGATTGTATCTATTAGAATTTTCAGAAATTATTTCACGATGTAGCCAGTCGATCAACGGAAACAGGCTAAATGACGCAATCGATCGGCTTATAATGTGATCGATCGGCTATACAGTTACAGTCGGGAAAATGGCCATTTCTCTGCGAAAAATTGTGTCTCTTCTTCCAGAAAAGGCTTAACAGAGTCCTTCTATATATTGAGAAAGTTATTTCTCAGAAATAGGGTTACAAAAACTAATCAAAAACTTTTTCTTCTTCTTCTTCTCTCAATTATTCATCAATCATTGAGCAATAGAATCTCTGTTGATCGAGATCCACTCAGTTTGATTTGTGTGCACCTTTAAACTGATGGAGTGCTTCGTTGTATCTCGGGAACGGAACGCCATTGATTGCCTGTGCATGGAGGGCGGCGTATCTGTTTCAAGGACAGTGCATAGCGTGCCTTGAACCTGATTTTTTTTTAATCTTATTTCTTGTATTATTATTGAATAATTTGTCATTTGTTTATACATAATTGGTAGTATTCTAGCCCTCTTTTATGTGACAATCCCAACATTCCTCTCATGCCTCTCCATGGAGAAATTTTTTTTCCTCCATCGTTTTCTACTTCCTCAAAAAGTATTCCCCATTATCTTGAGGTGCCTTCAAAAACCTTATACCACTATTCCTAGAAAGAGCTCTCTCGTCGACTATATGTTGG
>JBCJFD010000045.1:0-36647 GCA_039654745.1 Houttuynia cordata
TCACTCATTTTAGAAGTTATATTGTAAAAAATACATGGTAAAAACTAGTTTTCGACCACGAATATTTTTTTACATAATATCTCCGATATTGTATCCCTTTGGTCTACCGATATATTACCGATCCAATATTACCGATCCAATACAACATTATTCCTTGAATGTGACAGCCAATTTGTAGTCCACTTTTTTCTACTAGCTAAATTGAACGCCCTCCCTACGTCCCATATTAATCATATCAATAATGCAATCCAACTTTTCAAAGTAAACTAATTTTACTTTTCATAAATGAGGGAGTTTTCCTTTGTTTGTCGCAACTCCAAAAAGAAACTATTTCACTTCATTAGTTGCATTTTGAACTTGAGTGTATAAAATGTTGTATCGTTCTGAATCTTTCCTTCGCCCAGGTTCTGCATGGATGGTACTGTCTAGATCTTTTGCCGAGTACTGCATTGTGGGATGGGACAATCTCCCCAGGATTCTCCTTCTTTACTATACCAACTTTGTTTCATCACCAGAAGCATACTTCCATACCGTCATTTGCAACTCCATAGAGTACAGAAACACTACAGTCAACCATGATCTCCACTATATTACTTGGGATTACCCACCCAAACAGCACCCAAGAACGCTTGGAGTAAGAGATTTTAGAAGATTAATTTTAAATGGTGCCGCATTTGCCCGAAAGTTTGACGAAGGCGATCCCGTCCTTGACAGAATCGACCAAGAACTGCTGCGAAGATATAATGGAAAGTTCAGTTATGGTGATTGGTGTCTACAAAAAGGTAATAAAAATGAAACTTGTTCAGGTTTTGGTGTAAAGAAGAGAATAGGTCTGCTAAGGCCTGGAGCTGGATCAAGACGATTGAAGGCTTTCATTGGTAAACTCTTGTCTACTAAAAATAAAAGAAAGCAGTGCAGGTGACATTCTTTTTCATTTTTTCATTACAAATTTCTAAAATTAATCCCTTTGGGCCTCTATGTTCAACAATAAATGGTATCTAACGTGAATGGTTGTTCGATAATGTATATACTTACTAATAGGAGACAAAATTTAGGAGTTTAAATTCTTCCAAAAATGGAACATAGACATTTCGAAATGTAGAACAGGTTTATATGATCTGCAATCCGTTTCCAAAATAATGTGCATGGGCTGCAATTTTATTATTTTTGAAGAATATGTTCGCAACAAACCCTTTCATCAAAGGGTAAAAGAACCTTTGAAGTATCGTTCTCGTTATATACCAGTTTTTATAGATGATTTTTCATGGCGAGATTGACCTTGGCTATTCATCTTCATTGAAGGTACTCATTCACAATTTGGCACCTTGAGTTTTATATATGCTTTGCCCAAAACACAATGCCATACAAGTAATCACAATGCCATATAGCCCATAAAGTCTCCCTTTTTACTAAGAAATCAGCACATAGTAGAATCGAACTGATTTTATGGACGGGTGGGGGAGGTATATAGCACCAATGACAGAGGAGAGTAAGAGAGCACCAAAGAAGCAATTACGAGCTATGCCGACGGCGAGAAGGGATCTAGTCAAATAAAGAAGGCGACTCAATAAAAGAAGCAACTCATAAGAATAAGATGCCACCGACTCTAACTCAATCTGCGAGAGAGATGCTAACAGAAGAAGCGCGAGACTGACTATATATATCCCTTGCCCCAAAGGACTATGAGATGTAGGATTAATAAAGCACAGTAATGTGAGTATTCTATTCTAACCAAAGTTTGGGCAAGCAAGTATAGATCACCCAATAAAAAAGAGTGCCGATGTTTTTGTGGAAGCCCAATTGGGAATATATTTGCCCACTTGTGGATGACATTGTCCAAAATTATCACCAATAGTTTCCTTTAATACCATGCACTTTTTATACTCACTCCATTCAGAAATACTTGGTAGATTTGGGAGAAACCCATATTCCATTTTACTCTTTCGATATTGAGGTTGCAGGTAACTTCTTCTCAATTCCCATACAAATTATCACACCTTGAATCCTCACATTTAGGGGCCGTTTGGATCGTGAAAAATCCCAAAAATCCACCAACCAGGTATTTCAGCTGGTTAGTGGATAATCCCAAAAATCCACCAAGTGGATGTTTTTTATTTTTTACGCCCCAAACGGCCCCTTAGATGGGGTTCATGTCTATTCAGCACTTCCTAAAGTGTGGGATTCGTGGATCATGAATTTTTGCACTGAACCTGGATTTTCATGGAATTTATCATAGTGGCAATAGAGTAAGTAATATATTTGATAAGACATGAGGGGTATGTTTTGAGAAACTTAGAGGAAGGAGATGTGAAGAGAGAGAAAGTGTGCAGAGAGATCACAGACCTCTCTTCCCCTCTTGAGAAATTCAATGAAGTGCCATCCCTTGTTGTGGCTCTTTAAAGTGTATCATGAACACCCAAGAACCCTTCCCCCATCTGATATTAAATTAGATCTTCTTCCGTAGTGGAGGATGAAAATAAAAAGCATTACAAAGAACAGTTTCTCAAATCATCATTCGGGAGATGATCATACCTAAGCATCAATCTATTGAACAAATAATCATCTGCACCTTCTATCTCTGCAGGAGAACTACACAGGATGTTGAGTGAGTACTTCCACTTTTCCCACCTCATCTTGTGGCTCATTGCCTTGCCTATGATTGACCAGAGCTAGAGGAAGACCCCCACATTCCTTAACAACCTCGTCAACAAGAGCTCGAATATATGAATTTGAGATATGGGTCTCCAATTCAACATTCGCTTCAAAGAGTTAGAAAGCCTTCATTGACCCCCAAGCTGTCAATAGGATCAATTTGTGCACCATCCTTGTACATATGCTCTGTGACCTAGTGATAACTATATATTTTGAACCATCAACTACTGGAACACCAATGTTGCTAAAGTCTAGATCCTCTGAATCATCATCCAATCTTAGGAGAAACCTCTTCCCATTCAAATTGGTGGAAATGATTTTCTATTGGATGTTAGCTTTGCTAAGCCTTCACCCACAACTATAACTATAAGGGAAGTATATGGGAAAGAAATGAGACAATGGTATGAAAGAAAAATTCTTACAAGTTTCACTATCTCAAGAATAATTCAAGGGACAAGGTTGCTACCTTTACAAGATCACTCCCTCACACTTTACTTCACCTCTTGAATTTTTCTTACTCACTTGTGTGTTGGAACTCCATCTACCATTCCCTATTTATAGGAGTCCAACATCCTTTTACAAGTTTCTACAAAAAACTTTTCTAGACAATTCTTCTAAGTATGTCTTCTAGAGACTTCTACACTACACACTACATGCTCCATTCTTCTAGCATTTTCCATGCTTCTAGATTCTTCTCTTTTGGGCTTATACTTTCAATACTAGTTGGGCCTCTTAGTTAATAAGCTTCATATGGGCTTCTATTATTTCATTATGGGCTTGGCCCTCATATGGGCTTTTGGTTTATATCCAACATATCCCCCCTTAAACCAAAAGCTTCTTCATTCCGAGCATAGTCCTCAACTTGATGAATGTGTCGGTGGGTAAAGCTTTAGTGAAGATGTCAGCCAATTGCTCTTTAGTGTTGCAATATTCCAGCTTCACGGTTCTTTGTTTTATGTGGTCTCTCAAGAAGTGATATTTTATGTCTATATGCTTGCTTCTTCCATGCTGCACTGGATTCTTAGCAAGCTCAATTGCTTATTTATTATCCACATATATCGGGGTTGAATCTTCTTGAGGATGATTTAACTGCTCTAGGAGATTTCTCAACCATATAGCTTCACAGACAGTGGATGAGGTTGCCACATATTCTGCTTCACAAGATGATAAGGCCACTACATCTTGTTTCTTGGACATCCATGTAAAGGCAGTTGATCCAAGATAGAACACATAACCTGAGGTACTCTTTCTTTCATCTTGATCTCCAGCCCAATCACTATCTGAATAACCATATAAAGTTGCATCATCTTTATATGAGTAAAAGAGGCCAAAGTCCAACATACCTTTTATATATCTTAAGATTCTTTTGGCAGCCAACCAATGTGATTCCTTTGGTGTTTCCATATACCTGCTCAAGAGTCTAACACCGAAGACAATATCTGGCCTTGTGATTGTGAGGTACCTTAAGCTTCCAATTAAACTCTTAAATAAGGTGGAATCTATACTTTTTCCTTCTCCTTCTTTTGTCAACTTCAAACCAGATGGAAGAAGAATACTGACTTCATTGCAATTAGTCATCCTAAACTTTTTAAGTAACTCTTTTGCATATTTCTTCTGAGAGATAAAGATACCATCGGATTGTTGACGTACCTCAATGCCAAGGAAGAAAGACATAAGACCAGAATCCGTCATCTCGAACTCCTTAAACATTGCTTGCTTGAACTCTTGAAACATATGTTGGCTATTTCCTGTGAAGAGCAAATCATCAACGTATAGGAATACTATGAGTATCTCACCATGAGCATTCTTCTTGATGTAGACGGCATGCTCATACGGGCATTTAGTGAAGCCATTCTCTTCCAGATAGCCATCGATGCGAGAGTTCCAAGCTCGTGGGGCTTGCTTCAAGCCATATAGAGCTTTCTTCAGCCGGTACACCTTTTGCTCTTCTCCTGTCACTACAAAGCCTTGGGGCTGCTCTACATACACCTCTTCTTCAAGCTTCCCGTTTAGAAAGGCTGATTTCACATCTAACTGTTATATCTTCCAATTATGATGGGCAGCAAGAGACATCAGCATCCTCACAGTGTCAAGTCTTGTAACCGGTGCAAACACTTCTTCATAGTCTATGCCATATTTTTGCTTGTACCCTTTGGCTACAAGTCTGGCTTATACCTTTCAATCTGTCTATTAGCCAACCGCTTTATTTTGTATACCCACTTGACACCAATCGCCCTTTGACCTTTAGGCAATGTAGTTAGCTCCCATGTGCCATTCTTCTCGATGGCATGAATCTCTTCTTCCATGGCTTTCTTCCAGCAATCTTCTTTAAGAGCCTCTTCAAAGGTTAGAGGCTCAATATCAGCATATAGGCAAAGTAGATTTACATCTTCAGTTTGCTCATAGATTTCTCTAAGACTTCTCATCTTAATAGGTGTAGAAGCTGGAGTTGAGATATCTGACCTTTGATCTATATTTGATGCCTTAGGGAGCGGTGTTGAGATTACTCTTTCTGGAGCTTCATGCCTTGCTTCTCCATGTTCCTCCATTTCAAGATGATTCTCCTTTGGTGTGCTTACTTCACTCTAGCTCCAAGCTTCCTCCTCACTGAAAATCACATCTCTACTTACCACCACCTTGTGTGTAAGTGGGTTGTAGAGCTTGTAAGCTTTTGACTCCTCACTGTATCCAATGAATATGCACTTCTCTTCGCGGTCATCCAACTTCTTTCTCTTTGCTTCAGAAACTTGGGTATATGCTATGCAACCGAAGACCTTGAGATGTGTCACACTGGGTTTGTAGCCACTCCATGCTTCTTGTGGTGTCATGTTCTTCACACTTTTTGTGGGACAGCGGTTGAGAAGATAAGTTGTACATGCAACAGCTTCGGCCCAAAAATTCTTCGGCAATCCTTTCTCCTTAATCATGGTTCTAGCCATGTCAAGAATGGTGCGGTTCTTCCTCTCAGCGATGCCATTCTGCTGTGGTGTGTATGCTGCTGTAAATTGTTGCTTGATGCCGTTCTCCTTGCAGTAATTCCGGAACTCATTCGAGGTGTACTCTCCACCTCGATCAGATCTGAGTATCTTAAGCATATATCAGCTTTCAACTTCAGCACGAGCTTTAAAACTCTTGAAAATAGTAAAGGCAACTGACTTTTCTTTGATAAAATAGACCCAAAGTTTTCTGCTGAAATTATCAATGAAGGTGATGAAGTATCTATTACCTCCAAAGGGAGGTTCAATGGGTCCGCAAATATCAGTGTGCACCAACTGCAAGGGATCTACTGCTCTCCAAGATTTTCCACTTTGAAAGGGAGCTCTTTGCTGCTTGCCAAGTGTGCAAGACTCGCATACATATCCCGGCTTCTCTATAGTCGGCAATCCACGTACCATGTTTGATGTAGACAATAGCTTGAGGCCACTGAAATTAAGATGCCCGAATCGAAGGTGCCACTTCCATGACTCGTCCTTTATATTACCATAGAAGCATTTCTCCAAACTTGTATTGATGTGGAGAGGGAATATTCTATTGGGTGTCATTTGGACTTTTGCAATAATCCTCCCTTGACCATTCATCAAAGAGAGACACCCATTCTCCATACGTATTTTGTACCCCTTCTCTAGGAGTTGCCCAATGCTTAGAATGTTGCTTCTCATGTTGGGTACAAAATACACATTTGAGATATATTGTGGAGCGCCATTCTTTTGATAAATCTTAATTTTACCCTTACCTTTTACGGGCAGTTTGGATGAATCTCCAAGGCTGATGTTACCATGAACGTCTTCAACCAAATCTTCAAAGAGCTCCTTCTTGCCACACATGTGATTACTCACTCCCGAGTCAAGATACCAGACATCTTGTTGATCACGTGCCTCCTTCTGTGCAATAAAGAGTGTGGCATCTTCTCTCTTGTCCTCAGACGCTTCTGCAAAATTGGATTGTTGATTCTGATTTACAGACTAGTTGCTCCAGCACTCAGATGCATAATGCCCAGTCTTGTTGCAATTGTAACACTGGACACTTCTTCTATTTCCACGTCCACTACCACGAGTAGATTTGCCGCTACTCGTGCCTCTTCTACTATTGGTGGACTTCCAATGATTTTGATCTTGCCTTTGATAATTTCCTCTCCCACGGCCTCTTCCACGACCGCCATTAGTGAAGCATTCACGTTGAGGACGACCACTCTTCTAGTCATTTAAAGTTAACTTTGACTCAAGTGCCTGCTCCATAATAGATGGGCTGCTGCTCTTTAGCATACGCTGCACATGGACTTGGAGTGATCCCATTAACTCTTCAACCGTGAGAGTGTCCAAATCTTTTGATTCTTCAATGGCCACAACCACGTGTTCAAATCTGGTTATGAGGGATCTCAATATTTTCTCTACTACACGAACATCTTCAATTTTTTCTCCATTTCTTTTTAATTGATTAGCTATGACTAGTAACCTTGAGAAGTAGTCGGAGATGGACTCACCATCCTTCATATGAGCAGCCTCAAACTCAGCCCTTAGAGTTTGCAAACGAACTCTTTTCACGCGATCAACACCCTTGAAGAAAGTGTTAAGAATCTCCCATGCTTCTTTGCTTGTCTTCGCTTCAGCGATCTTCTCAAATGTTGATTCATCTACTCCTTGATAGAGTAAAAACAATGCTTTCTTTCTTTGCTCCTTCAGAGAGTTCTTCTGCTCCGCAGTATACGCTACTTCTTTCTCGGCAGTGGGCTCCTCGTATCCATCAGTAATAACTTCCCATAGATCTTGCGACCCGAACAATGCCTTCATTTGAATTTTCCAACTATCATAGTTGTCTTTCACCAACTTTGGAATTTGAGGTTGGACTAGATTGGAAGCCATCTTCTATGTAGGATAAATGGAGGAATAAACTCAAGGGTCACTATACGTAGCTCTGATACCACTTTGTTGGATGTTAGCTTTGCTAAGCCTTCACCCACAACTATGACTATGAGGGAAGTATATGGGAAAGAAATGAGACAATGGTATGGAAGAAAAATTCTTACAAGTTTCACTATCTCAAGAATAATTCAAGGGACAAGGTTGCTACCTTTACAAGATCACTCCCTCACACTTCACTTCACCTCTTGAATTTTTCTTACTCACTTGTGTGTTGGAACTCCATCTACCATTCCCTATTTATAGGAGTCCAACATCCTTTTACAAGTTTCTGCAAAAAACTTTTCTAGACAATTCTTCTAAGTATGTCTTCTAGAGACTTCTACACTACACACTACATGTTCCATTCTTCTAGCATTTTCCATGTTTCTAGATTCTTCTCTTTTGGGCTTGCACTTTCAATACTAGTTGGGCCTCTTAGTTAATAAGCTTCATATGGGCTTCTATTATTTCATTATGGGCTTGGCCCTCGTATGGGCTTTTGGTTTATATCCAACATTTTCTTCATAATGAATTCATTACCACAGAGATCACAATGTCAAAGTCACAAGCGCTCTCCATCTCATTGTTAATCCTCCTTAAAAGAGTTGTCTTCACAACTCCCCCTTCACCAACAACTCCTACAATCCTAACCATGTAGTTTTTACAAGTCACACACCTACCCATATAGGCAGGTCCTAACCAACAACATCACTTGTAAACAACACCACCAGACAAACAGAGTTAGATGCGTTAACCACTACCCTAATAGACTGAAACTTATCCTTTCATAACACTCAGACGTTAAGTCTCCCTTTGTGCCAAATTATGGCTTTTGCAAAAATTTGGGCATAGAACTCATCCAAGGAATTGTCACCTTTCCTGAAAATCTTGCAAATCTTCTTCTACTCTAAGTCTAATATGCTCCACATTTTGCAACCAACCGGAAGTTTGTTGCGGCAGAGTCCATAGCAATGACGATTTTGCATAAAAATGGTATAAAAATCCAGAATTAATAACGAGCTATTGAAATGCTCAATGCTGATAGAAGGGTTTGTAAAGGAAAATTCTATATCAGCTTCCTATAACCTACACAAAAGCGACATAGAAGAATTACGTGAGTGACAAACAAAAATGGAGACTGAGAGCGAGCAAAGGAGTCTATTAGTGGCTAGAAATGAGAGAGTAAACATTCATAAATCATCCTATATGGAGTGTTCTTAGTGCCAATGAGAAAAAAGAACACATTTACAGTCCCATGGAGACAAAAATCCATGACTTCCACACACAAATTCCAAAAACTGCAGCCAATATGTTCAGTGGAAACTGAAAAAGAGACTGCACTGTAGAAGATAGCATCCACATTGTACTAAAGAAGAAGCACCTAAAGGAGATAGCAGCCACATTACACCAACGAAGGAACACATTACACTTAAGAGTATAGTTAGTATAAATCATAATTGTAAACATAATCAAGTAGCACTTTTTTCGAACAATTTGGGGTTGGCGACATGGACTTACGCCTCCATTCTAGCATGTCTTGTGTCATCTTTCTTGTACGACAAAGCTCTGAAGCATAAGACGAAGCATCTGCTGTTGTACTTCTATCCTTGTACAATGCTTCTTCTTCTATGAAAAAGGACAACTAGAGCTCTCTGCTTCAATATGTACCAGCAAACTGCTTTTGCAGAAACAGCTCAAGACAATGAGGTTCTGTCCAAAACAGTCGAAAAACAAAATATGCTACTTAAAATTGGACGAGAAGCAACATATCTTCGGCTCACTTAAACAAAAAAAAAGGAGCTCATTACAATCTGCAAACAACTCTCTACCAGCCGCTTATGCTCTTAAACCTGGAATTCAACTGTCCAACAAGAAGATGGTTGACATTTTCAAGTCCGACAAACAAAGAAAGATTAAAAGAGAGAATTCTTGCCGGAGGGCTTTATGTTGAGAACCCATCTTCAAGTCAGCAGCTACATTTTTCGAAGAACATGGATTGAATGCTCTGATGGCGTAGGGAGGTTCTGTCTCCTCCACTATGGTGCGAGGTATGTATGCTTCAATACATGGTGTCAATGAACCCAAATGCTCCTTTACTATCACTGCATGGGGAAGAGATCATGTTATTACTCCTGCATATATTGCACAACTGATTGGCATTGAGGAACCACTTGGAGGAGTAATTACAAAAATCAAGAAGGATGCAACTCTCCGAGAGGAAGCAACTGCATTTTTATGTGGAAAAAAACAAGAAATGGGGCACAAATCATTCAATTCCTGTTGGTTCATTGCTACCATTCTATCAGACTCTTACTATATCATCTTGGCAACAAAAAGAAGGTTAGCATCAGCTCCCTCATTGTGTATTCAATTCGAAAATTTGTCAAGAAGCCGCACACGGATGCTTATCCCTAGGGATATCTAATGACCTGAGTTAGCTCGCCGGAGGTTCTCCCTTACTCCGCCGGATGAAGAACTTCATCTTCCGGAATTTATAGAGCTTGGGCACATTTTGAGTCGGAGCATGTTCCAAGGAAGCTTGCCTAGAAGACACCGGAAGAAATCATTGATTCTTATTGGCAGGATTTTAATCCAGCACCAACTCAGGAAATCTGCCGGTTCTCTGTTATGTTACCTGAAATTAATGCTCAGCCGAAAGTGGTTTTTCCTGGAAATGCCCATGAATTTGCTTGGGGATCCATCAATACTTTTCCAGAAATTGTATCTCCACCAGCTATTGATCCTACTGAGTTTGGGATGCCATTTGATTTATCAGACATACCTCTTGACCTCTCAGACCTGTTGAAAACCCTCCTACCTCACCATTGCCGGCACCTCCTCCGACAACTGAGGCCGAACCCAGCCTGTCCCATACTCTCAATCTGTTGCAAGCTATCCATGAAGAGCAGCACACTCTTCTCCCTTGGCTGGACTTCATTGTGGCCGGGCAGTCTCATCAGCTCTGTTCTATCTTGACAGAAATGCGCGGGAAAATTGAGTTGAACTCTAAGGAGCTGACTTTAGTAACCCAATTAAATATGCTAGTGATACTTATGTACCTATGTATGTTATAGTGCAAATGTGGGTTAGTACATGAGTCATTATTGAAAATTCAATTTCTTGTTTGTACTACTCTCATATAGTAAAGTTTGACTATTTTTCTTAAAAGATGAAATGCTTACTATTTTGCACTCATATGTTATCCCTTGAATTAAATAAATGCTAAAAGTTGTGATAATGCTTGCAAATTTGTCTAACAAGAGGGGGGAGAATAAAAATCCCACCTACGTTCAAAGATTGTCTACAGGATTAAATTGGTATTTGTGTTCACAAATATTTAGCCCAACAAACCCAAATTAGAGATTGCCAAGGGGGAGATTGTTAGGCCACATTTTTATGTGGTCCAAAGCAAGGTTTTCAAAACCGAACCGGCCATCGAACCAGATTGATGGCCGGTCCGGTCAGACCGGGGTCTGACCGCGGTCAAACCGGGGTCAAACCAGTGTGAGCCGGTTTAGGTGAGAGGAGTGTAAATATATGATAAATATATAATTTATATAATACAGACATAAAAAAAATAGCTCAAGTGGTTAAGTCCCTAACGGGGGGGTTCGAATCATGTCATATAATACACGACTTGATCAAGTCGTGTCGTCGACAACACGATAAATGACAATTTTCAAAATGTCATAACTCGCTCATTATAGATCACATAAAGATATAGACATTGAACTTATCGCTCGCCGACGAATATTTCATGTTTTTGCCCATTTTTATCCTTTTATTTCATATCCAGGAGCGGTCGAACACTAATGGGTGATCTTTATTTGTGTTTCTTTACATGTAGATCTTAATTTTTGTAGTTGGGAGGGCTTTCCCGCTGCTCTTACATCAAAATCCCTTCATCACAAATATTTTCATCTTTCCCGCTGTTTTTATAGTTTTTCGGCATGAATTTTTTTTTTTCAGGTTAGACGGCGCCGGCGATGGTTTGAACCTCGATTATGGATGGATCTTTACCGAAATATCTTTTTCCCCAACTTGATGATCTTGTAAATCGCTAATTTTGGGGAAAATGAAGCATTTCGGGTACAAAATGCATAAAAACGTAAGAGAAGGGCATTTTCGGTACTCTAGGTGCCGATTCCAGGTGATATGAGAAGTCACGAGAAAAACCAGGTAATATGAGAATATCATAGTTGGCGCCAGGTAATATGTAAAAAGCCCGAGAGAAGATCCTCCATGAAGAAAATGAAGGCCTAAAAGGTCAAGGAATCTACTCAAATGCTTGAAAATCATCTACCTCATTAAGTGACGAAGCCCATCACCACATAGAGGTATCTTACTTACCTATAAAAACCCAAAACATAAAAAGGTCATATCCTATCTCTTGTGGCCCAACTTGTTGGGGCTCACACCAATGACTTTAGGGTCTAATTGATGGGAAAAATGAAGCATTTCGGGTACAAAATGCATAAAAACGTAAGAGAAGAGCATTTTCGGTACTCTAGGTGCCGATTCCAGGTGATATGAGAAGTCACGAGAAAAACTAGGTAATATGATAATATCATAGTTGGCGCCAGGTAATATGTAAAAAGACCGAGAGAAGATCCTCCATGAAGAAAATGAAGGCCTAAAAGGTCAAGGAATCTACTCAAATGCTTGAAAATCATCTACCTCATTAAGTGACGAAGCCCATCACCACATAGAGGTATCTTACTTACCTATAAAAACCCAAAACATAAAAAGGTCATATCCTATCTCTAGTGGCCCAACTTGTTGGGGCCCACACCAATGACTTTAGGGTCTAATTGATGGGTTCAAAGGATTAAACTAAAAGGGCCACAAAAACAACGGGAAGATTCCCTAAGCCTAAAGCACACCTAAGCCCACCTAGAATCCTATTGGAAAAATCTATGCCAATTCTAAGCTTAAGAAATATACAAAATGACATAAAGGTAAACATGGAGGCTATACGATGGCCTAAGATGGCCCAAGCTAACAACTTTCTCCGACAAGGAAAACCCTCCATACAGGGTTCTATATGTTGATTCCCCTTAATCAACCAAAGTTACTAACATTACCCTTCATGTGGATTCACCTCAAACAACATAAAAATTTGTGATGATACAATACAATCTACATGAATTGCCAAAAGTGTCCCTCATATTGATTCACCCCAATCAAAATGAAATTCCCAAGAGGTCCTTCACAAAAGCCTATAAATAGGTCCTTCCTCTCACCTCTTGGAGCATGGAATGCCACTAAGTCTTTTGAGCAAAGCACTAGCTTAGCTTCAATTCTTTTGAAGTCTTGCCCAAAACAACCTATATCTCTATTCTTGGAGTTATTGTTGGTTATTCCATCAATGAAACTCCACTAAGTTCTTGAGTTGCTACTTATCTTGCACTATCAAGATTAATTCAAGAACCCATTAGTCTCTCTGGTTTCACCTCGTCCAAATAGATTTTTCATCTCGATATGGGTGTCCAATATAGATGAGACTAATGCACTCTAACTACCTTCTGGTTTCACCTCATCCCAGTAGATCTTTGATCTCGAAATGGGTATCCATATAAAAGGAGAGTTAGTGGATTTCATCTTCCCAATTATTGTCTTCTTAGAATTTTCATAAGCATAAGGGGGGTGAACTAAGTTCCATTTGGCCATAGATTTCTAGTGCATTAGGATCTATCCTCAGAGAAACCCAATACCTTGTTTATAAAGCCTCAATAATTTCAGAGCATGTATAGCATGATCCAAGGGTAAACAAGGTCGGTCATTAGCTTGACACTACGATCAAGCTTCGGGTAGGAATTACTTATATCCTCCCGATAAGAGTACATACTCTAACTTATCCTCTTAATTAGAGTAATACTCATATATTCTTTCTACTCTTGTTCGAGTGTGCAATAGACTGCAAGGTCTAGGTACGTGTGTGAGAGAGAGATGGGTTCTTGTAACCCACAGTGAGTGCGGTTACACTCACAGTGAGAGGTAGTCGGTTATCCAAAAATTGTAGGTGAATGTGGATTCACTCACATGGTTGGGGGTTTGCCTAGAAAAAAACTTTAGGCTTGAGAGTGCCTATAAAACTCTAGGTTCGGATTGCACCTATAAAACTCTAGGTTTGGGTGCACCTGTAAAACTCTAGGTTCGGATTGCACCTATAAAACTCTAGGTTTGGGTGCACCTGTAAAACTCTAAGTTTGGAGTGCACCTGGAAAACTCTAGGTTAGGCGTGAGCCTACAAAACTCTAGGTTATGAGTGAGCCTATGAAACTCTTGGTTAGGGGTGAGCCAGTAAAACCTTTAGTCTTGAATAAGCCAGTGTAACCTCTGGTTATCGGAAAGCCAAAAAAATCATTTGTATGATGTTGTGGGTTTACTAAAAAACCTCACTTAGTGGAAAGCTGGTGATTCTTGGATTATGTGCTCTAAGAGTGGATGTACATCGTACAAAATATTCGCAACGAAGCATTATAAATCTATGTGTGTATTTGTGTGATTGCTTGCTTTACATTGTCTAAATATACACTTACATCCACACCACTATTTCACCAATAAGCTTGTCACTCCTTATGTTGTGAAGTGGTTATCTTGATACTGTCTAATCATAAAACTAAACACTATAAACTACATACTTAATTCTTCCATCTAACTATTTGGGTGTATTCTCTGTACCAAACCCTAACCCTAAACTCTAAAAACTACAACTATTTCAGTTTCGTATATCTAGTTGTTTATATTCTTTCATACCAAACCCTAAAAATTGCATATTTTATTGTTCTGTCTAAAGTAGTTGTGTGAATTCCCTAACCCTAACCCAGAAACTAAGTATTTGATTCTTCTTTCTAACTTATTTTGCATATCCCTCGGTCTAATCATAACCCTAAATACTAGAAACTACTTATTTAATTAACTAATTGTGTGTATTCTCCATAACAAACCCTAACCCTAAAAACTATGTACTTAATTGTTCTGTCTGACTATTTTTGCTTATTCTTCCATATCAAACCCTAATCATAAACCCTAAAAGCTACATATTTTATTGTTTTGTTTAACTAGTTGTGTCTATTCTTCCAAACCATCTTAAACCCTAGAAACTACTTTTTTTTTCGACTAACTAGTTGTGTGTATTCTCCGTACCAAACCCTAACTCTAAAACATAAAAAGTACTATTTGATTTTTGTCTAAATACTTATGTGTATTCTCCATACCAAACCCTAACCCTAACCCGAAAAACTGCGTATTTAATTCTTCTATCTAACTAAATATGTGTATTCTTCCATTCCATACCCTAACCCTAAACACTAAAAATTAAATATTTTATTGTTCTATGTAACTATTTGTATGTATCGTCCACACCAAACCCTAACCCTAAATAATAAAAACTATGTATTTGATTGTATTGTCTAACGCTAACCCTAAACCCTAGAAACAGCTTATTCAATTTTCTATCTAACTAGTTGTGTGTATTCTCCAATCCTAAACACTAGAAACTACATATTTAATTTTTCCATCTAACTAGTTGTGTGAAATCTCACTACCAAACCCAAAGCCTAAAACCATAAAAACTACTAATTTGATTGTTTCATCTAACTACTTTTGTGTATTCTCAATACCAAATCCTAACCTTAAACCCTAGAAGCAAAGACATGGATATGCCTAGAACAACAGACCTTTGCATGATTTTTGGGAATTTGGCATTTGTTTCATGTACTATTGCACAACAATCCGTATGATTAAACAACAAACCTATTTAGGGGTGGGAGTCCTCATATCTTGTAGGGCTCGCACAAATTTCACGCATGTCACCCCACACACATTCTTGGCATGTTTTTTACACCACATTCTTTAACAATTAAAAAATGTGAAATGCTACACCCACTCGCTAACCCGCTCTCTTGCTACACCCGCGATATGTAAAAGGTGACTCACTCTAAGCACCATGTTTTAATTCCAAAAATATCCTTCCTTCTTGAATGCTTTACTTGTGAGTCGTGTCAGTCCCGTTCTCTTCCTTTTGTCTTCGGCTCTTCGCGACTTCTATTTGATGTCATGTCCAAAATCCACTTGTATAAAAAAAGTTCTAAATCCACCGTGGAAAACGACATTGCCGGGAACTCAAATCTTCCAGCAATTGAGACAGCAAAGCCATTGGTCAATAGATTGGAGTTCTCGGTTGCATCCGAAGGGTCGTCGAGAGAGTGGGTGAAATAGAGATGGTGTTGAGGTAGGTCCTTTTGGCCATGGCGGAACTCTTGGTAGGACACTACTTGAAGCATAAGGGGATGGATTTATGAAGATGAAGCTTTTGTCCGTGTTCGGACATGGACACAACCAGCATAGTGGCAGACAATCTTTAATGGACATGGACATGGACATCCTCTGCTCGAGGTCCATCCGGTCCAGTACCAGCCCTAACCACAGAATGTATCGAATTGCTGCGAGCCGTCAATTAATATTCACATGCTAAATCAAGTCGGCATGCACTTATTGAAATCTGCCATACATTAAATGTGTCACCAGATTGAATGGCCTCAAAACATGCCGACTCGTATCCAGGAGCGAGAGCCCATATCTGCTACGCCTCTTTTTAAGTACAAGAGCTTTCAAAATTCTGCCAAATATAGCAAAAGACTGACACGGGATGCTTGGGGCCGATCAAAACAATAGAAAAAGCTGCCTCGTAACGGCTTCCAAATCCGTCGGTGACCCCACTCGGCTCAGGATTTTACCGTGTCATGGGACTTGCGTGTCGGTATCCCAACTTTACACACCCCCAAGGCCCCAGCTCGACTTCAAAGTTCAAACGTGTTGGTAGTTGTCCCCATCACGAACCTATGATCAGTTTTGAAGTGCCCTGTCCCTCGCAGGCACGTTCACCACCACGCCACGCCCCCTCGACTATGCGCTCGTAATTATTGGAGTATTTGACAGTTGTTTGCGAGAAGGAATTAGTTGGATTGGCTCCTAGCTGTCTAGTTTCTGAACATCTTCTTTTTCTTCTTGATTCTGATTTTGATTTGGTGGTTTTCCATTCCTCCTGTCAAGTAAGAAATTTTCAGAAGCTGGTTTTGGTTTGGCCAGTTTTAACGTCTGTTTTTTCTTTCAGTTGTTTATGGTGTTCTTTCATCTCAAGTGGGTTTTTTTTACCGAGCAATAAATTACTCTGTTTTCTTTTCCATTATTCATGATTGATTACTGTCTCTTTCCTCCATTCTTTGCTTCTCATTAGTGTAATTTTTTTTTGGCCGTTATCACAAGTTCCCCTCATCGTCAATCCTTGAAAACCATTCACCTTTGACAAAATTAAATAATATTTTCCTAATCTTTCTTTCTTTTGTTTAGAAAGGAGTCAGTGTCTCCTTTCAAAGCTATCTATTCTTTTCAAACATCTTTCCACCTTTCCCACCTCACTTGGACTCTCTGTTCAAATCTAGAAAGGCCTTCGACATTCTTTCTCTCCCACAGACCTGTTAGCCAAATCTTTTTCATAATCTGATTCTTCTTCTCTTTTTTTCAGCTTCCATTCTTTAAAGGCTCAAAACATTTTTTTTTTGTTTTGAAATCTTTGAAGGCTCAAATCATTTCCAACTTCTTTCTTACTTTTGTTGTCACACCTTTTTTTTGCTTAAAAGATAACAAGAATGCAGCAGTTTTTGATGTGGGTTTTTCTAGTTGGTCTATTTGGTGGTTCTGCAGTTGAAGGCATTGGTGTGAACTGGGGGACCCAGGCTACCCACCCTTTGCCTCCTAAGATTGTTGTACAGCTTTTGAAGGATAATGGGTTTAGTAAAGTGAAACTGTTTGATGCCGATCAGTCTACAATGAGTGCCTTGGCTGGAAGTGGAATAGAGGTGATGGTTGCAATCCCCAACAACATGCTGGCCGCCATGACCAGCTACGATACGGCTAAGGAATGGGTGAAGAAGAATGTCACCCGGTATAATTTCACGGGAGGAGTTAATGTCAAGTGAGTTCATTCTTTTCTCTTTCTTGATTTAAATTTTCTGTTTATAGTTATTCTCATTCAACAGATTTCAGTTGCTTATTATTGAAATTTTAATTAATGCTAGATTGTTGCAACGATTGATCTTCATAAAATGTTCTTATGTGTTTCATCTCTAGGTTTCTTTTTTAATTTTGGTATGTTTAGTTTTTAGTTAAATTTTGTTCATTTAATTTTGTAGTGATAGTGGATATTCCAGTGTCCGTTAGGGGAAAGCGACTGATGTCTTATCTTGGCAAGATTTTCTCTTGATAGTGGATTTGATTCTTCAGATTTGATAGCAATATTCTCAAATTACTCAATGTCCTTGTGATTGGCACTATGACATGCTTGGTTTATTCTGATTTTCTACCTGTTCAGTTATCGGGGTTGGAGCATGTTTTTGTAGGCAGATTTTGATGTTAAATTCGTCACAGAAGTTAGTGGTTACTTCTCGGTGACATGCAGCTTTGAACAAATAATGTTACCCACATGTGTGAGATATTAATTCAAATTCACTTTGTCATCAGTGTTCTAATCGTTTGTTTGTAAGTATTTCTGACTTCTAAGACAACTAATAAACTTAGATCACCTCTGTTAGTAGTTGTTTTTCAGGCACTCATATTCGAGTATAAACTTGCTTGAAAAATTTCCAACTGCCAGAAATAAGTTTCAGCTATGAGTATGGTACTTGGCCTCTCAGTTACTTCAACTCTTTGAATGCCGCTGAAGGTTGTTGCTTAGATGCCAGTAATTCCTCATTATGGCATTTTATAGCTTCAGAAGGTTGTACTCATGGTTTCAGCTTTTTATTTAAAAAATCCAACTATGGCAGTAATGTAGTTGAACTTACTAATTGCCAAAGTATTGTCTATGAAAACTACTTATCCTATGCCAGAAACTTAATGAATGTTAGTGAGATTGATCACAGGCACTTATAAAAGGAAGGGTATTTACTGGTTCTGAGTATGGATTGGTTCAATTGCATGTATGATGATGTGTCAAATTCAGATCATGGATCATCTTTTTTCCTTTTTAATTTTTCCCATATTCTGCTTTCAGTTGTCGAAGGTGAGCCATTGTAGCTAGTTATTTCATGTCTGGCGAGTCAAATTGTTTTTATATAGCCCTTGATTTGTTTTCATCTTCCTGATCTTGCCATTGGCTGTGTGCAATTCTTAGTCAGGGTACCTTCTGTAGGCATTGGTACACATGGGTTCTTTCATTTGTTGTGCTATTACTGATATTTCTGTTCAGAGCCTAAGAGCTGTAGATCCTCCCATTGCCTGAACCTTGGCCAGGTATTGGGATCTTGAAGTCAGCCTCCCTCTAATCTTACTTGAATATTAGGAACTTTTTCGATGTAAGTATTTGTTTTGTCTTTCTGTTAAAACTAACAATTGTCTTAATAGTTGTGCACTATTTTCATACATAAGAAAGACAATTATTTATGTATCGATATCAATAGCTCTCTGGGAAGAACTCAAACTTCACCAAACACTGGGACTTCGACCCACTATATGCAAGTTAAACATGGAAGACATTCTGTAGTTTCCAGGCAGATAGATATTTTAAAATCTAGAAGCTGGAGTGACACTCCAGCATTTCTAAATATAGCTCGTAACATTTTAGTAACTTTGAAGACTATCAAGTAAGAAACGATTCAACTTATTTGCAGAGGTTATTTTGTATATGATTCGAGGCGGCCCCACTAGAATCTTTGGTAAAGTTACAACTGTGTGGATGCAGGGATAATGGTGATGGGCCGTGAAAGGAAAGGATGAGCCTATCGTCCAGCAGAAATGTTCTTGTCCTTTGAGGAAACATTTTATCCTTTCCAAACACCACTTGAGAGAACCCTTTTTCTATAAAGAAGCTTTTGTCCCTTATATGCTCATTTACCGGATTCCAGTCTAAATTTCTGCTATGCATTATGTAGAAGGCATCAAAATGTGAATTAACTGACTGTGGTCCAGATTCTATGGTAGTGGCATGATGTTGTTATCTTCATTTTGATGCACAGTAAGAGGCTTTTGATTCTAGTTGCTGCTTAGGCCTGATTTTGTAGTTTATGTTTTGTGTTTCTATGTTTTCTGCATGTACTTGCAAATTAAGGTTTGTTGTTTTGCTTCAGATATGACATTCTACATTGTTCCTTGAAAGTTATTATAGTGATCTAAATTCTTTATGCTGTCTATGCTACTTGGCTGTTTTTCAATTGTGTATCAGAAATAATCGTTATATTTGTTTCTGGTAATACATTATGTTCACATAGCACTATGTCAGAAGCTGATCATTGCTTGAATTTGGCCAATGTTTGTCTGACTTTAAACTAGATTGGACCTTCATCTTCTTGTTTAATCAGTTATCTTGCTATCTGGGCCACTTTGCAGGTATGTGGCAGTTGGAAATGAACCTTTTCTGTCGTCATACAACAATTCTTTCTTGAATGTTACCTTCCCGGCCCTGCAGAACATCCAAAATGCTTTAAATGAGGCTGGCCTCGGTGACTCTATTAAGGCAACTGTACCTCTCAACGCAGATGTATACGACTCCCCTATAGGCAATAGCGTACCGTCTGCAGGAAGGTTCCGATCTGACATAAGTGACCTTATGGCTGCAATAGTTCAGTTCCTTGCCAAGAACAGTGCCCCTTTCACGGTTAACATCTACCCATATCTCAGTCTATATAGTGACGACAACTTTCCTGTTAATTTTGCTTTCTTTGATGGTGGGAGCACTCCTATTGTGGATAATGGAGTTCAGTACACAAATGTGTTTGACGCCAATTTCGATACATTGGTTTCTGCACTAAAATATGTGGGGCAGGGCGACATGCCTATTTTGGTTGGAGAAGTTGGCTGGCCCACAGATGGTGACAAGAATGCAAATATTGGTTATGCCAAAAGATTCTACGACGGCCTGTTGAGTCGAGTTGCTGCTAATCAGGGAACACCCATGAGGCCTAGTCTACCGGAAATCTACTTATTCGGATTGGTGGATGAAGATGCCAAAAGTGTTGCCCCTGGGAACTTTGAGCGTCACTGGGGGATCTTCGGATATGATGGGCAGCCAAAGTTTGCAATGGATCTTTCAGGGAAAGGCCAAAATTCGTTCCTTGTTCCTGCAAAGAATGTAGAATATCTGCCGCAAAAATGGTGTGTATTCAATCCAAATGCAAAGGACTTGAGCAAGCTTGCAGATAATATAAACTTTGCTTGCACATATTCGGATTGTACTGCACTTGGGTATGGGTCTTCCTGCAATGGTTTGGATACTCAAGGTAATGCTTCATATGCATTTAACATGTACTTCCAAGTACAGAATCAGGATGAGAGGAGCTGTGTCTTCCAGGGGCTGGCAACTGTGACAACGCAGAATGCATCGCGAGATACTTGTAATTTTGTTGTGCAGATTCATTCTCCTTCTTCTTCATTGTCACCTTCATTCCTGATGATGGGGTGGATGTTAGTAGTGACATTTTTTTCCCTGTCCTTGAGGTCTTAGTATTGTCAATGTTCCTCTGTCCCTTTATTTGTAAATTTATTATTTTTACTTGGTAGTCTTTTATTTGATGTTAAACTTTTGTATTAGTGTCAAATCTTTTTTGAAAAATTGAATAAATTAAGTCATTTTTTTCCACAGTTAACATTATCAGTGCACCTTTTTACGCGGATCGAACTACTTGGTCGTGCATTGGCCTTTCCCTTTTAGAGGAGAAGCGACCACATCTATTTTCCTCCCAGTAATTTGTCTGCAGCAGTTATAAAACACGTCCTTTGAGGCACATAATTAATACTATGGGCGTGCTTGGGTTGCCAAAGCGGCTTTGTTTAAAGTCGTTTTCTGCAAATCTCCTCAGGAGGAGAGAAGATTTGCAGAAAGCAAGAATACCTCATGATGGGATGTTTTGTAAAGGGAAAGCAACTTTAGTTGCTCAAGCACGCCTGATTGGCAGCAGCTACATAGCTGGATTTTAGAAGAAGAATCCAGCTTCTTCATAAAAATCTCCTTAAAAAGAGATTCTAAAATAATCTAGCTTTCACTTTATTGACTTTTCTTAATGGTATTTTTTATAATTTTGTAAAAAAAAATATGAATAAATAATAATAATAAATATATTTTTAATCATGAAAATATATTTTTTATTATTATTTACACCTGCCTTTCATGTTTATTTATGATCTACACATGAATCATGCATTTTATTATCTCCTAAACTTATGATTATGCTAGTGTTTGATTAGAATTTCTACTAATTTAATATAGGTTTTGGTTTTTGTAAGAAACAAGAGTAATACACAGAAATGAGGTGAAAATAGACTTCAATGGTTAAACCCTCATAACTTCATGTGCAAATCTCTGATTGGACTGATTCAAGTCTCATGTTATCAAGAAGTCAGCTTTCCAACGCCACTGACCACGCATAATTCGGTGTTCAGAACAAAAAATTATGACCATTGGAAAATTGTGCTGCAGGATGAATAGTAATCAATTGATCGATCGCCTGAGAAAAAAATCGAAATTTTTGCGATCGATCGTCACCGTTTGATCGATCGTATCTACAGGAAAATTTTCATGAACAGTAATCGATCGATCGATGAATAGTGCCGATCGATCGCCGTATACAGAAAATGCGATTTTGACCTATTTAGACTCGGATTTTAAAGGGGATTTCGTAGTTTCTCTTCAAACTTATAAATAGGCCTTAAGAGAGAACGTAATTAGTACTAGAGAACATACTTTGGAGGCTAGAAAGGAGCAAGAAATGAGTCTTTTGGAGTAAAGAAGAAGAAAGATTCATGACGATGGATCTACATAAACAGGCTTCTCTTTTCTTTCTTTCTACGTGTAACTAAACTTTTATTCAAGGCTAGATGAAGCCCTAGATGTGTATTGCTACTCTTGATAGTTTAATTTTATAAATTTGATTATGATTCATGTTTAATGCGATTTCATGAATATTTTTTTCAGTGCTTGACCATAGACTTGATTGATTATGAATGAAATTAGATATTGTGATTGATTTTATGCCCGATCAAGGATAAAATTAATTGCATTATAATAGAGTTGTGATTGATTCTATGCCCGATCAAGGATAGGATTGATTACACAATAGTGGATGAACTTTCGTGTCCGATCAAGAACGTTAGTGAATTCATTAGTAATTCGTGTGTCCGATCAAGAACACGAATTACCATATCATGTCAATGTATGTTTAATAATAATTAAGAGTAGTAATTGAATGTCTAGTGGTGGATTCATTGCCTTGATAATTCTCTCCATTGATTAATCTCAACTTAGTTTAATTAAAGTTCATTGCTTTCTTTAGAGTAACTAAAAACTGCAACTTTTCTCTTGAATTTGGTAAAGTATTCACCGTCCCTGAGGTTCGACAACCCTTTCTATACTCACTGTAGTACAATTGCCTTGTGCACTTGTAAGGGTTTTATATTTAAACGATCAAGTTTTTGGCACTGTTGCCGGGGACGGAAGCCAATAATTTACCAAATTCTTAGCGTAACTTAGTTTAGTGAGTTTGAACTTAGATTATTTGTCAGTAGCTTAATTTGTGTTTTGCTTTCTTGAGTAGGAATAAGAGAAGACGTGGAATTCTCGTCAACGTGGAAGGGTCATCCCTTCCCCTTGTTTGCATTCTCTTATCCTTCTCTTTTTAGATTAATTTGTGTGTTTGGTGTTTTCTTTTTTTCTGTGATAGTATGTTGTGTTAGTTGTGGATATTTGGACTGTTAGTTGTTGATATCTAGGGTTGCTGATTGCTAGTTGTGGATGTCTATGGTTGTTTTTCTTATTTGTGGATGTGCGACAGGGTGGCTTGGGTGTTGATGAATGCATGGTGAAGAAATGTCTTTACCTTTCTATGGATTTAGCCATGAGAACCCATATAGGATCTTTAATGATTATTGTTCTTCACACACACCTAATCCCCCTCCCTATGAAGTGCCCTACCACCCACGTCCCCTATATGCTGATACTTACAACAATGGGTGGGATAAACACTCTAATTTTGGGAGTGGCACATCTTCCCTACACTACACAACTCCTTATATGTTGGAACCATGTGCCCTCTTTTTAAGTCTTATTCATATCCCAGTGGAGTGCCCTTTGGCCTATGAGGCCCAAAGTCTTCATAGGTGGGAGGATCATCCTATTTTCCCTTGGGAGCAACCTAACCCTGGGCCTACTCTTCATGAGGCCCCTGACAAGATTTCCTCAGCCAACAACTACCTTACCAACCAGCCTCTACTCCTCAGTTTGGCCAATCATCCTTAGAAGATCAGATGAGCCAGATACTAGCCACCCTAACGGAGATGAAAACAGACCAAAAATCCCAGGCCCAGCTTGTCCATTCCCACACACAGGCTCTTGCCAACATTGAAACACAGTTAGAACAATTGACCCAGTTCATGGATATGAGGGGAAAATGCACTCTACCTGTCGAGCTTCAATATCCGAAGGGCCAACTTTCTGATGAAGGGATCTATTTTTCCCCTGACTATGATGTTACATCCCTTCAGAATGTCCAAAGGTTTGACAATGAGCTTGAGTGGGTTTTACATAATGATCAAGAGGGTGTAGAAATTAAAGATTAAGTGAGTGCATTAATACAACCCAGCTTTAAACCTTCCTCTATATTTGAGGAGTCACATTCTACGGTACTATCAACAGAACCTTCTGTTCCTGAAGCACCATTCATACCATGTCCTCACCGATCTAACCCTTTGTTTATAGGGAGTAACTTAGATTGTTTCATAGATTTTATATATGAGTCACTATTAGATGCGTCTTTTAAGCAAGTGTTACTAGACATGGCCCCTATGGCCAAATTGGTTGATTTGGGGGAGGAGGATCCCTTTATTTTGAAATTCTCTCATGATGTCTTTCCGTGGCTAATGCACGGACCTCTATTTCCAAAGCTTCCTCACCCACCACTCTACCCTTTCATTCTACGATATACTCCATACATACGCCACAAGGATAGGAGTGTGTGTGGGGAAATCATTTAATTGATCCAGGCTGAATTCTTGAGGATCCAAACCCTACATACGATCATGGCTCCGTCTGGCTAAAGACGTTAAACTTAGCGCTTGGTGGGAGGCAACCCACGTATTCAGGTGTATTCTCTCATTTTCTTATTTTCTTTATTACATGATCATTATCATTTTTTATATTGTGTTCACATTGAGGACAATGTTCATAATAGGTTTGGGGGAGGGAATATTGCTTGCATAAAAAAAATTAAAAAAAAACCATAAAAATTTGATTAGTTTTTAGGTTGTTTGTTAATAGTTTTTCATAGGCTTTGATAATTTATCCCGTAATAATGCATGTTACAATTTTTAAGAGATTAATTAACATTGGAAGTGTGAGTAAGTATACTGGAGGATAGATACACTTAACTGAGAATATCTTTCTGTTACATTCCTCTTGGAACAGGTGCTTGAGCTAAGAAAACTCACTCACACACATTAGTACATAAAGTAATACCATCTAGAGATTTGTTGAATGCTAATTTTAAGTGGGATAACTTTATTCAGAGTCATTGGATGATATGTTGTTGTCTGTTGAGCTTAAAAGATCATGATAGACCATTTACTTGGTTATGGCAAGGGATTGGAACCAGAAGTAGGTTGAGAGTATAATACAGCCTGGACAGAATAAAGATGTGTTGAAAAAAATGAATGCTGAAATAAAAATGCGAAAAAATGAAAATAAAATGAAATAAAGGGGCTGCTTGACTTTATAGGATTAACTTAGGCTGATGCTCGGGCCCAAAGAGGTCTACTTAAAACCTAATGCCCTAAGCCAAACTGGCTGGGAGTCATTGGCTTGAGTCATTGCTAAACCTAAGCATCTTGAAATTAGGCCTTACATAGTCCTATGGGAAAAAAAGTCTATGGTGTATTATCCTCTCAAATCTAGAATGTTCGACCCGAATAAGGCACGTAGATTTGTGCTATCATGAACCTAAAGATTACGATGACTATGTAGATTCTGATGTTCTTTGGTTAATGGGTAACATTGGATCTGTATAAAACAGAAATTAAGAATGTATTGCTATAATGTTCTATACTTTTACTATTTATGTTATCATGCTATGTTATATTTAGCAGAAATTTTCAAGATGAAAGTGTGGAATAAAACCACTTACTTGAGGCCTTCTATATTCCTGTTGATTATGAACAAAGTACATGTGGTTAATTATCTTAAGCATTGTAGTTTGCATTTGTCCGGATAATAGGCTTGTTTGCTTTGCAATATTTTAATTTTTGTTTTGTTTTTGCACTTAGGTTAATTAGGTTTATAAATACATGTTTGTGGGTAACATGGCTGCAAACCCTCACGAGACAACACTCGGCCTACTAGGGACACCTAGAGGTTTAACGGCTTATTGCATACGCTCAATGCAATCGTGTTCCCTATCAAAGTGGTGTTTACTTTTATGCATTAGTTCCCTTAGTTTGTTTGTTTGATTTTATTTTGTTTTGTTTTGCTAGGGACTAGCAAAATGTAGGTTTAGGGGTGTGATCTACACATGAATTATGCATTTTATTATCTCCTAAACTTACAATTATGCTAGTGTTTGATTAGAATTTCTACTACTTTAATATAGGTTTTGGTTTTTGTAGGAAACAAGAGTAATACACAGAAATGAGGTGAAAATAGACTTTAATGGTTAAACCTTCATAACTTTGTATACAAATCTCTGATTGGACTGATTCAAGTCTCATATTAAAGTTCAAGAAGTCAGCTTTCCAACGCCACTATCCACGCATAATTCGATGTTCGGAGCAAAAAGTTATGACCATTGGAAAATTGTGTTGTATGATGAATAGTAACTGATCGATCGGTTAAATGAGGCGATCGATCGCCTGAGAAAAAAATCGAAATTTTTGCGATCGATCGTCGCCGTTTGATCGATCATATCTACAGGAAAATTTTCATGGACAGTAATCGATCGATCAGTAAATAGTGCGGATCGATCGCCGTACACGGAAAATGCGATTTTGACCTATTTAGACTCGGATTTTAAAGGGGATTTCATGGTTTCTTTTCAAACTTATAAATAGGCCTTAAGAGAGAACGTATTGGGTACTAGAGAACATACTTTGAAGGCTAGAAAGGAGCAAGAGAATGAGTCTTTTGGAGCAAAGAAGAAGGATTCATGACGATGGATCTACATAAATAGGCTTCTCTTTTCTTTCTTTCTATGTGTAACTAAACTTTTATTCAAGGCTAGATGAAGCCTTAGATGTGTATTGCTACTCTTGATAGTTTAATTTTATAAAGTTGATTATGATTCATGTTTAATGCGATTTCATGAATATTCGTTTGAGTGCTTGACCATAGACTTGATTGATTATGAATGGAATCAGATATTGTGATTGATTTTATGCCCGATCAGATTAATTGCATTATAATAGAGTTGTGATTGATTCTATGCCAGATCAAGGATAGGATTGATTACATAATAGTGGATGAACTTTCGTGTCCGATCAAGAATGTTAGTTAATTCATTAGTAATTCGTGTGTTCAATCAAGAACACGAATTACCATATCATGTCAATCTATGCCTAATAATAATTAAGAGTAGTAATTGCATGTCTAGTGGTGGATTCATTGCCTTGATAATTCTCTCCATTGATTAATCTCAACTTAGTTTAGTTAAAGCTTATTGCTTTCTTTAGAGTAACTAAAAACTGCAACTTTTCTCTTGAATTTGGTAAAGTAATCACCGTCCCTGAGGTTTGACAACCCTTTCTATACTCACTGTAGTACAATTGCCTTGTGCACTTGCAAGGGTTTTATATTTAAACGATTAATTTACAAAGCATGTCATCATACTTTAAATTCTTCCCCAAAAACTACTTCCCAACCTAATACTATGATCTTTCAATCCAATTTTTTCCCTAAAATTTAGATTTTTCACTCTTAAAATCCTCTACCAATTAGACCCTATGTGGTTACCTAATTTCATAAGAACCAAGATTAATGTTGTCATCATAACTTTATCAGAATTTTCCATATTACCTGGCCAATGAGCCAGGAATTCCATATTACCTTGACTTTGAGCTGAAATACTATATAACACGGAAATGACAGCTGATCTTTCCAAAATACCCTCCCGACCAACCGTTATAGATTTACACACCCATAGACGTGCTGATCATTGCCATCAGAAGTACTTAGGCCAAGCAATGAAGTACTCTTTGCAAGTTCATCGACCTCATTAGAAAGTACCTCAAAGAATTTAATATATCCTCCCTCGCAAGGAGAAATATGGGAAAAAAAATAAAAAAGAACATAAAAGAATAGGCAAAATGGATATGAAATAAGAGAGGTGACTCTTTGAATCTTGCTGATCGTTTAAAATTAAAACCCTTGCAAGTGTACAAGGCAATTGTACTACGGTGAGTATTAAAGGGTTGTCGAATCTCAGGGACGGATTAATATTTTACCAAATTCAAAAGAAAGTAGCAATGTTGATTCTAGACCAAGAAAGCAATGATCTTTAACTAAACTAAGTGAGATTTAATTAATATGGAGAAGACCAAGGCTTCGAATCCACCACAATAAACTAATGTATCGTCTCTCTCTCTCTTTTGAATAAAGATTTCCAATTGGCTAGCATATTCCTCTCGGACATACACTTGTCAACTCAAAATATAGTGCTCTCCACTCGGATGTAATACATAAAACAATTAAAACATGGAATTGTGATCTATCTCTCTCGAGTATAAACCAATGAAATTTTATTGATATATAACACCTCAGTCTACTCATGTTCCTCTCGGATACGCAAGTATTCTTCGGATTGAAACTCACAAGAATTTACTCTTGTCTCTCTCGAGTACAAAAAACAAATCTTTATTGAATTAACGGTTATTACACAATAAAATCCATACACCAACTAGAGTAAAAATATAAGATGAGAGAAAAGAAACTACACAACCAGATTATTGGGCTTCATCTACGCCTTGGAAAGGTGTTTAGCCTCGCATCGGAAGAGAAATCATCATCGTGTTCTTCATGTTCTTCATCTCCTTTTCTCCTTTGCTCTAGCCTCCAATAAAGCTCTGGTTCTCCAAGGTTGAATATGTGGTGCCCAAAACGTTCTCCCATAAGGCCTATTTATAAGAGTGAAGAGAAACCACGAAGTCCCCTTCCAAATCCAAGTCGAAATAGGTCTTATTTCGGTTTTCCGTATACGGTGATCGATCGCTCTGTATTGACGATCGTTCGCTGTCCGATCGATCGTAATTCCTTCGTTATTTTCCCCCGATCGATCGCTTTGCCGATCGACGCCGTATGATACTGATCGATCGTAGTTACTGTCTTGCGCGGATCAAAATTCCAGTAGATACGATCGATCATTTTGAGGTCCGATCGATCGTTTCCTTCAATATACTGCTTTTACGGCTCTGGCGATCGATCGCATTGATAGACGATCGATCGTAGTTACTATTCATAAATTTCAAATAGCTATAACTTTCTGCTCCAAACTCCGAATTGTGCATGGTTGGTGGCATTGGAAAGCTGACTTCTTGAACTTTAACATGAGATTGAATCAGTCCAATCCAACATTTGTACACGAAGTTATGATGATTTAACCATTTAAGTAATTTTTCACCTCATTTCTGTGTATTACTCTTATTTCCTACAAAAACCAAAAACTATATTAAAGTAGTAATTATTCTAATCAAATACTAGCATAATCATAAGTTTAGGAGATAATAAAATGCATATTTCATGTATAGATCACACCCCCAAACCTAGATTTTGCTACTCCCTAGCAAAACAAAATAAAATAAAATCAAACAATCAATTAAAGGAACTAATGCATAAAAGTAAACACCACTTTCATAGGGAACACGATTGCATTGAGCGTATGCAACAAGCCGTTGAACCTCTAGGTGTCCCTAGTAGGACAAGTTTTGTCTCGTGAGGGTTTGCAACCATGCTACCCACAAACATGTATTTATTAATCTAATTAACCTAAGTGCAAAAACAAAGCAAAAATTAAAACATTGCAAAACACACAAACCTATTATCCCGTCAAATGCAAAATACAATGCTTAAGAGAATTAACCACATGTACTTGGTTCATAATCAATAGGAATATATGAGCCCTCAAGTAAGTGGTTTTATTCCACACTTTCATCCTGAAAATTTCTGCCCAATATTATATAGCATGATAATGTAAATAGTAGAAAGTGTAGAACATTGTAGCAATATATTCTAAATTTTTGTTTATACAGATCCAGTGTTACCCATTAACCAAAGAACATCCGAATCAACATAGTCATCGTAATCTTTAGGTTCATGATAGCACAAATCTGCGCGCCTCCTTCGGGTCCAACATTCTAGATTTGAGAGGATAATACACCATAGACTTTTTTTTCGCTAGGACTGTGTAAGGCCTGACTTCAAGATGCTTAGGTTTAGCAATGACTCAGGCCAATGACTCCCAGCCAATTTGGCTTAGGGCATTAGGTTTTAAGAGACCGCTTCGGGCCCGAGCATCAGCCTAAGTTAATCCTATAAAGTCAAGCAGCCCCTTTCTTTCATTTTGTTTTCATTTTTTCACATCTCCATTTTCAGCACATATATTTTTCAAGCACATTTTTATTTTGTCCAGGTTGTATTATACTCTCAACCTATTTCCGATTCCAATCCCTTGCCATAGCCAAGTAAATGGTCTATCATGATCTTTTAAGCTCAACAGATAACTACATATCATCCAATGACTATGACTAAAGACATCCTACTGTAGATTAGCATTCAACAAATCTCTAGATGGTATTACTTTATATAACTAGTGTGTGTGAGTGAATTTTCTTAGTTCAAGCACTTATTCCAAGAGGACTGTAACAGAAAGGTATGCTCAGTTAAGTGTATCTATCCTCCAGTATACTTACTCACACTTCCAATGCAAATTAATCTCCTAAGAGTTGTAACATGCATCATTACGGGATAAACTATCAAAACCTAAGAAAAAGTATTAACAAATAACCTAAAAACTAATCAAATTTTTATGATTTTTTTTTATATATAAGTAATATTCCCTCCCCCAAACCTATTATGAACATTGTCCTCAATGTAAACAAAATATAGCATGACAATGAGCATATAACAAAGAAAATCAGATAAAGGAGAGAATACACCTGAATATGTGGGTTGCCTCCCACCAAGCACTAAGTTTAATGTCTTCAGCCAGACGAAACTCCATTAGTCCATCTTATCCAGGGTCTTTCAATCCAACATTCAGTCCTTCTGTGGTCCTACTACACATATTAAAGTTAATAAAAGAAGTAGCAAGTGAATCAGTAGGACAAAACCATGGGGGTGCACCATCCACCAGAGTATCAATCATATGAACTGCATAATAATCATCTGGCGGTGGATGTTGTTTTTGGGCATTTAAAATATTCAGTTTGACATTTAAATTTCCAAATGACAATTTCAGCACCCCGTCCCAATAATTTATAATGGCATTGGATGTCGCCAGGAATGGACATCCCAAAATTACTGGAATCTGACTACCAATGTTCGGTACAGTTTGTGTATCTAAGACAATGAAGTCCACAGGAAAGAAAAACTTATCAACCTGTACCAAAACATCTTCAATAACACCACGTGGAGTTTTAATGGATCGGTCTACAAGTTGTAGTGTTATTGTAGTCGGTTTCAATTCCCCCAACCCAAGTTGCTCATATACAGAGTAAGGCAATAAATTCACACTGGCCCCCAAATCTAATAATGCCTTGTCAACAGTATGGTTCCCTATAACACATGAAATTATTGGACATCCTGGGTCCTTATACTTCGGTGGAAGGTTATGTGTCAATAGGGAACTCACCTGCTCGGTAAAGAAGACCTTTTTAGTCATATTAGATTTAGCTTTTCGCTTTTGGGTACAAAGGACTTTCAGGAATTTGGCATAGGCAGGGACTTGTATTATTGCATCTAGCAAAGGGAGATTGACCTTAACCTGTTTAAACACCTCGAACATCTCCTCCGTCTTATGATGAGATTTATTAAACGGGGAGGGTTTGTCCAGGCATTGTGGAAATGGTACCCTGGGAATATAAGATCTCTCTTTCTGGGCCTCAGGTAGGGTATCCGGCTGGGTTTTAGAACTAACAGGTATAGCTTTGATGGAATTGGGTTCTTTGTCTTCCTCATGGGAAGGTGTCTCACTCAAAGGGCCAACAAGTGGATCCCGAACCCTATTGTCAACTTGTTTACCGCTCCTCAAGCTGGTTATGGCTTGTACTTGTTCAGGAAGGTAATGAGAGGCCTCAGCTACAAACTGGCCTCTAGGGTTTTGTTGGGGTTGGCTCGGCAAGGTTCCTGCTTCTCTACGGTTCATGGATTGGGCCAGCTGTCCTAATTGGGTCTCGATCTTGGCAATAGATTGTGTATGAGAATGGACAAGCTGGGCCTGTGTTCTTAGCTCTGCTCTTATCTCCTTCTGTTCAGTTTTAATCTCAGTTAAGTGGGAGAGGAGCATTTGGCTCATTTGACTCATCTGGTCTTCTAAGAAAGGTCGCCTATTAGATTGGCCAAAGGGAGCCAGTGCGGGTTGGTTGGATTGGGGCTGGCTTTGGAATTCTGGTCTTAGGGCTAGATTGAAAGTTTGTCCCTGGTCAAGTGGTTTCCAGGCGAAATTTGGATGATTTTGCCACCCCGGATTGTAGGTATTTGAATAGGGGTTATTGGCTCTAGGGTATCCTTATACAAAGTTGACATGCTCTTGTACAAGGTCTGGATACTAGGAGGCAGAGGGGCAGTCAACTATAGTGTGCATAGGGCTGGCACAGATGGCACAGGCATCTTGAGAGGTTGGGGTATAAGGTGGAGTCTGTGAGAAAAACCTGTCAAACCTCTCAGTAAGGGATGCCACTTGGTGTTCTAGGTTCGTGGTAGCTTTAACATCATACATGCCTCCCCTTGAGGCACTCCTGCTAGGCATATGGCCTTCAGATCTATAGAGGGTGGCACTGTGTAAAGAGTTTTCGCTCAGGTCCTCTAATAGATCCCAAGCATCATCCGGGGTTTTCTTTATGAATGTGCCTCCACAGGAGGCATCTATTAGGGTCTTATGCTGATCGCACATACCTTCATGAAATCTCTGTACTAATTGCCACTTGGGCACATCATGGTGGGGACAGGACCGGAGTAAGGATTTCATCCTCTCCCAGCTTTCATGGAATTGTTCATGGCGGATCTTATTGGTCCTCCCCACAGGAAAGTATTTCTTGAGGAATTCGGCCTGAAGTTCCTCCCAAGAGGAAATAGAGTTATGCTCAAGGGAGTATAGCCATTCCTTGGTCCTATCTTTTAAGGTGAAGGGGAACAACCTAAGGCGCACCTGGTCATCAGATAGTGTAAGTTTAAAGGTTGTGTTAACCTCCAGGAAGTTTTGTAGGTGCCTATAGGGGTTCTCATTTAATTGGCCATGGTATATGGGCAGCATCTGGATGATGTTTGGCTTAATTTCAAAATTAGCCACAGTTGCAGGAAGTAGGATACAGGAAGGGGAGGTGTAGGCAGTGGGACGGTAGTAGTCTTGCAGGGTTCGGGCATGGGGCATCAGTGGATTCTGGTTTAGGCCATTCCCACCCCCAAGGTTCATGTTGTCCCCCATTGGATGAATTTCAGGGATTGGTTTGCTAGGAGTTCTACAGATTCTATATAGGCGCTCAGGATTAGGGTCAAAGGCAAGGTCGGGGTTCAGGGAGCGACGACCATGCATGCACAATAAAAATCAAACAAAACCTGTGCAATCCTAATAGCGACAACTAGCAAGCATCAACCCTAGATAGCGACAACTAGCAACCTAATAGTGACAACTAACACGTCATGCAGTCCCACAAAGAAAAGAAAAACACTAAGCACCCAAGTTTACTCTAAAAGAGGTTAAGAGGGTGCAAACAGTGGGAAGGGATGGCCCTTCCAACGATGACGAAAATCAGCGTCCTCTCTTAATCCTGCAAAAGAAGAAAAACTAAATTAAGCGACTGAAAATAAATCTAAATTAAACTAAACTACTCTAAAACTAACTATGCTAAGAATTTAGTAAACTATTCAGCCGTCCCCGGCAACGGCGCCAAAAACTTGATCGTTTAAAATTAAAACCCTTGCAAGTGCACAAGGCAATTGTACTACGGTGAGTATTAAAGGGTTGTCGAACCTCAGGGATGGATTAATATTTTACCAAATTCAAAAGAAAGTAGCAATGTTGATTCTAGACCAAGAAAGCAATGATCTTTAACTAAACTAAGTGAGATTTAATTAATATGGAGAAGACCAAGGCTTCGAATCCACCACAATAAACTAATGTATCGTCTCTCTCTCTCTCTCTCTTTTGAATAAAGATTTCCAATTGGCTAGCATATTCCTCTCGGACATACACTTGTCAACTCAAAATATAGTGCTCTCCTCTCAGATGTAACACATAAAACAATTAAAACATGGAATTGTGATCTATCTCTCTCGAGTATAAACCAATGAAATTTTATTGATATATAACACCTCAGTCTACTCACGTTCCTCTTGAATACGCAAGTATTATTTGGATTGAAACTCACAAGAATTTACTCTTGTCTCTCTCGAGTACAAACAATAAATCTTTATTGAATTAACGGTGATTACACAATAAAATCCATACACCAACTAGAGTAAAAATATAAGATGAGAGAAAAGAAACTACACAACCAGATTATTGGGCTTCATCTACGCCTTGGAAAGGTGTTTAGCCTCGCATCGGAAGAGAAATCATCATCGTGTTCTTCATGTTCTTCATCTCCTTTTCTCCTTTGCTCTAGCCTCCAATAAAGCTCTGGTTCTCCAAGGTTGAATATGTGGTGCCCAAAACGTTCTCCCATAAGGCCTATTTATAAGAATGAAGAGAAACCACGAAGTCCCCTTCCAAATCCAAGTCGAAATAGGTCTTATTTCGGTTTTCCGTATACGGTGATCGATCGCTCTGTATTGACGATCGTTCGCTGTCCGATCGATCGTAATTCCTTCGTTATTTTCCCCCGATCGATCGCTTTGCCGATCGACGCCGTATGATACTGATCGATCGTAGTTACTGTCTTGTGCGGATCAAAATTCCAGTAGATACGATCGATCATTTTGAGGTCCGATCGATCGTTTCCTTCAATATACTGCTTTTACGGCTCTGGCGATCGATCGCATTGATAGACGATCGATCGTAGTTACTGTTCATAAACTTTAAATAGCTATAACTTTCTGCTCTGAACTTCGAATTGTGCGTGGTTGGTGGCGTTGGAAAGATGACTTCTTGAACTTTAACATGAGACTTGAATCAGTCCAATCCGATATTTGTACACGAAGTTATGATGATTTAACCATTCGAGTTACTTTTCACCTCATTTTTGTGTATTACTCTTATTTCTTACAAAAACCAAAAACTATATTAAAGTAGTAGTTATTATAATCAAATACTAGCATAATTATAAGTTTAAAAGATAATAAAATACATATTTCATGTATAGATCACTTGCCCTACAAGCACTGAAATCATGTACAGGAATACATGATAGTACTATCCATATACACGATAGCACTGCCCAAATACACGATAGTAAGTGCTATCATGTGTTTAATTACACAGATTTTCAATAGAATCATGTATTGAATACACAACCGTATGAAAAACTCGAATGTCATATTTCTCTCATTTCTTAACTTTTTTCACCCTTTTTTTGTTCTTCTCTAGTTTTTATCCTCTTTATTCTCTCATAAGTATAATATATAAATATTTATACAATATTTAGTGAGGATGAGAAATTGAAAAAGATGAGCAATCCACTCTGCAAAGAAAAGAAAAAAAAAGAAGTGAAGCAAAATAATAAAGGCTTCACCAAATTATTCATCTTTGAAAATTTATCAACCCTCTAGAAAATGTATAAAAAATTTAGAAGACGAAAGAGGATAAAAAATAGAGAATAACACAAAAAGAATGGGCAAAAATAGAAAAAAAATTAGGGAGATATGACTCGTTGAATTTTTGTCTTACAAGCACTAAAAGCATATACAAGAATACACAATCCCTATATACACGATAGCGTTGTCTAAATACATGATAGCACTTCTAAATACATCATAGGCAGTACTATCATATATTTGATTACATGATTTTAAGTGGAGTCATATATACACGACTGCAAGGCAAACTTGAATAAGTCATATATATACTTCATTTCTTATTAGTTTTCACCTTTTTTTGTGTTCTTCTTTATATTTTCTCCTCTTTCTTCCCATGAGGATAACATAAAAATCTTGAGACACCATCTAGTGAGGACGAGAAATTGGAAAAGAGGAGCAACCCACTATACAATGAAAAGAAAATAGAATAAATGAAACGAAATAATAGTAATTTTACCACATGATCCCTCTTTGATAATTCATTATCCCCTCTGTAGGGTGTCTAAATAAATTTTGGATATCAACGTTAGAAGAATGGGGAGAAAAAAAGAGAAGAATGCAAATGATAGAGATATGACTCTTAGAATTTTGCTCTACAAGCACCGAAAACATATACATAAATATATGATAGCACTGCTCATATACATAATAGCACTACAAAATACATGATAGGAAGTGTTATTATATATTCGATTACACGATTTTCAGTGGAGTCGTGTATTTGAATACACGACTGAATGAAAACTTGAATAAGTCATATATCCTTCATTTCATACCTACTTCTACCCATTCTTTTTGCATTCATCCCTATTTATCCTCCTCTTTCTTTCCATGAGCATAACATAAAGATCTTGACCCCAAATTTCTCTTTGCCACTCAGCCACAAGTAGTTGCGGCTCTGTTACTCTTTGCCACTCAGCCATAAGTAGCCATTGAGCACTCATAAGTGGCTGTTATAAGTAGTTTTTCATCAAGAGGTCACAATCTCTTTTCATAGTGGGGCACGTCTCCGGGAGTATAGCTGACTACATGACCTTTTCCATTTATTAAGGATGTGTAAAACTCTAACGGTTGGTTGAGAGGGTATTTTGGGAAGATCAGGTGCTATTTTCAGGTTATAC
>JBCJFD010000046.1:0-35365 GCA_039654745.1 Houttuynia cordata
ATTTGTCTCATACATAGCCCCTTCCTGCACACTCTATGTGATGAGCGGACTCCTTGAACGTAGCAAGCGCTTGGACCTAACCATCATATTGAAGATTTGGTATGCTTGATCTTCTTTATTTGTCCTCGATATGGCGGAGAAGAAGTCGCTATTTGTTGATTTCAACTGACCGTTCAGCCTCTCCGGTTTCTCCCCGGCATTAATATGGGCAGCTGCTATTATTAGGCTCGATCCGCTCCGCTTCAAATGCAACAAGAAACCGAAGGCGCGATTGATCGCCCCCCCTCTCGATCGATCAAACTACTGGATTTTGCTGAAAACAAGGGGAGAGAATGATTGCCCACCCTCGATCGATCGTATCTACTGGAACTTTCCAGGAAACAGGAAATGCAATCGATCGCCCCATTCCTGATTGATCGTTTTTAATGGAATTCACTGCAAACATTGGGCGCGATCGAATGCCCTACCCCCAATCAATCATATCTACTGAAATTTGCTGGAAACGAGAAGCGTGATCGATCGCTCCATTCCCGATTGATCGTATTTACTGGAATTCATGGTCCGCTCTAACGATCAATCGAGTGGCCACCCACTCGTGATCGATCGCCATGCGGGATGCGATCGATCACCCACCATCCGAGACGATCGTCTGGAATCCCCTGGCAATTGATCGCCTTCTCGCCAGTGATCGATCGGCGCACGCCAGTGTTTATCATTTGTCATTCGAGCCTCCTTTGGCTTCAGGGTTCCTTAGGGGGGTCTTCCATTTAGCTCTCCTTGAGTTGAGGAGCTGATTGTAATCTATCATCCTTTGTATTCTCTCCTTTGTTTTTGTTTCTTAATAAAATTTTCAATATAAAAAAAATAATATTAATAACCTGAGAATGAAACTATCACTGAAACGAAAAATTGTCAAGTACCTTTATAAAAATTCATACTAATCAATCCTTGGCGCACTAAGCATTATTTCAAAGTTTAAATAAAACTAGCAATAAATAAATCTTCTTGGTTCGATTTTTAGATCTTCGCGTCCAATTAAAATCCAACTTAATTCCTATCTTCACCTGCGACATAGGGTGCATGAATACTATGAAGAAATACGTAGTAGTATGCCAAAAAACAACTATAGAGAAATAGCAGCAAAATTCCAAATGACCACAAGGGTAAGAATTTAATACAAAATAGTTGGACATTGGAGTTCCATAAATAGGAATCAGAATAGAGCACTAAAAAGATCGTTGATTTCATCAACTCTAGAACAACATTAATGTATGGAGATAAACAGTGAACAGGAACGAGAAACTATCACAATCTCAAGGGATTTCAATTCTCATAATTTCAGAACAACCAAAGTGCCTAAAGAATAAAATTTCTGCTCTTAGATCAACACCACTGGCAAGTAGGTACTTACCCAAATACCCTAGGGGCTTTCTCTTTGAAACCCTGCCATGTCTAGAATACAGGCCCCATCAGTGCCATGGACACAATAGGGCGGAGACTATCAAACCTTCCGTGATGTCTGACTAGCCTAAAAATGTACGTATATGCCTCTCTTTGGGTGGAAGCCTTGTAAAGTTCTAAGAATATCAGAGATCTCGCAAGATCTATATGGTTAATATAAGCATACTATGAATCCACCTCTAGGAGAGCCTCGCAAGGTATCTTGTGGAGAATAACACAATCAATGGCGCACAAAGCTAGAGGTGCCACAACATCCCCTAGAAACTAATTTTGTTGGTTCCAACCAAATTGTCAATAGCAGACAAAGATTGAAGTTCTTAACAATAAAGATATGAAATACATGATTAGGATTTGCATAAGAACTCATGAGCAACTGACTCCAAGATGTCAGGGATTTCTTACAAAGAACAAAGCATTCAAGACCCCATGCCAGAATTAGATCGTACAAGGCAAAAAATAGATAATTTTGTAGAGACTGAACTGGTTGATCACCATGTGTGATTCTGACCCTAATGACTCAACTGATTCTAAGAGAGTCTTAAGTGTGATTTAATAATGTTCAACAACTTGCTACTAGGTATTTTCATGTTACAACGATTTACATTTAGTCATAGTTTAATTCATTTTTAAATGAAATAATGTTATGTTCTAAACAGAACAGTGAACTTTGGATAGACACCACGGTTAGTACAAGCAGATTAAAGACTTTTAATTTTTACACTAGATGTCCCTATGAATTTAAATTCCTACAATTTTGATATGTATTTTTAGGATTTTTTTGGAATTAGTTATGAGTTATTTTGTACTAGTCGTTGGCGCAGAATCAGTTTTGGTCAAGAGCACTGTTATGAATAAGACTTCCATACTGATGTATATTTACTGAGTTTTTAGTATGATAGTTCTAATTCTTATTTCTAACAGTGCCTACAGATAATTATACATGAATAAGTGTCACACGCCAAAATTCCTGACCTCGATTGGAGTGCAGAAGTCTTCATAAATACCCAGAGGTAGGAACTCTTGGACGTGACTTGGAATAATCGAATCAACCAGCCAATTACATCATCTCAAAAGGATGTGCAGTTGACAATGCCAGGATCACTCAAGAATGTGAGAACGCATCATCGAAGCTCCAAATAAAATATTATAAATGTATTAAATAAAACCTACTTAGTCTTTATTACAATAGCAATAATTGTCAACCCAAAGAAATCATAAAAACTATGGCACATAATGGCCAACAAATATCAAACTAAGCAAATAACTGTGTCTTCATGGATCTGCGTCGCCTTCCTGTCCTGCAATCGTCCTGAATCACTGATCTTTCACTCCTGCATCAGAGGATGCATGAGTATTCCGCAAAAATTCCTAGTAGGATGTAAAACCCACCTGAGACACAATAAACAACGTGAAGAAATGTTTACATAATAGAAACAGGAATATATATCTATCTGATGGACTGATCACAAGGTTTACATAATCTGAACAGAGAGGTCTTTTAACAACAATAATCCCAACTCGCAAGTATAGGGGAGAATATCAATAAGACTCCGAACAGTCAAATGTGTAAGGAGATAAATATAATTTTATCAAAGGATCCATGCATCTATAGTGAAAGGCGTTACAATTTCTGTTCGCTGAATTTATCACTCGCAAGTGACCAAATAATCATACCAGAACTACCCTAGGAGTCCTCTCTTTGTAACCCTGCCACACGTCTAGGATGTTGGCCCCACCAGTGCTTACGGATATGATGGGTGGAGATTGAGGACCTTTCTTAATGTCAACAATCTAACGTGCGTATAGTGCCTCCCTTCGGGCATAAATAATCGGAGACCTCTCAAGATCTAGCAATGGCTTTAATGAGCATACTAGGAATCCACTTCGGAGAGATCCTCGCAAGGTCTCTAGTGGATAAAATAGTCATGTAACAATCTGAACAATATTTAAAAGGAATAGAGGTCGCAACACTCAAAGGTTTTAAGGTATCTTTTACCGAAAATAGACTCACTTTTTGGATTATAATTAAATCATCAATCACTCAATAAAATACAATTCCTCGCAAGGACACCGCTGAGATTCCAAGGTCTTTGATCAACAGATAACTCATCAACTGAGTAAGAATAGATTGCAATCATAATTCAAATAACATGATTCATGTTTAGCCTTAGATAGGAACATCTATGGAATTTAGGTTCTACTCTTTACGATACTGAATTCAAGATGAAAGGATGATTGGAATGGTTTGATCTCCATTTGGAACCCAAACCGACACAAAGCTGTAAGTAGATTCTTAGTATAATAAGACTCTAGGTTATAATATCTTATCCATAATAATAACCCTTTTAGACCAACTAGTCTTAAAATAGTAATCCATATCATATCTTACAACATATATTAGAGATATTTCAATCAGATTAAATTTTATCATTAAATATTAGTATTCATTAGTGGCTTAAACCTTAATTACAGTAAACTATTTTGATGATAGCAGCCCCATTCCGACTGTCTCCACAGTTGGCACAATAGGAGTTTAAGTCTGACATTTTAACAGTAGATAGCCCTATGAGTCTAGTTTCCAACCCAATAAAAGACATATTTTTCAGATTTTTCTTAAATTACTTATAATTTTTATACTGCAGGTCGTTGGCATAGGAACAGTCTTGGCCGAGACCCGTAAGTCTAAATCAGACATATTAATTACGTATTAGTAACCTTTATTCATGATAATAGAATCTTATTAATATTGAATACTCCCCTATTAGGACTATTATAGATCTTTATATCTTCTAGGATTTAATTATTACATGCATTTATCTGTCTTTCATTATATAAACCAATTTAAGATACTCCCCTTTGTATATTGAAGACCTTAACATAAGAATCACAACCCATAATCATTGGGTATAAATAACCAAAACTTTTTACAGAATCAAAATAGAAATTTTTGACATAAAAAGATCAAGAGATGAATTATGTTCCCATCTAAAACCATCATGCAAGCATTAGAAGATATGTCACTCTATGAACATCAATAATCATACTCATAATCATAATCATAATCTATATAGAATCTCTCAACAAATCAAGCATTCATATAATCTCTACTACAGAGATAGAATCAAATAACTCATCATAGAATAGATAGGAAAAGTTTAGAAGCAATTTAAAACCATCCTACTCCCTTTGTAGAACGAAAACTGCACATCCAATCGCAGCTCCTCTTCTTCTTTACGCAACAAGGCCTTCGCTCCTCCGAATATGACGAGGCTTGAATGAAGAAGAAGGGTGAAAGGGTTGCTGAAGCAAGGGAGAAGGAGAGAGAAACAAGGCTGTGGCTTTATTAAATTCTCTAATGTGATAAAACACAGGTTAGCTCCCTCTCATGTGTTTATATAGACCTTATGCCTATACCAACTAGGATATTTTTCCTTTAGGATTCCTTCCCAATTCAATCTCTCTATTCCCCAATTAGAAGCTTCTCCATAGCTAGAATGGACATCCTAAACTGAATCTTCCTTAATTAGTTAGGATTTGATATCTACTTTAGCTAGATTTCTCAAAAATAACACTTTCCGAATTCAAGCGATCGATCGCTTCACTGGATGATCGATCACTGCGTTACTTCACGCAATCACAGTACCAGCGATTGATCGTTCCATGCGGCGATTGATCGTTGCATGTGATACACAAAACTCCAGTAGATACGATCGATCATTCCCAAGGCGATCGATTGCTGTTCTCAAAATCGCAAATCATAGTAAATATGATCGATTGTCACCTCATGCGATCAATCATGTGTGCCTCACTCTTCGTGTATAACACTGGCCCGCGATCGATCGCTTACTATTTTCTCAAGAAATTTTTCTATGAAATTTTTAATTCATTCCATATGACCAATACTCACATTAGGCCACGAAACTCATTCTATCTTAGAGTTTTTAGTAAACATATCGATTTTTACGGGAGTTACAATAAGACTTTCTTACTGATGTATATTTATTGAGTAGTTAGTATGATAGTAATGTTGTCACGCCCCGGGCACCGCCTGATCCGAACCGAATCCGGTCCAAGAGTCGAACCAGCATCCGGGGGTGACGTTAAGGAGATATAGGGGAAGACTTATGCCCCTCATACGGGCGGTCTCACTAACAGAGCTACACAAATAATTTTGAGCAAGAGCAAATAAGAAGAACAAAGGTAGAGTTTAACTCAATATAACTCGACAAGTCATTAGACCCACAACTACAAACATGAGCCATCAAACCCGGCTCGAAACAAAGAGTCAACAAGTATTGGTCATAAGTCTCATCATACAATAATATAACAACTTAAAAGAGATAAACTAAACCAAGTCCAAGGCATCCACGCCTAATCCCTCTGTCTCTACGATCGCTGCTCAAAGAGAGGATCATGTTCATCTGCGTGTCGCACCACGCAGCCCCAAAACAAAACAACGAAAGAAGGGTGAGTATAAAACACAGTAATGGTTTTAATTACAATCGGCAATAATAAAAAATCATACGGCATTATAACATAGCAGTAGATCCATAATCGACATGATTATCCCATTATCTAGTCATGCATGTATAACACATAAACCTGCATAACTGATTGATTGAATTTTCTACTTATTTACTCGCAATCGCACGAGACTCAGTATAGTCTAGTGGTAACGAGGTCGAACCCAAAGGACTTGGACTGATTCAACTTAATCTAATGAAAGATTTGATTTTTTTATGAAACTAGTTATAACAGAATGAAAAGTTTTAATCTAACAAAGCAATGAAATTTTGATGTGAAAATAATATGATGAGAAATATACTAAGACTTCGAATCCACCCAAACCAAATAGCTATCCTCTCCGTTAAACCCGTACAATTCCAAGTGATCAATTACCCGTGCCCCTCTCGAAGTCACGAATAATCGTAATGTGTGCAGCCCTCTCGAACATACAACTAAACAATTAAATCTAACTTAATTAATCTCCCTCTCTCGAGCAAAGATCAATCATAAAAATGTAATTTTTATTTAAATAACACCTTGGAATTCGCTAAGATCTCTCGAACATTAACAAACCCTTAACTAATAATTACTCTACCCTCTCTCGAGCAACAGAATAATCATAGCAAAATAATAAGCATAGGGAATAAAAATCACAACTTTAGAATTGTAAATAAGTATTGAGAGTTAAACAATCAGCGGGGCTTCATCTAGTCCTAGTACAATGAAATTTAGCTAGACATGAAAAGAAGGGAAGAAAAAGCCTGATTCATCGGATTATCGAAAATACTGTTCACCGAAGTACTGTAGCACTGTTCACTATTCATCATCTTCTCCGGCGAACTCGCGTACTGTAGCAGTTGCAAATCAGTACTGTAGCAACTTCAAATCCGACCCAAAATCACTGCTTTCTCCCGGCGTTTGACTCCTCCTCCTTCCTTCTCTTCTTCAGGCCAAAGACCCGCCGGAATCCGGCCAAAATCCCGACGGGAAAGACTGTATTTTCCTCTGGTTTCTCTCTCTGTCTCTTCTCTTCTGTCGGCTGTTCTTTTTCTATAGACTTCGACTGAGAATCCCAATCCGATTTTTCGTCGATTCCTATTCAAGGAAGGAATCTAAATCGAGGCTTTCCAATTCCGACACGGATCTGTTTTCCCGATTAGGCCCAAGTTGCCGTCGTCTTCCATCGTCTGAGCTCGAGCAGAACCGCCGTCGAGACCCAGCTCGCCTCTTTTCCGCACCGCCGTGGCCGTCGTCGTCTGCAATCCTAGCCACCTCGCCCAGCTCGCCGCCGTCAACGCATTCCGGCCTCGCCCAGCCTCAGCAACATCTGCCGTCGAGACCCAGCTCGCCGTCCGCCGCCCCAGCTCGAGCTTTTCCGGCGATCTCAAGTAAACAGAGCATCGCTCTGTTCTGAAACAGACGCCCGAACGCCCAAACTTTGGCTCGGGCTGTCTTCAATTTTTTTCTTTTCTGAACCGAACCGGAATTGAACCGGTCGGTTCAGTTCAATTTCTTTTTTTTTTCTTTTTCTTATTAAAAACCCGCCATATTAATCTCAGCCGTCCAATCTCATCTTGACGGTTCTTTTATTTAATCGTGCCTCTTTCGCTCGCAATATTTCAAATGATCATAGTTTTTTGCTCAGAACTCCGAATTGCGAACAGTCAGTGGCGTTGGAAAGCTGACTTCGTGTACTTTAATGTGAAGCTTAAATCAATCCCATCAGAGATATGCAATCGAAGTTGTAAATATTCAATCATTAGAGTCACGTTTTATCCCATTTCTGCGTTTTGCTCTTGTTTCCTACAAAAACCAAAAACTATATTAAAGTAGCAATAATTCTAAAAAAACACTAGCAGAAATATAAGTTTAAGAGATAATAAAATGCATATTTCATGTACAGATCAATAACCATATCTCATTCACATACTCCCATATCATGCATTCATAACACATAATCCTGCATAAAGATATCTCATTCTCATGCTTCCATCTTGATCAGACATTCATATCTCATAAATTCACTCTGCATGTCCAAAGTAATCAACACATAGTACAATCTTGCATTCATATCTCATAAATTCACCCCACATGTCCAATATAACCATCACCTAGTGCAATCATGCATTCATATCTCTTAAATTCACCCTGCATGTCCAAAGTAACAAACATATGGTACAATCATGCATAACATCGCAATAAGCATGTATCATCATAATGGTGAATGCCTCCATCAAGGAGTAACACAATATTGCCATGAAGGCGGGACACAATCAAGGCCACAAAGGCGTATCATGGTCCGGTTCCTACACAGGAACAAAGGGGGTTGTTAATCCCAACAAGCTGCTCACCGTGGACAATCTGGCCAAGGATGCCCGAATCTCACATAGAGAAACTAGAGCAGATGTGTTTGCCCTGGGTAGTCTCCTGCGGTGGGGGAGAGCCCAAATCTCTTCACAATGAAACTAGAACACGTGGTAGCTGGTGCACAATAGTCTACCACCCGGGTGCTCAGTGTCCAATTTTTTGACATCTCAAATCTCTGCACGGCGAGTCCATCCCTCGCCCCTTATATATCTCAATCAAACTCAATCCGGGGAGTGAACCTGTCCCAGGAGAGAATGAAATCGAAAACATGTCTTTTCGGACCAACCAAGTTTTGATTAATCCATCGATTGATTAATCAGGCATACAATCTCACATGTTGCATACAATCGATCAATTCCGTTTAAACAACAAAAAAACTTCATCCATGAAGTCTGATACATGATGCATGCTATCATGATACATCTATGAGCAATCCTACGTGGGTTCCAACACATGAAACGTGCTCCCAATCCATCTCCTCATGCATCATAATCAAAGTATAATCAACTAAAATCTCATAATAGATTCTCATGTGTGTGTATGCTCATATATATTTTAATCACATAATTCATGCTTCAACATAAACTCATTGAGCAATATTTGCATGCTTAAATACCTTCTAAAAATAACGTTTCCAAACCGACATCAAAGCAATTTCTATCATCAAGCTTAAATCCATCCATGTAGAGTTGAAGGCTTACTCCTACAAGCATGCTCTTTTACCATACAATAAACCATAACATGAATCAACTCAATCACTCATAAGCCATATGACCTACACATAAATTATACATTTTATAAGCCCTTTAACCTATGTTTAGGTTGGTGTTTGATTAAAATTGGTGGTACTTTAATGTAGTTTTTGGTTTTTGTAGGAAAACAAGAGTAAGATGCAGAAATGAGGTAAAAAATGACTATAATGTTTGAATCTTCATAACTTTGCTCACAGATCTCTGATTGATTTATTCAAAGCTCATGTTAAATTTCAGGAAGTCAGCTTTCCAACTCCACCGACCATGCATAATTCGGAGTTCGGAGTAAAAAGTTACGACCATTAGAAAATCGGGCTGCAAAGACAAACCGAGAAAACGATTGATCGCGATTCATCTCTTCCATTTTCAAATTTTCAAAAACCAAGACTCTATTAACATATTTTGAAAACTTAATACATGCCTCAAATATTAACAAAAAACCATCAAACATTCCATAACATATCCACATATCATTCTAAGATGAAACCCCAAGAAATCATAGCAAAAGATTAGGATTTATTAAATCCACCATTAGAGCCCTAAACAAGAACACCCATTCAAGTAAAAATTATTAAAACAAACCATTCACTACCCAAAGCTGATATTGAAGAACCCATTACCTTGACTTGATTAGAATGAACCTTCAATCACCTCTAGCACCTTCCAAAAAGACGATTTTAAGTTAATACACTACTAATATCGATTTAGCTTTGAATACTAAAAGAAAACTTTAGATCTAGGGCTTTAGAAGCATAAAAACAAGATTTTGAAGATTAGGGCTTCGAGAAGAGATATAAAATAGTGATTTTTATGCTTTCAAAATGGATTGAAAAATAGAGAAATCAAGATTAAGGAATGATTAAGAAAACTTTAAAGAAAATAAGCAAGGAGATCTTTTCCTTTTCAAGCAATGGGGAAAGAGGCTCCTAATTTCCCAGCCAAGCCTATTCCCAAATTGGGAAAGGGCACAACACTTTCCTTTTATAGAAAAAGTTGGGGTAACCCTAAATAAAATGTGGGGTAGAAATAGGGTTTTTGGCTAAAATTGGAAAATTTGGCTATTTAAATCCGAAATTAAGTCCAAAAAATTCTGAAAATTTTTATAATGACATTCTTTAATTTCTGGGGCATTTTCGTCACAAAAACTTAATTTTGGACAGCGGGGCCCACAGGGGCCCCGTCAAAACCTAATTTTTGGAAAATTGGTGAAAAATTAGAAAAATCCCAAAAATGCAGGTTTGATCCAAAAGCACTTAAAACTCATGCTTGTGAAGTTGATTTTGCTTAAAACCTTTATAAAATCATTTATTTTTAAAAAAATGACCGAGTTAAATCGTAAAACACTTAAACAACAAGATAACCGATAATTAAAATTAAAATAAACCGATTCAAAGGTGAGAGTCCTTACAAATGTAATACAATTCAATAGTTTCATTGCCTACATGAATAGGTATATCTATTAAACTACAGAGAACATAATCGGACAATTTGGACTACTAGTATCGGATAGGTACAACCCTATGAACAATAAATAGATTTCTAACTTGCAGCCTGACCAGTGAGGACTAACGGACATACCGAGAGCATTCCATGATAAAATTCCTATTTTTGACCAATTTTCATTCAATCAGAAACACAATGGCTAGACCTAAACATTGTACTTATTTACCATTAGATATGGATCATCTTGACCCGGAAGAATAATACACTTAGAAAAACAGTAGCAATGAGTCATGGAAAGGATCAGAGTTCTTATCCAAATCAAAACATGTGGCATAAGATCATACGAAAGAATCATTCAAAATGATTTAAATAATTTTCAATGTATATCAAAGACAAATTTTGAGAGAACACAAAGTATAAGAAAGGTGTCATCATACAATATAGCAATTCGAAGCACATGGATATCACAACACACATAATTCAAGGAGTCTCATCATAAAGAATTCCTAGGAAGATCTATGGAGGAAAAAACCATCCTACCTTTTAGTCGAACCTTTCTTTGCATTGTGAAATGAACTGCTTTTGAACGCAACTTCTCTCTGCTCAAATCCACCAATCAGCACCAATAGGAGAGGAATGTGAAAGTGCTCTTTAGTCCTAGAGGGGGGGGGGGGGGGGGGGGTGAATAGGACAACCACTTAAAATACTCACTCTATTTTACTAACGGATATTAATTTAAACAATCATTCCATACTACATTCTCACGTTAGTAAGCAATTGGAAGCGCATGAATGAGAGAGACTTAAGAGGTGTGGAAAGTGTGTGTGAGTATGTGTAAAACAATATGCAAAATGAGCAAACACAATTAATCACACAAGGATTTATAGTGGTTCGCCGCCAAGCAACTCGCTTCAATGGGTACGTCCACTTTCGGAGCACCTAATCCAAGGGACCTCTGGCATTCACTAAGTGAGGGTTTTTAGTTCACCCACAACATCATACACCTACCGGTTTTGCTTGGATCACCGGGAACCATACAAGAGTGATTCCACACTCACTATGGGTCACACCGACCCAACACTCTCAAATGAATGGTTCGACCCTATGGTCTACTACACAATCTAACACACGTAACAGAGAGATTTAAGAGTACTTACTCTAGGATGGAATAGTGACTAGAGTACTTACCCTTGAAGGGAGGATGTAAGGTATCCTACCCGGTTTGCTCAAACTAGTATTGAGATAATGGCCTTCGATTGTCCACCCTTGGATTCACCTAATGATGCTCCGAAATTGTAGAGGCTTTTTGGACAAGGGATTGGTTTCTCTAAGGTTGGATCATAGAGTATCAAAGAAACCTAGGCCATATGGAACATTCTTTCTTCCTCAAGTTATGTGGATAGATTCCGATGAAAACTCGAAAGGGAAGAAGAATAACCCACAAGCACAATCACTTCTACAAGTGGCACTTAGCCTTAGGCTCCTTGGAAAACCAAGTGAAACCAGTAAAAGGATATGTGCTTCCTTAAGCTATGACTCAATGATAACATGAGAGAACTTAGTAGCTTAAGAACAAGGTGGGTGTTCCATGGATTCACTTATTATATTCTCTATAAAATAAAGAAGTATGCTCTCTTTTTAGGTATAAACTTCATATAGAGTAGGAACTCAAGAAGCAAGCTATACAAAAGAGAGAAAGTGAAGATCTATTGATGGAATGACTTAGCACTCAAGAGCTTAGCTAAAGATGAGGAGAGGAGAACCAAGCTAAGCCCAAGAGGCTAGTCAAAATCTATGCCCAAGAGGAGAAGGATAGAGGTCTATTTATAAACAAAGATCCTCCTTGGGATGGTTTAGGATCACTTTGGTTCAACCAATAGATCAATGATCTATGGTTGTGTCCTTAGATCACTTGGGATCACTTGAGATCACTTTGGTCTTACCATTAGATCTAAGATCTATGGTTGGTTCTTTTAGCCCATGGGCCCATTTTATAAATGGGCTTTTTCTATGTGTCTTTTCCTAAGGATCTTAGGTGGGGTTTGGAAGAAGCTTTGGATCACTTTGGTTAGTGGGTTTTTCTTGGAATACTTTGAACCCAACCAATTTTATCCAAAAGCTATGGGCCTACAATAGGTAGTGTCTTGATCATTGGCTTTGTGGTGTGCCTTCTCTTCTTTGTGTTGGGCCTTCTCTTTGTGGTGTGCTCCCTCATTTTGTCTTGGGCTTTTGCAATCTTTATTTTCCTTGAGATTCCTTGAGCTTCATCTTGGGTGCCTTCCTTACCTTGGTGCTTCATCTTGAAATTGTCTCCTCTCAATCTCTTCATATAGCCCAATTTATACATGTACCCAATTTGTACATATACCCCATTTTCCTCTCACATACCCCATATATTTTTGTACATTAAATTGACATACATTAAGAGACAAAATCATACTCCCAAATTTTGCCCTAACAGAATGAAGGAAGAGAGAGAGAACTGATGAGGAAAAATAGAGCAAGAGTGGGAGAGAGAGAGAGCATGTGAGAGAGAGAAGGGAGAGAGAATTGGTCGGCCAACAATTAGGGCTGGCCAGGTCTAATTCCTTCATACAAAATCCTAACTTCCTAGTTCTGCTAGTGCTCATCTCTATCATCGATTAAACCCTTTTTAATCTCGTCCATCCAGCAATTAACCTCCTCTCAAGACTCCTCTAGCGCCCCATCACTATGGCGCCCAGTTATGTTTGGATTCCAATTTTGTATCTTATTGCAATTCAGCTTTCCATGTTTATTCTACTAACCAAATTGGGTGACTGCCTAACTGACACTCCTAATCTTGGCGTCCCAACCTTGTGGCATCATCTCCTTTCCTTCCCTAGTGTAAATCATAATCCATCGCATAATCTTCTAACTTTCTAATTATAAAACACCATGATCATTCCTATTTTAATTCAATTTCAAACAGAGAAAGTTCCTCCAATTAAATTCAAATTCAAATCAGAAGTTAACAAACAAAGGAGCAAATCATATCTACAACCACCTAGCGTCTAAGTAGTCTGGTTCCCAGGTAGCCGTAGTGCCCAATAGATTGGTAACCAACTAGATTTTTACTTAAATGGTAACTTCCGAAAATTATCTTAGCCTTATCTAGGAATTACCATAAATTGTATAACTTACCATCTAATAGATCAACACCCATGTTGCACCCCACATGACCCTAAGCTCTGGTATCTAGTCTCAACCTGGTGCCAGGCACTCCTCCGACCCTGGCGCTAGGCTCAACCACAGTGCTAATGAGTCATATATCAAACTTGGTCTTCTACAAAATCCTAGTTATAACGTAACTAGGAAACATATCACAATAGTACTATCCATTAAATCTCAAGAACTTAAATTTGAACATTGCACTTTACTACTTTAGGTCGTCTAAATAATTTTTGTTTTACAAAATTAGGGGTTACTTGTGCAATTATAGTATTGTCTATAACCACAATTCTACTTTTTCTTCATCAAATGAAAGGAAATATAAACAATAGCTCTCTTACCTAATGACATGTTAAAAGAAAACTTTAAATTGGTTATTTATAACCATCCACCAGTTACAACCTAACCGGTCTTAAATATCATAATGTGAGGTCTCAAATTTGAATAAAATTCCTTTATCATGTCTTTTGTAGGACTTGTTCTTGTCCTTTTTGTCACACCCCAATTTTTCCTAGGCTTTATCGAAGTGTGAAAGACTTATAATTACAGAATGCCAGGATCATTGGGGACATGATAGGGTAACCATGCCGTCAATTACACCATCATTAAAAGAAGAGTAATTGAATAATAACCTGAGAATGAAACTATCAATTAAATGAAAAGTTAATATTGTACCTTTATCACTTTGTACTAATCAATCCTTGGCAAGTAGGCCATTATTTCAAAGTTTAACAAAACTGACTAAGTTCCACTTTGAGGTCTTCATGTCCAGCTAGAATCCAATTTAAAATCTGTCTTCACCTACATCCAAGGAATGTCGTATCAGATATCGGTAAAATATCGGTCGACCAAAGAGACAAAATATCGGTGGTCTAAAACTAGTTTTTACCATATATTTTCACAATATAACTTCTAAAATGAGTGATACTCATTTAGACCAGTATAAATTTTAAAATATGCATAAAACTGCATATATAATTCAAAATATGTATTTGCGTTTTAAACATGTATCATTCCACTTGGCATAGGATGGAAAACAAATGGGAAAGTTAACTTTTAAAAAAAATTAATTTTTTTTAAAAAATCATTTTTATTTTTAAAAACACCGATATATCGGACCAAAATCGATATATCGACGATATTTAAAAAAAAATTCAAAATCTATATTACAGTGTATCGTTTTACCGGTTGAAGGCCGATATCGATATATCGCCCATACAACATTCCTTGCCTGCATCATAGAATGCACGAGTACTCCGAAGAAATACTCAGTAGGATGCTAAAACCACAACATAATATGAATGAGCTCAAATAGATGATGAAGAATATATTCAATATAACTAGAGACAAGATACCAGAAATCCAAGATACGACAACACAATAACTTTTACCAAGTAAGAAACATCAATATTCGCTAATACTCTAAGACAACTAAAGTATATGGAGGTACAATTTTTGCTCTCAATCATCACCACTTTCAAGTAGTTACTTACGAGATTACCGTAGAGGCTCTCTTACTGGATCCCGACCATGTCTAGGATACTAGCCCCATCAATGCTTATGGACACAATGGGCGAAGACTGTTAGACCTTTCGTAATGTCTAAACAGCCTAAAAACGTATGTATTTGCTTCTTTTTGGGCGAAAACCTAGCAAGTTTCCAAAAATATAATTTCTAACACACGAACTTTTGAGTATATAAAACCTCTCACCTTGACAGAATCTGTTCCCATTCGAGATACTTTTGAGTATTATGAGACTCACAACCCGACAGAGTCTATCATGGCTGTATGAGCATACTATGAAAGTTTCCAATCATGTACTTTGGAGCCTACAAGTCTCTCAGCCTAGGAAATTTATTCGACTGCCTCTAATGAGCGAAAAACTTGCAAAGTCCTTATGAAAAATTACTGAGCAAATGATACCCCAAAGACAAAGGTATAATAATATCCTCTGTGAAGATCACATCCTTTCTAATAGTTAACTCACAACTGGAGTAGGAAATGAGATAATCAACACCAAACATGTTACGCGTGACTAGCCTAGATAAGAACTCATGGGACAAACAAGTGTTGAAAAACCACTTACCATGACTCCAAGAATCAAGAATTGGGAGAAGAAGAACAGTAGGTTCAAGTTTCAATCGAAAGCTTGAATCGAACAGACACAAAGAACAAGGTACATAAAATTTATCGAACAGTTGGAACACCCTTAGTCAACCCCATGATTATAGCTTTTATAACAGTTAATTTTACTGTATACCCTAGTTTGAAGTGTCATGATTTTCATAAGTACATCATATGCTTATCTATGATATAATAACTTATATTAGCTTAGTATTAGTTATTTTTAGTATAAATGCAATGCACTATTTTGACAAACCAGGTGATTTCAAATGATTACCACGGACAGCACAGTTTGAACCAACCCTTGAAGTTTTTACAGTAGATGGTTCTATGAGTCCAGTTTCATACTCAATTGCCAGCATATTTTTAAGATTTTTTTAGAATTAGTTATGATTATTTTAATGCAGATCATTGGTGCAGGAATAGTCCTGGCGGAGAGCACTGTTTTAATCCGATTTGATTAGTCGATCTAATTAACGTCTAATATGCTTAATTTCTGACACCACATTAGTTCCTATACTTACTGAAATGATATTTTATCATTATTACAGAACCTTATTAGTCAAGAGTTTGGAAATTTAAGGACGAACCTAATCCAATTCATTGCCTGAACATGAATTTGTTGTTAGTTCTATTGTAATGAACCAATCAGACACTTGGACAATTAATCATGGACACTCCAGAACATGCAGCCACTGAACTGAGGTTGACATGAAACTCATACATACTGGTCAGTACACAACGAGATAAAATTACAAGCCTTAGGAGTAGGCTGATCTAACATAATTTGGGTGATAGATAATATATATCAATGTATTGAGCCCTTAATCCTAATTTAAGTCTTCCCAAATGGAGACAATTTATTCCAGACAGAACTGTCATGAGCCAACAACATCTTGACAGAGGACTCCAAATTGAACAAGTTCTTATATAGGTCTAATATATGTAACAACATAACCAAACAAGTGCACAATCACAACATATATCTATAGTTTCCATGAAACATCAAATATAGGATCATGACAACAATTAAATCATGAATGTGAATTGATCACACAGAAATTCAAGTATAGAGATAATGTAATTGACATCAGAATTCAATCTCTAGGTATTCACATAGTTTAAAGAAAATCCAAAGGAGTTGTAGAAAAATCATCCTACCTTGATTTGTTGTCATAGTCTTTTGCCTCACAGACAAAACCGCTGCTCGCCTACGCGTTGCCGCCCTCTATCGATCGATCTAACGAACTATGAGAGAGGGAAAGAAGGAGGAAAATTGCTGGTTGGAGGTGTGAGAAGAAGAGAAAACACAAAGGAAGAAGAAAGGTGTTGGTCGGCCAAAAGTGTGGGCCGGCCAACCCTATTTAAAGGCTTAAATACACTAGGGTTTCCTAGTTCAAGTGAGACACCCTTGATTAACTCCCTTTTAATCATAACCGTTCATCAGAAACCTCCTCAGAACAAGCTTTAGCATCCCCTTCATTCTGGAGCCCAGTTTTGGTAAGATTCCAAATCTATTTCAAAAGCAAATCTTTCTCTCAAGATCTACCTTATGCCCAAATCTAGCAATATCCAATTCGGTTATACTCTTCTAATTTACCGTTACTTTCCATAATTATTGCTTGGAACTCAAACTCTCATGCTTACCGTAATCTCTCTCAACTGCTAGAAATAACTGTCCCAAAGATTCAAATCTATCCACAAGACCTGGCGTACAGATTCCCTTGCGCCCAGGTCAATAGTTACACGTTTTGAACTTCACTCAGTAACTTCCAATGTTTTTGCAATTCTAACTCGGTAACTATCCTTATTTATCACTCTTACACTAGGCGTTGCACCCCCGCTACCTAACCCTGGTGCCTAGCCTCACCCTGGCATCAGGTGTTCTCTGACCCTAGCGCCACGCTCAGCCCCACGCGGGGGTGACCTGATTAAATTTAGCCCATCACAAAATCTTTAATCCTCCAATCAGAAGACACCATAATCAATTTAGTTCTAATTTGATTTCAATAAGGAAACTTCCTCTATTAAGACTCAAATTCTCATTAAGGTTAATAATAAAAAAGACTAAATAAAATCCACAACCTCCTGCCGCCCAAGTGGTAGGGTTTGGTAACTATTGATTCCTTTACTGCAATGGCAATTTCCTGAAATAATCTTAACCTTACCTAGGAATTACCATATGTTGAATTTACCCTTTAGCCAACATACTCGCATTGCACCGAGGTTGCACCCACGTGAACCTATGCTCTGGCTCCCAGGCTCGACCTGGCCCCAGGCAGTCCATTGACCCTAGCGCTCGGCTCAACCCCAGCACCAGTGAACCATCTTTCCACCCTTATCCTCTGAAAAAAATCTTGATTATATTGCCATAAAAAAATCTTTTCATAATCATTCCATCAATTCAATCTTAAGTACTCAATTTGAAAACTTTCCTAATTTAGATCGTCCAAATAAAATTATAGAGTGTATTTTTATTTATTTATTTATTATTACAAAATTAGTGGATGCCACACTTTTAGATCAAAAGTTTTAGGTTGGTCCTATTGTAAATGCTTCTTAATCTTGCGGAAAAACTAGAACTTTTACATCAATTTCATAAAACTTTGGAAGAATACTCCATGAAAGATATATTGTGAAAATTGTTGCATCACATACATAGAAATCTCATTTACTATGATCTTCACTACAAAGTCATAAAATTTAACAATTAAATCTATAAGATCCCAATCCATGAATTAATAGCTAAGGATTCATGCAAAATTAAATAAGTTATATTATAATTTACATCAAATAATGATGAAAAATCTAATTTTCTCCAAAATTAAATCATGCTTAATTCAATATATCATGAGACTTAGCAAAACAAAATGATTTAGCCACATATCAAATCATACATGAACCGGATCACCAATCACACCTAGGATTAAGAATTGATGACTAAGAATCTCTTAATTCTATAAACATCAAATAAATCTTATCTCATAGATCTTATCAATGTAATTATTTACCAACCATGTAAATAAAACAAGGTTAGATGCTAAACTTTTTGAAGAAAATAGACTAAAGAAAAAACAATCCAACCAAGTCCAATAAACTAATTTGTAGACGATCAATCGATTATGCTCCAATAATCTCCTTTATCGAATGATGGTGGAAATTGGTAGTGAGGCTTCTAATAATCCTTAAGATTGTTGTAATAATTGTTCAATCTAAATAATCAACAGATGAAGGATGAAGAAAGTGTAGAAGAACTCCTTATAGAGGCTTGGGTTGCCGAGCTTTCCCCAAGGATTATTGGCACTCTATTAGCCAATTGCCAATTTATTAAAAGGAATCTCAATGCTAATTTCCCTCCCAGGAATCTCAAGCCTTTTGGTAGTAAGCTGATCATTCTTTGTAGCTATGGTGGAAGTTGGCTCTCAAAACAAACACTTGGAAAGTTTATAAAACACAAGAAATACATCAAGAATATATAGAAATGGGTTAGAGAGATGTTGGGGTAAATTTGGTCATAAGCCCTATTGATTTGGGCTTAAAAACAGTCAAACTAGTCATTAGAGGCCCGTTGGCCCTATAACGGATGGGTTTCAATCGTTCTTCGTGGGCGATCATCGTAAACTCTCGAGAAAAAACAAAAAAGGAAAAAATCGTGGCGATAGTTGGCACTCTGTCGTGATCAATCGCCAAATTGTTTTTTGTCATAAAATGTTTCATGTGAGGGTACTGTATCATGGAGCTCATTTTGGCATGAGCAAATATAAGGGTAGTGATATTACTACACTTCTCTACTCTATTTTCCTACTCCGCTTACGTGGCACCAAACCACAACATGGATCCATGTAGTGAGGAGTGGGCATCTGTTGAACGTGCCATGAATTTTTATTGTGTAAATTATTTAGATAGGGCATGGATGAAAGGTTGTCATTGCCGTCCACATGTCTAAACAAGGTAATACCAGTATAACACCTTAGTGTGTCCATTTAAAAAACACCATTGAAAATTTTCTATTTTCAATATCCATTTCTATTGGAATTTGTAAGATTAACTCTCATAAAATTTTGGATCTTAACTTGAGAGTTTACTTTTATGAACACGTTTCATGTTGTACTCGATTACCCCTTGATCCAATGAAGTTTGTCTGAATTTAAAAAAAAACGGGCCCTATATTATATAGCTGACTTTGCTCTCTCTAGACCAAAAACATGAATGATGAAGCAAAAACTCTGGTTTTTTAGGGTAATATCTAGTCCACTTTTCTACTCTATGTTCCTACTCCATCGAGCTGACACAAGTTGATTGGCACGCCAACCCATGAACCCACTCCTCACCACATGAATCTATGTAGTGGTTTAGTGCCACATAACCGGAGTAGGAAAATAGACTAGAGAATTGGAGTAGTAATATCATTACCCTTTTTAAATAACCCAATGTTACTCTTCTGCTACCATAGTCCTCTACCAGAACACTTTTAAGTGGGGTAATAGGGCAAACTAAAAGGCTTCATTTTAAGCAACTAGTAATGCTGTCCAACCAGATGTTTGAAGTTGTACCTAATACTGAGCGAAGAAAAATTGTACTGTATTTAGGAATCGGCTCTTCGGAATTGTACTGTAATGCTGTCCTGTAGTCTCCTACAGGACATCTGGGCTGCAAACCTAGACACTACAGGTAAACATCATTCTGTCCTCACTTGATTCATTGACATCTTCTCCTAATGGAATTTTGGGGCCATGGGTTTGTCCCACATCGTTCAGGGCCCAGCAGTTCAAAATGGAAGGCCCTATGAAAGCTTTTGGGCATGTATTCCATTAGTCCCTGGTTGCCGGCCGATTGGAAAAAACAGCTCCCATCCATGGAATGTCGTATCGGATATCGGTAAATATCGGATGGCGAGAGAGACAAAATATCGGAGATATATCGGAGATATCATGTAAAAAATTATCGATGGTCTAAAATAAAATATTACCATATATATTCACAATATGACTCTTCAAAGGAGTGACACTATTCTTTTACAAGTAAAATGAGCATTCTAATATGAATAAATTTCTATGAAAATTTCGACAGAATCTCCCCTGTATTTTCAATCATATCTACAAAGTCTATTCCCTGTAAAAGTTCAATCATCTACAATAATCAACAATGACATAATCAACAATGATACAATCACCACAATCCAAGTTTTGTCACTACTTAAAATAATAAAATGTTACCATATATATTCATAATATGACTCTTCAAAGGAGTGACACTAATCTTTTACAAGCAAAATAAGCATTCTAATATGAATAGATTTCTATGAAAATTTCGACAGAATCTCCCCTGTATTTTCAATCATATCTACAAAGTCTATTCCCTGTAAAAGTTCAATCATCTACAATAATCAACAATGACATAATCAACAATGATACAATCACCACAATCCAAGTTTTGTCACTACTTAAAATAATAAAATGTTACCATATATATTCACAATATGACTCTTCAAAGGAGTGGCACTAATCTTTTACAAGCAAAATAAGCATTCTAATATGAATAGATTTCTATGAAAATTTCGACAGAATCTCCCCTATATTTTCAATCATATCTACAAAGTCTATTCCCTGTAAAAGTTCAATCATCTACAATAATCAACAATGACATAATCAACAATGATACAATCACCACAATCCAAGTTTCGTCACTACTTAAAATAATAAAATGTTACCTTATAAACTAACAATTTCATATACATAGAACAAAAGGAGTAATCTTACCAAGCATACTCACTAACTAATAGTAGTTCGAATGGCGTGGAAGCTGAAAATCTTCTTGAACCTGATATGAACTCGCATAAACTGAATCTAAATAGGCACAATATTGCTCCCAAGTCATACTTGTCTGGTATGCACGAAGATACTCTGTTATATAGTAGTAGTATTACTCATAAGGCATGCTCTGTAGGATTCCAAGCGGTGGAAAGGACGAGTTGTGCATAATATGAGAAAATGCACCCACCTCTGAACCACTGTAACCATATGACGATGAACTTGCAGAATTAGGTCTTCCTCCCCAACCATCACTAGAGGAGATTTCCATTGATGAGAACTGCTGTGAAATGCTATCTTCCATCTCACGTTGCATTTTTTGCCTCCTTCGGTTCATTTGCCTCTCACTTGCCGTCCTACCCCCCCCTCGTGCATGAACGACTCGATTTCGGCTAGATGAGGGAGCCTGCCTTGAACCATGGTCATAATCCTGTGTAGCATGTGTATATTCATCCTCACCGGTGAATGGACTCAAGTAATAGGCGCCACTTTGACCTCCCCTCCATCATGATAACCTCCACCATCGCCACCACCATAGCCTCCATCACCATCATCTCCACCACTGTCTGTTGTATTTGGGTTATCATCATCATCAGAGGGTGGGTACTCTACATGCATATGGCGGGTTGATGTCTCCTCATTTCTTTCCGACATCATAATGTTCTCCGTGACCCTATCAACATCTATTCCAACATCTTGTGATGCCGAAGCAATCACTGGATCAGGTCGTCCATCATCCTCATCCATTGTATTTTCAGCAAACCAATCAGCATAAGAATTTCCTATGTCATCTCCATCCACTCGTGACATTAGGTTAAATTTGTCCAATGGATCTTCTTCACTTTCGCCATGTCTCATATGATCATGCTCCATTGCCCTTATAATTAACTTCATGTTATAATGGCAATAAACTAATTTTTTTAACTTCTCATATGATAACCTATTCCTTGGTTTTGTGTGGATGAGAGAGAACGTGCTCCAATTTCGCTCACAAGGTGAAGACGATGCTGTATGAGAAAGAATACGAACTGCCAACAATCTCAAACTTGGGCACATAGTTCCATACATAGACCACCAATTGCCTGTATCAGAAAAAACTTTCAATTAGAACTTGACATATCTAAAGTATGGAGTATGGACATAACACTAACAATCATAAGACATAACACTTACCGGGTAACATATTTTTTCTTGATTCTTGTACATAGAACTCTCCAAATCGGCCACGTGCTTCTCGAAAAAGGGTAATCTGTGGACCAATGTTCATTCATGAATAATTTGAGGCCGATATACAAGTTACATAGCAGTAAGACACCATGTGATTACACTAATGTACCTCATTGCTGATATTGCCCGCCGTGGGTGACATTGGGAATAATTTATTGTACACCTCATGCACTGCTGTAGTCAATTCTATATTATATCCAAGCTTTTCTTCGTAATGGTACTTAGGATTGAGGTAATATGCTGCATAAAAGAGCAAACAAATAAGATTCAAATCAATTGTACATAATAAAGAAAAAATATTAGTCAAAAATCATACCAGCCTTGTACAAAGGTTCATCCATTGATTTCATCCACCTTTGGTCAATAATTTTGTGAACCCATTTGTAAGACCTAGGAGATGCTATTTGAATAGCCTTTTTCATTGTTTGTATTGCATGATAAACTCCACCTAATGTAGGAAATTTTTCATTGTCCAAGACCCGTAGAATTTCATGCATTGGTGTCATGATGGCTAGTGTATCTTTAACTCCATTCCAAAAGTCATTGTCTAATAGAATTGCCTCTACAAGTCTACCAGTTGGGTGATTATTAAAACCACAAGCCTCCCACGTATCACTTGTGAAGAAACTTCGTAATCTACCTTTTTCTCTTTGCAAGCTTTCCAAAGCTAGGTAGTTTGTAGCAAATCTTGTGGCACCAGGTCGAAGTAAATCATGACCACAAGTATTCCTCACTTCATAAACAAGTTTATCGTGGTTATAGATGAATCGGGTCATTTCTTTTGCTTTTCCTATAGTTGTTCCCACAAACCCATGTTTGCCAACAGCCTCAAACATAAGATCAAGGCAATGCTCACCACAAGGTGTCCAGTACAAGTTATATTTCTCCATTAATAACTTGCCCGCTTTTTTGAAGTTAGAGGCATTGTCTGTAACAATTTGTATCACATAGTCCTTCCCAACTTTATTGATCTGCTCCTCAATTATGGTTTTAATGTAGTTTGCATTCTTCTCTTTGCCTGATGCATCAACCGAGTCAATGAAACATACTTTTCCATTGCAGTAGACCATAAAGTTGATTATAGACATTTTAGTTGGCCCCATCCATCCATCACACAAGATAGAGACACCATATTCTTTCCACTCTAGCTCCATCCCTTGTATTCTTTTCTCCATATCAGCCACTTCTTTATCCAAATACGTACCGAGTATATTTTTTGGGCTAGGAGGAAAGACTCCTTTTCCAATATCTTGTGCTTCCTTTATCATGTTACGAAAGTGATAGTCATTTGCCACATGTGCAGGGACATGGTTGTAGATGAAAAACTTTGACACTGCCCTTTTAAACCTTTCTTTCAAGCCAGGATTGAACGAAGTTAGGAGACGCTGCTGGACACTGCTAGAACTTGCATGTCCCTTACTACTCTGGCTTCGTTTCAATAAAGCATTTATACCTCTTTCAGGCCTAGTTCCATCACTTTGAAGTTGTGATTGCTCATCGTGCCTTCTTGCTTCGCGATGATCCCTTGCTTCTTCGTGTTCATCATCATCGGACACACTAATTTCAGCATCTGCCTCATGTCCAAAGTGTCTAAGCTCATCGAGAACCCTTTTCTTCCCTTCTCTAAGGTGAGATGCCTTCTTTTTATTTGTTTCTTTCAATTCTAACAATTCTTTACGAATATGTTGAGGACACTCTTTGCATTTTGCAACATCCTTTCCGCTACCGGCCAAATGATCCTTTAACCTCGAAACTCCACAAGTTTTCATGACTTTTAAGCAATAATTACATCGCGAGCCATGCGCGCCTACTTGAGTGCCATGCTCCCAACCTTTGTCCATTGTTTATATAAACAACAAATCAAAATTGAACAAATATGAAACAAAGTATAAACGTCATGCCAATCTTAACAACAAATAGAACCAGATACTATCGTAATTGCATAGTTATGCCTTCACATACTATTATAGTGCTACAATTCATTTTTTCATCTTCAATCCATAGCTCAATACAACTACGTAATTGTCAATTTATCTCAAACAAGCGATCATTCATTAACAAAAAAAAAGAATAATATTTGGCCTAACTGCCTTAAACAGACACATATGCATCCCACGTTCTCACTGCGGAGAATGCTACACAGACATTAAGGTTCATCGTACAGATCGGCAGTAAAACTAAAATCAACACTAATCTTTAACAAATCAGAGAGAGAGAGAGGCAGAGGAGTACCTGGCGCCTGGCGGCCGCAGAAGAGGCGCTGTACGGTTAGAGAGGAGTACCCGTCGCCGGTCACCTGGCTGGCTTTTTCGCTCGGCCCGTCGCCCGTAGCTCAGCCGAGTCGCCGAGGCCCGTCGCCCGTGAGCCCTCTTTCCCTCTCTCTTTTTGCTCGGCCGTCGCCCCACACCCGTAGCTCAGCCCATCGCCGCCCGTCGCCGAGTCGCCGAGGCCAATCCCCCTCGCCCTCGCCCTCGGTCGACAGCCGTCCCCCTCGCCCACACCCGTAGCTCGGCCCGTCGCCCGTAGCTCAGCCGTCCCCGTCCCCCTCGCCCTCGCCCTCCCCGCCCTCGGTCGACAGAGACTCTGAGACCCTCGCCCTCCCTCACCCTCCGTCGACACTCGCCCTCGCCCTCGCCCTCCCCGCCCTCGGTCGACAGAAAATCTCAGCGGGCAGCCCCGGCCCCCGAGCTCGATCGGGGAAAAAAAAAACGAAACCGATATCGGTCAATATCGCTGATATATCGCCGATATATCGGCGATATTTGGAAAAAACACCCATTCCGAGATTACTCGGTCTCGGCGTATCGGTATGGTGCCGATACCGATATATCGCCGATATATCGGCGATATGACATTCCATGCTCCCATCTATGGGTTGAAGATGGGTTTCAGTAGAATCTGAGACTGAACCTAGCAACAAATTAGCAGCTAGTTGCCTTCCAGCTCATATCTTGGAGCCACAATGGAAATTTTCTAGTCTTTCTCATAGCCTTGACACCAATTCCTTTAGGGTGCGTTTTGCAACCTTGATTTAGATTTAGAGGTGTGATTTTTTAAATCCGGTCATTTAAAGAATCTCGTGGGATTTTGTAAATGACAGGGTATGGCCTGTCATTTTGAGCGACCCTCTTTTAAGTTATAATAAGAATCACGTCATTCTGGGGTGAGATTTTGGGGAAGAATCAAATCCCACCCAAAAATGAGTTGCCAAACGCAGGATTTAGACAAATCACGTGATTCTTAAAATCACAGGGTCTAAATCCACGTTGCCAAACGCACCCTAGCTGTTCTACAGTCTTTCTCGCTCTAGACTAGATGAATATGAAGTTAGGCAAATTTCATATCGCGCACAAATTGAAATAATTTCATATCACGTAGAGACTCGAAACTATTTGATCCTATCTCGAAAATGCTTGGGAGACTGTTCAAGAATGTACGAAACAAGTCGAAACTGCCTCTGAAATTTCGAGTCTCCATGCTAATAAGTTTGTATCTCGTGCACTAAATGTAATTTGTTCTATGAGGTTATGAATCATTTCTAAGTCTAGCAACTTGTGAGGACTTGTATAAAAAATAAAATAAAATCGTGAGGACCGCCAATATAAGGCCTGACAATGATCTACATAGCGAATTTGGGATAAGGAAGGTTTCAGACATATATTTTACTCCCTCAGTCTGAAAATATTATTACCATAGGCTGAAAATGTCTTTTTTAAGAACTTGGGCCCACAATGCTAGAGGTCTCCTCTGATGAAGTCCCATTGAAATTCTTTTCCCGACCGAGGAGAGAGAAAGTGGTTATATAATAAATGTATATTGTGGCGAGTATGTATAACCGTGAGAGACTAGTTAGACTCCTTCTAAGGGATATGTTAATTTATTTTTCAGACACGCAAATGCCGGTTAGGGTAATAATATTTCCGGACCGAGGGAGTACAATATTTATAATAATGTAAATTGATCATACGATAATGTAGAATCATGACTTATATTCCTCATGTTTGAATGCATATATGCTAAGGTGGTATGACGTATATTCCTTCGTAAGTGCAATATTCATCATAAAATTAGGGGGTGCTCTACGGAACTGGAATAGCTAACTCATTTGATCAAGAACAATAAACACACATGCTATATTATCCAAGCTGGTTTCACATGTTTTATCACTATGATATGGGAAGAGCGAAATAGGCGAATCTTTGTAGAGCATAAGTGTGAGATATATATCTTGGCCACAACCTTATCCACAGAGCAAAGGAAATCCTTACCGCCTTCCAACTCAATGAGATTTGCCTCACTCATAGCCCTTTCTTGCATACCTTTTGGGATGAGCACAACCCCTGAACAAAGTGTCTGGAGGGCTCTCAAGATTGGGAGGGATCGACTATTTTTGCCCTGTTTTTGGCATGGGGTGAACCAGTACTTTGTATTGTCTTTTATTTTCTTTGGGGTGTGCACGCCTCATGAGTCGTCGTGTTGAGGTGAGGTTATTATCGCTTGGTTTCTTTAGCACAATTTTTTAATTATAAAAAAAAAATCATGACTTTCTACTACCCATAATGCTAAACTCTTTTCCTATCCACAATTAACTTGACCTTATTGCTATGAAGTTACTCTCTCGCTCTCTCTCTCCAACTGATCGGACATTCAACATGGGCTAATTTAAGTAAACTGAATTAAACATTAAAACTTTGTGTATTAGGCCTTGAGCCCGTTCTCACAAATATAGGCCCAAACCCAAGTTGGGCTCCGCTCGAACATTCAACATGGGCTACTCTAGGCTCAATAAACTCGTGTGTTTCGACCCCTTTCCGATGGTCAAGATTGCACCTCCTTTGGTCTTTGTTTCTCTCCCTACGTTCATTTCCTTTTATAGTTTTTTTGGGGGGGTCATTGACTGCAGATCTCAGTGCCTTGTTTGGTTTTGCATATGGTCAATGGACTTTCACTTGTTCCAGATAAGAAACATCAAACTATAAAGTTGGAGAAACAGTTAGCATCACTTGAATATTTACTGTCCAAATTTAAAGGAATTTTGTGAGATCATTTTTAATTTTCTAGTAACTGAACTCAGACACCTCATATATGTTTTAAATAAGTTGAGGCAAAATAATAATTTGGCTGAATTATTTTGTCACTAATTACAACATTTAATTAATTAAAATATATCCTAGTTGTCACAAAATTGATAATCATTTTGACAAATTATACTCGCAAATCAATTTTATGTATCTGAGGAAGGCGTTAGCCAGTGCGCAGACTCATGCCCTCTGTGCACTAGGCTCTCCCTAAAATCAGTCGCAAATGAATTTTCTACTCCCTTTTTCGGTGCACCTTTAGAAGGAATCGAACAGCGCCTTATTACCTCTCCCACCAAATGCAAGTCTGTGTGCAGCCTTTTTTTTATAATTAAAAATTAATATTAAAAGAACAAAGGAGGATACAAAGGATAGAGGTTTACAACCAATTCCACAACTTGAGAAAAACAAGAAAAGGAAGACCCCCTAAAAAGAAGCTAACTAAGCCAAAGGATCCCTAAAACGACACCAATCAACTAGAAATGAAGGATGGCCGGGAGCACTACAGGAACAGCATGAGTATAACCCCTCCCAAACTATGAAGATCAGACCAATTCCAGAAAACACTGGCTAGATGAGGGATGGCGATCAATCACCAAAGCATTCCACTATTTCCAGTAGATTTGATCGATCGGAAGGGAGGGCGATCGATCGCGCCCCCAACTTGCGGCTCCATTTGAACTAGGTGATTGATCAGACCAAATCACAACAACTGAGCGAACTGAAAAACCGAGGCAGGCTAACCGCTCCAGAACCTAGATCAATGCCGAAGAGGATCAAACACCAGAGAGGATGACCAATCGGATAATACCAAAGAATCACGACTTCTAAGCCATGTCAAAAACTAAGCAAAGGAGCGGTCTTGTATTAACTTTTTCGTGCTCCTAATATGCTTTTGATGATGCTCTTCTTGATCATGCTAAAGCAAAATTTTGAAGAAAATTCATTCTAACAGTAGTAGTTTAGACAAAAGAAAAAAGAAAATTCAACAATCGTACGAGGTAGTTGTCAAGTTAGTTGGGCTACCATTTGGTAAACTTCCACATGTTTACAACTACAGCTAATACATTAATTTAGGTACAGATATTGTACTTAACAATGTTTGTTAATTAATATGCTCGATAATTATCACTACTTAATTATTATCCCAAAATAATCATTAATACCTGTACATTGCATGAGTCCTGGATATCTCAAGTTGTCAGGCCCCAAAATTCTTGGCCTTGTCAGAGTGCGGAAGTCGTCCCTTAAGCAAATAGTCTTGAAGCCGAAAACTCTGGCCCGTGACCGAATACTTGATCAACCCATCAAATACGCCATCATGAATAGACGTGTATTCGATATAAGACAGCTCAGTCTTAAACTAACATCATTAACATATATGAAATGGAAATTAAACATTCTAAATTGTCCCACAATAAAAGTCATCTAAAATAATTAATAACCAAAGTCATTAAGATTCTTGGCCAACATGCGAATAACATTAACACTGCTTTAAAGATAATAAAAATAACTTTGTCTTCCCACGGCTGTCTTCGAGCTTTTTCGTATCTGCACTTGCCCAAATCTATTCTTTCTTTACGCTTGCAACAGAGGATGCATGAGTATTCCAAAGAAATACCCAATAGGATGTAAAAACCCAAAGGAAACATAATATATGGCAAGAAAGAGGATTCAACCAAAGATGATTGAATAGCAGATAGTATTTGAATTTGTACAACAAGATTTCCTTTACCTGAGGAATAGTAACATTCAACAACACTCCCATACCCAGCAAATGTAGAGAGAAGAAAAAATCAATCATTAAGACTTTGAACCTCAATAGTGTAAGGAGAGAAATTATCATATTTCAAGACTCCGAACATCGAAAGTGTATGGGGTTCTAAATTCTGCTCTCAAACAACACCATCCGCAAGTGGTTACTTACCAGATCACCCTAGAGGTTCTCTCTTTGGAACCCGACCATGTGTCTAGGATGCTGACTCCATCAGTGCTTACAGACATAATGAGCGGAGACTACAAGACCTTCCGTAATATCTCGCAATCTAAAACGTACGTATATGCCTCTTTTTAGGCAGAAACTCCGCAAAGTTTGAAAATATCAGAGACCCCTCAAGATCTATCAATGGCTCTCTGAGCATAATATGAGTCTACTTCGGAGAGATCCCTGCAAGGTCTCTGGTAGAGGAACAATCAACATAAATAAATGGGCATTACTTCCCATGACAGAGGTATCACACGCTCTAGAATTCAATGCATAATTTCCAAAGATTGACTCACCAAAGGAGTATCAATGATATTTAAATATCTCTATCAGCATATGACTCACGAAAGGAGTATCAATGGGGTTTCATATCAGAAGTGCTACACATACTTCGCCCTAGATAGGACAACTTAAAACTCAACTGGGTTATGAAACATTGGTCCAGACTTCAAGGATCACGATTTTGAATGATGAGAAGTGATGATTAGAATTCCAATTGGAGATTAGGCTCGAGTCAATACAGTAAGTGAAGCACACAAGACACGCTGAAGACCAAACCACCCTTCATTAACCCATGATACTAAATATTATAACTTAGTCCATTCTTTGTACTACTTACTATTAAGTCTTGTAATGTATGAATAAATTTCATTACACACTTATCTTATTATACTCTCTTGTATTAGTAAGTATTAGGGTTTTTAGTCTAATTACAGTTTACTATTTTTTGCACATCCGTTAACTTTTGACGGTCCCCACCATCAGTACAATTCGATCTAGACTCTAAATTTTTTACTGTGATTATCCATATGAGTCTAGTTTCCAACCCAAGAGACAACATATTTTTTTTATTTTTCTATAATTAGTTATATTTAATTAAGTCCAATTCGTCAGCGCGGAAATAGTTCTGGCCGAGAACGCTATTCTTAGTTCTATTTGATTTATGAATATAATTATCATTAAATTATTTAATTCCTAACACTTAGTGGTTTCATATACATAATAGCATAATATAATTCCATTATTATAGTACCTTGTTCATCTAAGTTTTGGTTTGAATTTGATTTCCATCCTCCTTTAACCTCTAAAGCATTGTTATTTCTCTTGTACTTAACCCGTCGTACAATTGGACAACAATTCCCGTACACTCCAACATGTATCAGTACCTAATTATGGTCAACTTGACTCTCTTAATTACTGATCAGTACCCCTCATGGACGAATTACATTTTTTAGAGTGACCACAAACTGATATGGAACAAGGTTTCATACCCTTAATCCCCTCTTAGATCTCTCAATATGGAACAAATAATTACAGACAGTACTGATATCAATCAAAAGTGCATCAACAAAGGTTTCAAATTGAATAGTTCCCATCTAGGACTCACATGTATAACTCATAGATCGAACAATTGCATAGTCGACACATACTTCAATCGGTTTCATCAATCTTTATGTGTAAGAGCATGATAATACAAGGATCATGATCGTAATCAAAATCAAAGCAATTCCATAACATTGTCATGATATCTAACATCAGAATTCACAACATATGACATGTGCATGATCGAAAAGAATCACTAAGAATATCGGGAAAAAAAAACCATCCTACTTGATTTGAACGGAGTGCTTCTTTGATTCCCTGCGACGCTTGTTGCTACCTCTACACGATGCCACCTTCAACACTTGAATTAGAGAGGTCTTTGGACTAGAGAAGAGGAGTTAAGGGTACTGGTTTGGAGGAGAGGAGAGGAGAAAACTTAACCAAGAGTGAGAGGGGTGGTCAGCCAATTGCATGGGCCGGCCACTCCAATTTGGAGTTTATATATTAGGGTTTCCTATTCTTAGTTGAAACCACTTTCCTCTGATTGATACTTACCCCCTCCAATCTCAGCCTTTCATCTAATCACACCCCAAATAGGCTATGGACGTCCCTTCCAATTTGTTACCAAAATCAGTTAGGATTTAGATCTATTCTAAAATCAAATCTTTCAAATTGATCCTAACTACCCAATTAGGAAACTGCCTAATCTCCCAACCCCCTTTTTAGACATCCCTTCAAATTTGATTTTCTTTCTCCGATCTGATTGGTTGGTAGTGATCCGGCGAATATTCTATTCCCTTCCCTGATTGGCTAACATAATTACCAATAACTGACTTAGTTACTTTCCTGATTTACTACTGGTTGCACTCCTTATTTACTACTAATAATCAAATCTTCTTCGCTACCATAATCTTTTCTAATTATGATGTGTAACCAACGAAGATTTGCACTCATCCATTCTACCAAAAGTGTCTGGACGTCCTTGACTCTGGCATCCACGTGTCTGACATCTACATGCCTAACATCCGGTACTCCGGCATCTTGTGCAAGTGACACACCACTCCATCCTGTATCAACCACGTACCACGAGTCTTAACCAATTTCTCTCACTCGTATGCATCCCAATACACATCTCGCACCTACCTAGGCACCTGGCCCCATGACCTGGCATCAGGTGAGCTCGACCCCTGGCGCCAGACCAGCTTCAGCGCTTGGTAGAGCCTACTGCCAGAGCTAGTCCTCATGCCCGAACTAACCTGCCTAACTCAATTCATTGATAAATAAAATTCTAATGCATCACATACATTCCAAACAATAAACTCACATGACATAACAGAATTTCAATTAGGCAACTAAATTTTCCTTATTTAGGCCAGTTTCCTAAAATAGCAATTTAGCAAGTCATACTAATTTTCCAAGTGTTACATCGTCCTCTCTTAAAAAGAACATTTTGTCCTCGAAATGCCAAAACCAGTTTCTAAACAATTCAAGATAGTTTCGAATGATTTCTTCTTCTCTTGGTATTCTAAGATAGGCTCACTCCTTATGGCAACTGCATTTGCCAAATGTTAGGCTAGCCATGCACAAAATTGGAATCACAAAAGTCAATCAAAACAATACCGCCATCAAAACCCTATCTCCTATTAAATATGGGTTTCCTCTAGACCTCCAAGTACAACAATAGATCTCCTGCCAAAACTCTATCAAACATGGACCGAAAAGTACTGTCATTATCCTCATTCATCCTCTCTTTATTTGGGCAATAGGTTGAGATGTGTCCCTACTCTCGGCATATGTAGCAACTTCTAGTATCCTTTAGACACGATTTTCCAGGATGATCTTGCTATCCTCAAAATCTGCATCGATTTTCTTTATTTGGGCAATATGGAGCAATGTGTCCTTTCTCATTGCATGAGTAGCAACTTCTCATATCCTGCGGGCACGACCTCCCATTGTGATCCTGTTGTCCATAAACTCCGTACTTCTTCCTGGTATGATTGGATTGTTGGGTTTGACAATTTGGCGGACCTAGAACATTCTGTTGTTTAAGAGGTCAATCATTGTTCCCCTCACTGCTTCTATATCTCTTACTATTAAGCTACTTCGAGTTATTGATTTAGGTTGAAATAAACCAGGCAGTTCGGCATCGATGAGGAGGATTGTCATCAGTGAAAAAAATTGGAGGTTGGATTTCATGTCTCTACAATCACTTTAGCCTAATTTGTGTTTTGATTAGATTTTAAGCTTGAAAAGTCGCCATTAATGGCGAATTTAGAATGCAGAAGAAAAGAGCAATGGAGGAGGAGGAGGGGGGCTACATTAGCGGCCCAGTGACCACCAGGTGACGAGACGACCTCCGTCAGGCCCCACCGCAATTCAGTGGCAATGGAGGCCACAGTCAAGGCCGAAAAGGCAATAGTTTTTTACTCCTTCCATTTCATGCTTCTTTCTCCATATTTGCCCAGACCACAGGCAGACCATGGGTTAGTGGAGAAGAGGAGGTGAAGGGAGGAGGGTGCCAATCGGGCAGCGGTGGCACGACGATAGCTGTCGTGATGGCTGCCCACCCCAAGGCGCAACCCGGTGGCGGCAGATAGAGATCTACTGCCATCTGGGTCATGATGGTCGAGAAGGAGAGGGAAAGAGAGAAAGGCTCTAGCCAGGCAGCGGCCTCATAACAACAGTCGTCGTGATGACCTCCCATCCACTGCATGGCCAAAGGACAACCAGAACCAGTCGTCTCCTTGAGGGAGACAACCAGTTCGGTTCAGGGTCAGGCCCGATGGGCCTGGTTCACATCCAGACCGGATCCAGTTCTAGCCCAAACCGTCTTTGAAAAAAACATTGTTCATGACCAGTGATAGGACATGTTCATGAACGGACAATTGATTGTGAACATCATTCTAGACATCAACCAGACGCGGTTTTTGAGCTTGATACAAGCAGAATCCGGACATGAACAGTGAATCTGGTTCACAATCTATTTTAGATTAAAATTGTCTGTAGATATCCACCAACCGTTATAACTATTTACAATGAACAGTAGCTTCTAACCGTCTGTGTATTGTAAAACAGTTGGGTACATACAGAGCCAACATGATACATAGGCTCAGTTTTATTGTTTTGGGCTTTTTGATAAATAATTTCAAGCCCAAATTGATGTAGTATATTTATGAGCTTTATGTTAGTGTATTTATAGGTTTTCTCCCTGATTTTATGCTTAATGTTATTTGAGGATCTTGATGATAAGGAAAATCTTACTAATAAACCAAGATGGTTTAGTGACTTAATTATTTTAAGAAATATAATAAAATGAGGATATGAGGGTTAAGTTTGAAGGCTGTAAAGAACCTAATCAAGATAAGGACTAAAATACCCTTAGAATTGGGAGTCCAATCATGAGTGAGAGTGACTTCTGATCAAGTGACCGATTGGCTGTTAAGTCATAGGTCAGACAATCTGTTTGACTATTGAGCCAGAAGTCTTAGATTATATAGTATAACTCTAAGAGGAGTTCATAGTAGTAATGCAGTGATACGGGCTAAGGATCACACGATATTGGTTGGGCTTTAGGCTGTTTTGCATCTTTCCTATGGGGGAAGCTCTGCACTTCTATTCTACATGTTCCCTATGATGGAAACTCTGTGTTAGTGGTACCTGATGAGGACCACCTTCTATTTGTCAGGTGTACGTTGTTTGTATCTTCTCTATGGATCTTAGAGAGAGCTTTTGCATCTTCTCTTAAATATTAATACAACTATTGTTTTGTTGATGATTGTGATACAGTATTCCACTGAGTATTTTTATACTCAGCATCTTCTTGTGATGTCGGTGCTTCTGTGGAAAGCTGACTTCACGTGGCATTTGGAGTTATAAACGACTTGGAAGTGAGGATGTCCTAAAAGCTTTATAGTATACTTCAACGTCTTAATTTTTTCAGAACTTTATAATAAAGCGTGAGCGCCAACTACTTTCTAGTATATTTTGAGTTGGATTACAGACTTGCACATGAAGGACTTGCATTGGTTTAATTGACATCACATTTGTAATATTATATGTATATATGATTTTGTATTCGTAATTGTGAACCCCAGTTATCA
>JBCJFD010000047.1:0-35131 GCA_039654745.1 Houttuynia cordata
TAATCGTCGGATCATCCAAGTAAACAAGCATCACATCAATATCTGTCACAGCCTCGAGATATGGTTTCAATCGGTAACCATTGACTTTGAATGTAGTCCCATCCTTTGGATTATAAATCTCAACCGCTCCATGAGAGTAGACTTGTTTCACAATGTAAGAGCCATACCACCGAGAACGAAGTTTCCCAGGAAATAAGTGTAGCCGCGAATTATAGAGTAACACTTTCTGATCAGGATGAAAAGATTTCCTGGAAATCATCTTGTCATGTACAGTTTTGGTTCTCATCTTGTAGAGTTTGGCATTCTCATATGCATCAAAGCGCATCTCCTCTAACTCACTCAGTTGGAGTTTTCGCTGCTCACCGGCTTTATCCATATCGAAGTTGTACGCCTTAATAGCCCGATAAGCCCGGTGTTCTAACTCAACAGGTAAATGGCAAGCTTTGCCATATACCAATCTATAAGGAGAGACATGCCAATAGGGGTCTTGAAAGCTGTCTGGTAGGCCCAGAGTGCATCATTCAGTCTCAAGGACCAATCCTTCCTATCGGGGTGAACCGTCTTCTCCAGAATCTGCTTGATTTGGCGATTGGAGACCTCCACTTGACCACTCGTCTGAGGATGATATGGTGTGGCAACCTTGTGGGTGACAGAGTATTTCTTGAGAAGAGCTTCAAAAGACCTGTTACAAAAATGAGAACCTCCATCACTAATAATAGCTCGAGGAGTTCCAAACCTGCTAAAAATGTTAAATTTTAGAAAGTCCAGCACAACTTTTTGGTCATTGGTCCTAGTGGCAATAGCTTCAATCCACTTAGACACATAATCAACAGCAACAAGAATATATGTATGACCAAAAGATGGTGGAAAAGGTCCCATAAAATCAATACCCCAAACATCAAATAAATCAACAATCAAAATTGGTTGTAGGGGCATCATATTCCTTTTAGACAAGGCTCCCAGTTTTTGACACCTATCGCAAGATTGACAATAAGCATGAGCGTCTTTAAATAGAGTTGGCCAATAAAAACCACTTTGAAGTACTTTGGCCGCAGTTTTCTTTCCACCGAAATGTCCACCACAGGACTGAGAGTGAGAAAAAGATAAGATGCTATGAAACTCACTCTCGGGGACACATCGTCTTATGACTTGGTTAGCACATATCTTAAACAGGTCAGGGTCATCCCAATAGTAATGTTTGACGCGAGAGAAAAATAAATCTTTATTATGTTTAGACCAAAAGGTTGGGATTTGACCCACAGCAAGATAATTCACAATATGTGCAAACCAAGGTGGAGATGTAGTAGAGACAGCAAAGAGCTGTTCATCAGGGAATGCATCTCTTAGAGGGTCATGGCTATGCAGATCAGGAATAGGAATTCTGGATAGATGATCAGCCACGACATTCTCAGAACCCTTAGTCAAATTCCTGGAGAAGTAAAATCCAACGGATCAGCCTTGGCTTGGCATCCTTCTTGGAAAGAAGGTACCTCAAGGCTGCATGATCAGACTCCCCAGGAGATATGACCTGAATTTATCTAATGCAAACACAACAGCAAGCAACTCTTTTTCAGTGGTGGTATAATTCAATTGAGCATCAGTGAGTGTCTTGCTAGCATAGTATATAACATGAGGAATTTTGTTGATGCGTTGGCCTAACACTGCCCCTACAGCAAAATTCGATGCGTCACACATTATCTCGAAGGGCAGTGTATAGTCAGGGGGCTTAATGATGGGGGAGCTAGAGAGGAGGGTTTTGAGCTTTGTAAAAGCATCTTTGCACGAATCATCAAAGTCAAATGGCACGTCTTGACCTAAAAGATGACATAATGGACGTGATATCTTGCTAAAATTTTGATGAATCGACGATAAAACCCTGCATGGCCAAGGAAAGACTGTATTTGCTTAACTGATGTAGGCGGTGGTAAATTAGCAATCAGGTCAACCTTGGCCTTGTCAACCTCTATACCCCTTTTTGATATAACATGTCCAAGCACAATCCCCTGTTGAACCATGAAATGGCTCTTTTCCCAACTTAACACTAAATTTGTTTCCTCACAGCGTTTTAAAACCAAAGCAAGGTTATGCAAGCATTCATCAAAACAAGTGCCGAACACCGAAAAATCGTCCATAAAAACTTCCAAAATTTTATCAATCATGTCGAAAAAAATGGACATCATGCATCGCTGAAATGTAGCAGGGGCATTACAGATAGGGGTGTTCGCGGCCGGCCGCGTCCGAGGTGTCCGTGGCCGTGTCCGCGCCGAGAGAATCTGTCCGTAGATTCCGGCCACGGACACGGCCAAGGGACCTCGGACAGCCGTCTGTCCGAGGTCCGAGGAGGAGGGGCGGCTGCCGGCGGGGTGGAGGAGGGCGGCGGGGTGGAGGAAGGCGGCTCGAAAAAAAAAATCACATTTTTACCTCGTTTCCGGTCGCGGAAGAGGAGGGACGGCGCCGCGGCGGAGAGGAGGGACGGCTGGGCTCGCGGGGAGGAGGGGAGGGCGGCGGGGGGTCGCAGGAGGGGGTCGGGGAGGGCGGAGGGGGTCGCGGAGGAGGTCGCGGAGGGCGGAGGGGGTCGCGGAGGGGAGGGCGGCGGGGGTCGCAGAGGGAGCAGAGGGGAGGGCGGCGGGGGTCGCAGAGGAGGGCGGAGGGGTCGCGGGAGGGGGTCGCGGAGGGGGTCGCAGAGGAGGGCGGCCGGGGTCGCGGGGAGGGCGGCGAGGGTCGCAGAGGGGAGGGTGGCGGGGGTCGCATAGGGAGCAGAGGGGGGGAGGGGAGGAGGGAGGGGGGTATAAAAAGGGGGGAAATGTCCGTGTCCGTCGGACATTCGGCCACAGACACGGACAGCGAATCCACGGACAAATTTATACGGACACGGACACGGACAACCTCTGTCCGTGTCCGTGTCTGTCCAGGAACACCCCTAATTACAGAGACCAAAAGGCATTCTTCGATACGCAAATGTACCGAAGGGGCATGTAAAAGTCGTCTTTTCCTGATCCCCTGGAAAAACTAGCACTTGATTATATCCTGAGTACCCATCTAAAAAGCAATAAAACTCTTGGCCCGCTAGTTTCTCTAGGATTTGGTCAATGAATGGGAGAGGGAAATGATCCTTACGGGTATTGGAGTTCAGTTTCCTATAATCAATGCATACCCGCCAGCCCGTGGTTTCTCTTATTGGCACAAGTTCACCCTCTGAGTTTGGTTTCACCGTGATGCCCGATTTCTTAGGGACGACCTGGATGGGGCTCACCCACTCACTGTCAGAGATAGGGTATATAATTCCAGCATCTAACAATTTCACTACCTCTTTCATCACCACTTCTCTCATGTGTGGGTTCAACCATCGCTGCCCCTCCCTAGAAGGTTTAGCCTGGTCCTCCAGGTTTATGCGATGCATACACACAGAGGGGTCTATACCCCGGAGGTCAGCTACTGTCCATCCTATAGCTCGCCGGTGTGTGGTAAGAATCTCCAACAACTAGGTTTCCTGGTCAATAGATAGGCTAGATGAGATAATTACAGGAAGGGTGGTGTTGGGTCCTAGGAAGATATATTTGAGGGAGCTAGGAAGGGTTTTGAGTTCAAGTATGGGTGGGGATTCTATAGAAGGTTTAAGTGGTGGGGCGGTAGACACAGGGAGAGGGTCGGGGTGGGGTCTCCATGGGATATGTCCAGGGTAGAGGGCAGCTACTAAATGGTGATGGACCTCCTTAAGGTCAGGTGTGCCCTCATATTGATCGATCCAGTCATAGAAAAGGGTGTGCTCGAGGGCATCCTTAAGCATAGTAAAAGGAAGGTACTCCTGGACGAGGTCATCTAGGTCGTCAACCATAAGGCATCAGCTTCACTCGAGGGTTGTTGGGAAGCACTAAAAATATTTAATTTAACTTTCATGTTCCCAAATGAGACGTTCATGAGCCCTGACCTACAGTTAATGGTGGCATCGGCTGTGGCTAGGAAAGGGCGGCCAAGGATAACAGGAATTTGGGATTTGGAGTTGGCAACTTGTTCCATGTCTAAGACGACAAAATCAACAGGAAAGTAGAACCGGTCAACTCCAACAAGAACGTCTTCTATAATACCTCTAGGTCTGCGAATGGATCGGTCTGCTAACTGAAGGGTGACTGAGGTGGGCTGCAACTCTCCTAAGCCAAGTTGTTCATATACGGAGTAAGGGAGAAGGTTGACACTGGCCCCTAAGTCCAAGAGAGCTCGGCTAATGGTATGGTCACCTATGACAATGGATATAATAGGGACACCTGGGTCCTTAAATTTAGGTGGCATATCACTGGTCAGTAGAGAGCTTACTTGGTTGGTCAAAAAGACCTTTTGGGTGACATGGGATTTGGTTTTTCTCTTTTGGGTACACAGGTCTTTCAGGAACTTGGCATAGGCAGGTACTTGTTTGATGGCATCTAAGAGGGGAAGGTTGATCTTAACCTACTTGAACACCTCTAACATTTCCTTCATTCGTTGGTGGGACTTACTGAACGGGGAGGGTTGGTTGAGGCATTGAGGGAAAGGAGCCCTAGGGATATAGGATTTTTCATTGGTGGGCTCAGCTGGGACATCCTTCTGTGGTGGGAGACTAACAGGATCAGGCATAGAGGATGGGTTCTGTTTCTCAAGGGGAAGGTCCTCACTCGCAATGGTTGGGTCTCTAACCTGATTGTCAACTTGTTTTCCATTTCTTAGGGTAGTAACGGCTTGCACCTGCTCATTTGGATAATGGGAACCTTCAACGGCGAACTGGCCTCTAGGGTTCTGCTGTGGTTGGCTGGGCAAGGTTCCTACTTCCCTACGGTTCATAGATTGGGCCAGCTGTCCTAATTGGGTTTCTATTTTGGCAATGGATTGTGTATGGGAATGGACAAGCTGGGCCTGGGTTCTTAGCTCACCTTTCAACTCCTTGTGTTTGGATTCTATCTAAATTTTTATATCAGCTTTTATTTCAGTTAAGGCGGCTAGCATTTGGCTCATTTGGTCTTCTAGGGATGGTTTCCTGTTGGCTTGGCCAAATTGGGGAACTGTGGCTGGCTAGTAAGGCTGAGCATGGTTTTGGAATTCCTGTCTTGGGGCCTGGTTAAAGGCGGGCCCCTGGTTAGGTTGTTTCCAGGCGAAATTTGGATGATTTCGCCACCCCGGGTTATAGGTATTTGAGTAGGGGTTATTGGCTCTATGATAGGTTTGTGCAAGGTTGACGTGCTCCTGGACAAGATCATGATACTGGGAGGCTGAGGGGCAGTCAACAATAGTGTGCATAGGGCTGGCACAGATGGCACATGCATCTTGAGAGGTTGGGGTATAAGGTGGGGTCTGTGAGAAAAACCTGTCAAACCTCTCAGTAAGGGATGCCACTTGGTGTTCTAGGTTCGTGGTAGCTTTAACATCATACATGCCTCCCTTTGAGGCACTCCTGCCAGGCATATGGCCTTCAGATCTATAAAGGGTGGCACTGTGTAAAGAGTTTTCACTCAGGTCCTCTAATAGATCCCAAGCATCATCCGGGGTTTTCTTTATGAATGTGCCTCCACAGGAGGCGTCTATTAAGGTCTTATGCTGATCGCACACACCCTCATGAAATCTCTGTAATAATTGCCACTTGGGCACATCATGGTGGGGACAGGACCGGAGTAAGGATTTCATCCTCTCCCAGCTTTCATGGAATTGTTCATTAGGTGTCTGGGTAAAGATGATGATTTCATGGCGGATCTTATTGGTCCGCCCCACAGGAAAGTATTTCTTGAGGAATTCGGCTTGAAGTTCCTCCCAAGTGGAAATAGAGTTATGCATAAGGGAGTATAGCCATTCCTTGGCCCTATCTTTTAAGGTGAAGGGGAACAACCTAAGGCGCACCTGGTCATCAGATAGTGTAAGTTTAAAGGTTGTGTTAACCTCTAGGAAATTTTGTAGGTGCCTATAGGGGTTCTCATTTAATTGGCCATGGTATGTGGGCAGCATCTGGATGATGTTTGGCTTAATTTCAAAATTAACCACGGTTGCAGGAAGTAGGATACAGGAAGGGGAGGTGTAGGCAGTGGGACGGTAGTAGTCTTGCAGGGTACGGGCATGGGGCATTAGTGGATTCTGGTTTAGGCCATTCCCACCCCCAAGGTTCATGTTGTCCGCCATTGGATAAATTTCAGGGATTGGTTGCTAGGAGTTCTACAGATTCTATATAGGCGCTCAGGATCAGGATCAAAGGCAAGGTCGGGGTTCAGGGAGCGACGACCATGCATGCACAATAAAAATCAAACAAAACCTGTGCAATCCTAATAACGACAACTAGCAAGCATCAACCCTAGATAACGACAACTAGCAACCTAATAGCGACAACTAGCACGTCATGCAATCCCACAAAGAAAAGAAAAACACCAAGCACCCAAAGTTACTCTAAAAGAAGGTTAAGAGAGTGCAAATAGTGGGAAGGGATGGCCCTTCCAACGATGACGAAAATCAGCGTCCTCTCTTAATCCTGCAAAAGAAGAAGAATGAAATTAAGCGACTGAAAATAAATCTAAATTAAACTAAACTACTCTAAAACTAACTATGATAAGAATTGACTAAACTATTATGCCGTCCCCGGCAACGGCGCCAAAAACTTAATCGTTTAAAATTAAACCCTTGTAAGTGCGCAAGGCAATTGTACTACGGCGAGTATTAAAGGGTTGTCGAACCTCAGGGACGGTGAATATTTTACCAAATTCAAGAGAAGTAAAAGATGTAATTTAATTAATATTAAAGAAAGCAATGGACTTTATCTAATCTAACTGAGATTTAATCAATATGGAGAAATATCAAGGCAGAGAATCCACCACTAGACATGCAATTACTACTCTCAATTATTATTACGCTCAAATTGACATGATATGGTAATTTGTGTTCATGGTCAGACACACAAATCACAATGAATTCACTCACGTTCTTGGTCGGACACGAGAGTTCATCCACTAAAAATTAATGTAGATAATTCTATCCTTGGTCGGGCATAGAATTATCATTTGGGCTAATGATCCTATCCTTGGTCGGGCATAGAATTAACACCAGCTTACTTTTAGCACAACGCAGGAATTGAAAAGATCTAATTTCATGCAAATCAATCAAGTCTATGGTCAAGCACTCAAAAGAAACTCATGAAATCGCAGTAAGCATAAATCATAATCAACTGATCCTGAACCCCCATCCAAGCATGACGTGTGAGGGAATATTTTTGGTGCCATTCCAGGATTTGATAATATTGCTGATAGACCAATTCTGTAAGCGAACACCAGGTTTGGGGTTTGAATTGATTGTTAAATGGGTAATAAATAAGTTTTGAACTGTTTTGAAGGAGGACAAAAGATGATTATGCCTACTCTCTGTGGTGAAATACTGGATCGCAACAACAATAATCGATTTCATCTATGCTGGATGGAAATACTTCTCCCCCATTATGATTGCTTCTCATTTAACAGTTTTCTCTAATAACACATAATAACTCTCCGTAGGGATTTACATTTCTTGTTTGTAAAGTCAAGGGAAAACAATGTAGCAAAAGCAGCAAAAAATTGTTTTGGGAAAAAAAGAAAAATATTAGACAGAAGCTCTATCTGATGGGAACAGGCTCTTTACATACCTGAACAAGAAGAAAAAATGCCCAAACAAATGCAGTTTTTTACTCATCAACTGCAATCCATAAGGACTGCTACAGAATTTCCGGGTACAAGTACAGTTCTTGATCATTGAGCAGGTCAATCTAATTGCTAATCTAAAAATGAGCAAGGTTCTGTGGATTTCTTATCTTGCTTGAGTATCTGCTCTGCTCTCCTTTTCTAATCATCCTTCTCATCAATTCTTCCAAATGAGAAATCAGATTATAAGCACCTGATTGTTGCCGAGTAAACCCAACAGCAAGTTACATTCCATTGCGATGCAACATTCACAATCAAAAGAACTTTTCCCTTGTAAATGCTCAAGTCCACGTCATTTCCCCTAGCATCCTGCCAGTTTTGTTAAGTAAGTTACATTCCAAGCTGAAACTAGGATGAATATAATCTATATCCGGATGAACACAAGTCAGAAAAAAAAATATAATATGAGTAAGCAATCAACAGAAGAAAGACCATCTGGTTCCATTACATTCACTGTACCAAATGGTTCCAAAGGACTCAAAGCTAGATTAACATAAGCAGATTACGACATAATAACGCAGAAATGCTAGCAAAATAATGTAATTTCATCATGAAAGCAGGTTTCTGTCACAATCTCATCATGAAAGCAGGTTTCAAGTACCATGACAGAATAATATTAGACTCTTGAACATTGTTTTTCCTATGGGTTTCTATAGAGTATATGAAAGAATGAAGTTTGAAAGTAGAATGATTAGTATCCTAGCTGCATGAATATAGAGGAGTAAAGATCAATAAAATAATGAACCTCTCTATGGTAGTCATTAGAGCTAATAAGAATATTGATGAGAATATCACAACCTATTGCATAATATCCCTATGGAAAATGAATAAAGTAAAACTAGTGTATAAAAAATTCATATCTGGAACATATATTATATTATAGACACAGCAAAAGGTTGTATTACTCCCTCTGTCCCTATATTATAGTCCTATTTGGTTCTTCAAAATGAACCCAAATAGAATTATTAAAATGAAGAGAAGGGAGTACAACAAGGTCAGGGCATAAAATGTGATAAATTTTTTTTAATAAAAATGACTAACCCAAATACATTGGGTACTTCATTCAATTACGCTATCATTGTTTTGATTTCAAATTACATTGAATTCAACCAATAAAGCTGAAGCCCCATATCCGCTCATATCATTTACCAATCTCTATACTAATTCATTAAAAAATCCATATTTAAAATACAATTCTATGCAATGAAACCAGTTCAGAGAGGTCATAAAGGATCAGGAACCAACAAACACCACAACACCAATAGTACACCAAACAGAAGAAAATCTGATGTTACATATAACCAAACAGATACAAATTACCAAAAACCTGATACCCACATAACCAAACAGTCCAAAATCACATATTACATAATCAGATGTTCGATTCAGCATACTAACCTTGACAGTGAAATCATGAACCGAACCTGCCATTTCCAGACAAAAATCTGAGCTTTTGATCAAGAACAGATAATTGAAAATCCTCCAAGCAGAGACAAGGCAACCTCAAGACTCGATTCGATTGAAACAATTCGGAAAAAGTTGAAGTGAAACTGATTCGGCGATGGAGACAAGGCAACTGCCAAGCCCAGCACCCGCAGATCTCCATGGCGAAGCGACGAAGATGAAGCGTGCAACTTTGCGGCGGAGAAAGGAAACCGCACCCTCAATGGCGAAGCGAAGCGGCGGAGTTGAGGGGAGAGGGCAACACACGGGAATGGGAGGGTTTTTTTTCCCGTAGCGAGCTTCTTCTCGAGAATCTCGTTCTTAGGAGATTCTCGATGAAGTCGACTTTCCGACTTCACTACAACTTCTAATTCTTCCGCAGTAGCGCTACCAAACGCGTTACTGCGGAAAGCGGCACTTTCTGTAAGAATCCCTTGCGGAAAGTGCCAACCAAACGGTACCTAAGGCTGATCATTGGTGAAGACCTAGGCTCCGTTTGGTAGCCTTAAAAGAAGCTGGATTCTATCCAGCTTCCTTTGGGAAATGGAGATTTTCCAAAAGAATTTCAATTCACTTCTGTTACAACTCTCTTAGTATTAGGCTATTAGGCTATTTACTTATGCTATTTACTTATTTGCATTAGGCCATGTGGGCCACTACAGTAGGAATAGGCTATTTACTTATTTGCATAACATGGCCCATCAGCTTTAGGCCCCTGCGCCTATATGTAAGAGACGACTTGTTTGGTTTAGGGTATTGATGAATAAATTCCTAGTTTTTCTCCTCCCTCTTCTCTCCTCCTTCTCTTCTCTCATCTCCTTCCCTACCCCTTTTGCCGCCGGCTTTTGTGCATCCTCCTAGGGTGCACAACAACTTCTTCCGATGGCATTTCTTATAATTTCCGAAAAAAGATAGGGGCGTTTATAAAAAAAACGCGGTTTCATGTGAAACTGCATTTTTTTATAAATGCCCGTCTTTTTTCAGAAATTACAGCTTTTGCCACCGTGACCTAAATTCATCAAATGAAGTGGATTCTTGCCAACCAAACACCTTTTTTAAAAAACCTAGATTCATATCTAGAATCTATATTTCCTACTCCTAAAAGTGCTAACCAAACAGGGCCCTAGTGTGACCGGAAATTCCTTAGTCCGTACATTAGTTACTAACTTTCCTATCATACATATCTTTGGTAATATTTATGTATCCTTCTATAACTCATTTCTTCTTAAAGCTAGTCCAAATGAGCTCTCTAGGCACTCTATCTAGGCATCTACACTATCTTTTATCTCTATTTTTTTTCATTAGATAGCTCAGATGTCACGCCCCGAATTTCAAAACCTCGAATAATGCGCGGAAGCACTAACTCATTGAAGACCTTAAGGCTGAAAGCCAGGACATGACCGAATACTCGATACAACTCTATCCATTCCAGATTGCTTAAACAATTATCCATTAAATACAGAATACTGAAATAAGGATTTAAATAGCTCATACTGATTATACATTACAAATCCAAATTAAAAAATAAACATCTGAAGCATAAAAGCCACATAGACAAGTTCGTTACAAGAAAATAAAAATAACAAGTCTTTGCATAAACTTTATTGGCCTGGGAGATCAGCAGCTATCCCAAACTACTCCACTTCACTCTTTCTTGATTCCTGCATCAAAGGATGCATGAGTATTTCCAAGGAAATACCCAGTAGGATGCCGGAATCCTACCGAACAAAATAGGTAATAGCCAAGACTCCAGATGGTACAAGATAGAACAGTTATCAGATTTCCAGGAAATAATAAATGCATAGTAAACAATGAATTCAAGGACTAGCACTCTATCAAATTCCGGACATTTCATTGGAACAGTTACAATTCAGGATAGACTCCAACATACAGAGTATTGGAATTAACAACTTCTGCTCTCAGGTCAGTCCTCTTCACAATTGGACATCTATGCCAGAACATCCTAGAGGTTCTACAGAGGAACCCAGCCACGCGTCTAGGGATGCTGGCCCCATCGGTGCTTACGGGCACAATGGGCGGAGACCACAAGACCTTCCGTAATATCTTGTAATCTAAATACGTACGTTTTACCTTCATCGGCTGAACTACATAGGTTCAATAAATCATCCGAGATCTCGCAAGATCTAGCAATGGCTCTTGAGCATACTAGGATTCCGATCTAAGAGTGTTCAACAAACTCTTAGTGAAAAACAGTTTACATGGAACTAAGACACTCAAAAGAAATGAGTAAGGATTCTCTCATTTAGAGATCCAGGATATTCGTATCAAAGAATAGACTCTCTAAAGAGTTGGTCAAAGACTCTGTCAAAATTATCCAAATGGACTCTCATTGGAATACTCAATCTCATAGAATGGTCAACAATGAATGACTTTGATTATGGTTCATCAAGGTTCGAAGCACCAATCGCCTCAGCGTACTTAGCCTAGATATGACAATTCCCATGACTAAGAAGTTCAGGTTATTGACATCAATAAGAGATCGGACGCAGTGCACAAGTTGCGGAATTTGCTCAAAGGAAACCCGTGAGCAAAGAATAAACCGATGACTTAGATTCCAGAGACGATTATTAACGGACAGCACCCAATATTTCCCTATTCATAATCATATAATCTGGTGTTACTGTACATATTACCCTCAGGTCATACAATATATAAACCCCATCGTAATATTATATGTGTATTCACCCATTTTTAGTATCTAGTACTTAACCGAAATAGGGTTTAGTAAGAACACAGGGTTCTGTCATACGCAGGACAGCCGACTTCAAGACACTACCACTGTTCATTATGTGTGTAATAAATTCTATAATTTTTATTCCAAGTACCTTTAACTGTCTAGTTTCTAACCCATCCAAAATTATAATTTTATGAGTTATATTGAATTACTTATGATTTTCTGATTACTGCTGGTCGGTGCAGGGGCAATCCTGGCCGAGAGCAGCATCTTAGTTCTTTTTAATTTTCTGATGGCACACTTGTAATTAATTATTTATTTCCACTTACTAACATCAAGTTATACATCCTATAAGCATTTTACAGAACCTAATCTATTTTGAATTAATAAGATTTTCTCTCTCTTTTGCTTATCTTCTCAGATTAGTAAAACATACCACCATATGCTTATCAATACCCGAATGAACTCGAATAAGACAAGTATGCACAGACATTTTTTTCCATACCACCAGGTGCTGATATGGACTCTATAGATCATGCTGAAACATCAGAAGTAAGGGTGTGCAATTTTACAAGGATCGGATAATGGAATGGTGTAAGCATTTCATACTGATTTCCAAAATCTGAACTTTACAACAATAGGATATGAACCGATCAGATTTGCTTATTCAAACTACCATCTATTATTGGACAGATCACAGAATGGAGTACAACAGCAAGATAAGACACAAATCAAGTGATATAACTTTATGGGAATGCCTTTCTAAAGCTTCATACGTGAAGAGACAACATGTGATTAACAAAAGAAAACATCTTCGCTCATACATCATGTATACCTTGCATATCATGAAATGCTTTACGTGAAACAATGAGAATATGAAATCAACACTTCATACCATTAATTCAGCACAACAAAGGATCATGCTTTTTGAGAAATCAGAGAATCAGGTTGTAAAAAAAACAAAAAAAAACAATAACATCCTACCTCGACGAGAGACAAACCGAGTGCTCAACCTCGCGCGACTAGACTTCTTCTTCGCGATTCCTCTCTTACTCCTGACTCCAAGCTTTTCTCCTATGCTCGCTGATTCACCACACCAATACGTGAAGTCGAGGGAGAGAAGGGAGAAGTACTGATTTGAGGAAGTTTAGAAAGATGAAGAAAACACCACACTCATGGAGGTTGATGGCTAAAAGAGGGCCGGTCCTTTCATGAGATCACATATATAGGTGGTTCACCTCCAAGCCAAGCCATCACAGCCCTCCATTCCCCTCTCATCTAATGTCCAAGAGTGAGTTCAGCAAGAGAGACAACAACCTTCCAACGTGCTTCCCCAAATTCTGCCTTTTCAGTTTATTTGAATTACTAATTAGTTGGGGTAGAGATCTTCTCCGAGATTTTCCCAAAACTGTACATGGCAGTTTTTTACCTTCAATTGAGCGCTCAAATCAAATGCCACCTTGATCCCAAATTTAAATGGAAAACCTTCCTTAAACACTGATTGGCTCATACCAATTTGGTTGTCATCTCATCGATTAGGGAGTTAGGGATTAGATAAAAAAAAAAATCAATTAGGCCCATGAAAGATCCTTCCCCCAAATTGCAACCCACGATTTGCCCCATTATATCTTGGCGCCCCCTTTGATGAAGGGAATATGCCAAGCATCTTCCTTAACTACCAATCAGCTCCTCAATTAATCTAAATTCTAAATCTTTCAATAATTATCATAGGAGTTATTTAGCATTAAAAGCATGGTAAAAACCATTAATTGCCAAAAGAGATTTCAACAAAAGGCTCCCCACGATTTGATCTCTCACATCGTGGGTCCAAGGTGTCCACGTCATCCATGAGGTGGCACCCCACCTCAGACTCCATGTGGTCCTCTAATGGATCTTACACGTCTTATAGCACAGATCGCAGATGAACGGTTACTATAACTTGCACGCGTGATGAGTAGTTCCACCGTGCACGAGTCCTACACCTGGTAACACGTTCACTAGGCCCCGTCACACGTGTACTCACACACGTGACTAGCCCTAGCCCTGGCACTCAACTGGCCCTGGCGTCAGGTGTATCAAACCCTGGCGCCAGATAGGTTACGACGCCAGGCCCAGTCCTCGCGCGCGGAAAAACCTGCCTAATCTGGCAAAACAATTTTAATTGACCAAAATCATCAAGATAGGGTTTCACAAGGCCAAAACGAAATACCAGACCAAAAAGCATGCCGATTACGAAAACTTTCCTATTTTAGACCAGTTTACTAAAATAGCAGTTTCCAAAAACGTACCAATTTTTCGGGTGTTACATCAGAAGACTTTGTAACATTTACTCTGTCAGGATCATTGGATTGCTTCATGACTAGAATGCTATACGCAGCTATATACTTCTTTTTTGTGTGTTAAATTGAGCTGTAATATTAATATGGTTAGTATGCTCAAAGTTGTGAAATATTCTGTTCAAGTTTGCATACACATGTATAATATTCTGAAGTTAGAGAACTCGGCCATTTTTCTATCTGATGTACTACTTCTTGGTTACTGCTGGCTTGGATTCATGTAAGGTGCTTTTTTAAAAAAAAAAAAACAGAACTGATCTTTTGTTTCTTCACACAGCCTCCAGGTACTGCTGAATCTCAGGTTCTAACATTTCCCCCTTCTGTTGTTGGAGATTTTAGTGATAGTCCTTGTGGCACGGGGATGGAGGTAACAGATCCAATGTTTTTGCCTCCTTTGAGCCTTCCTCAGCTTGATGGTTTCAATCAGCCAGTTGCCATGGACACAGAGGAAACGTCCAGCGAACCTCAAGAATTTAGAAAGGACTCTCTGTCATCCACCTACACTGCAACACCACCCTCATTAGGAGAATATGATCATCTTACAAAAGCAGAAGCTGTATTTACTTTTGCTCCTGAGTTTACTGCAGTAGAAACTCCTATGAGTGATTTATCTCTCTCTATCTTTGAAAATCCATATTTACCTAAAAGTCACAAGGTTGATAATGCACACTCAAGCTCAAATGTTTATGTTTATGGTGCCAACCCACCTTCCCTACCTTGTCTGGAAGGATCCACTGACAAGCATGAGAATATTCCTTCAAAAATTAGATTGGATAATCTAAGGAATGATTTGTCTCCCACGCATGGGTCTGAAAAATATTATACACATATTCAGAGTGGGGATAAGCTGAAATTGGATAGACAAATGGTCAGTCGTAATCGTAACCTAATTTCATGCAAGGGACATAAGCTGTCAACGTTAGCCTCTAGTTTTGACTCATATAGTGTGGCAATTTCTCTTCAGCGGAGGAAGACTGAAAGTACAATGGAAGGATGTTTTTGGCTCTCTCTAAAAACTGTGCTAGCTAGTGAATCTGAGTGTCTGATGTTTCAGGCTGCTATGTGCAGGATGCGGCATCTGCCATTATCCTCTGGTAATGTTGGTACTGCTGCCATGTGGGCTTCAAGTAGACATATTTTCTTGGATCATTCCCCCTATGACATGAGTACAAAATCTGAAGCGAAGAAGAAAGAGTCTGTACCTGTTAGAATAGCTGGTGATATTGATGGAGGAGCTGTTAATATAGCTGTCGGTGTTTGGAGGACTGTTGGAGTAACAAAAGGGTCAAAAATTGCAAACTCCCAAATTGAGAGTTCACTAGCCCAACCTCATAATATTTTCAGGGATGAGGATGTTGTAAATTGTGGGCACAGACAGCCACTTCAGGATCTTATTGATGCCATACCCTTTTTAGTTCAACACTCTTCTTCCACAGTTGATGTTTTCCTTGATATTGGCAATGGAGAGGGCCCATATGGTTGGCTTGCACTGCAGGAGCAGTGGATGCGTGGATTTTCTTGTGGACACTCTATGGTCCATGCTGGCTGTGGTGGTCTATTGGCTAATTCCCATTCAGTCGACATTGCGGGTATCAAGTTACTTGATCCTCATTCTGCTGAGGTAAATGGAGACATTTGCATTATTGTTTGCTCATCACGTTGCTTGCTCAAGTGTATATATGATCCATTGAATATGTACAAATCATACATGTGTTGTATGAATAACTTTGTTGTCTTCTGACCTTCATTACTTGTGTTATTTAAATTCACTGGAAACTAATTTTGGGATTCATTTTTAGCACTGATGAAGTGTGTTTCATTCCTTTTGATTTCATTGCTGTTTCCTATCTTAATTTATGGTCTTATATGGGGTGTTATATGAAAATTTCGTTGATGCTGTTCAGTTTTTGTTCCCTTTTATGTGGAAAGATCTGGATATTATTTTTTAACGCATGGTATTGATCATGTTGAAAGTTGATGATAATATGGGAGAGACATTTAAGGCAAAAGGACCATGAAAAGTGATATTATAGCGAATGGTCTTTCTCCTTTGAGAAATTATTCTAGTGGGATTTATTCTTCTCTCTTTATGGAAGTCTGATTTTGATATTTCCAACCAATATCATTGGATGCTCGTTTGCTGTGTATTGTTTTTTAACCTTGTTAGATAACACTATTGTTTCCCAGGAGCTTAAGCTGTTAGGAAACAGATTATCAGTAATATTTATTTGGATGCTTCCTTTTTAAGCATTGATGAAACTTTGCACATGAACATAACTAAGGAGCCCGCAATTGCGGGCCACCAAGATTTGAACACACGACCTCCTAAACCTTGAGGCTCTGATGTCGTGTTCGAGAAGTGTTGTTTCCCAATATCTTTAGTTGTTAGAAAACAGATTATCAACTAATTTAATTTGACAAACCTACTTCCCTGAGTTTCAGTGTCTAGATACGAGATCTGTTACCTTGACGGAAGTTTGCAAATATGGTTTTTTAAAGACTATAAAATCTTCTTGCAACAGGTTCATGCGTCATCTGTAATTAGTTTGCTGCAGTCAGATGTAAAAGCAGCACTAAAATCTGCATTTGGAAATATGGATGGACCATTATCTGTGATCGATTGGTGCAAAGGTCGCAGTCAGTCCAGTGATGCATTAGGAGTGGCAGTTGATGGCTATTCTCCTGAATCCACTGCAAACGAAGCTAAAGATGCCTCCAGTACTGTAACTCTGGGTGGAGAGCCAATAAGTCCAACACAGTCATCAACTATGAGCTCTTCCTGTCCAAAAGGTTATCACATATATTCAATCTGTTATTTTTCTATTTGTTTAAATTTTTTATTGCAATGGAAACTAATAGGATCGTCGACCCTAAATAGTTGGGAAAAGGCGCTACTTGATTATGATTATGATTATGAATGGAAGCTAATAGGATACTATCAGGAAACTGGTGGCAGGGGAGGGACCTTTACCTCCCTTTCCCTGTGCACATACTCTGTGGATAATCATGATAAGCTCGAGAGAGTGCACATATTTAGGACAAATTTAGAGAATATTTTTTTTCTCTTGTGGTATCTTTAGAACCTTTCTGCAGTACAAGTAAAGAATGCCAAAGATTTTTATGGTGTAATACTGACTGCAGATGGAGTACGAACTGTTGATAGATGGTCAAGTCAAGATACATATAGCTCTGAGTCTGAGCAAATGAGCCACTCTCGACTACGTCCTACAGTCATGGCGCTTCAAATGCCATCAGTTCTTGTTGGGTATGGAACAGATATGTCAACCTCCACTCATACTTTTATAATTTGAGTTTGCATATGCTTGTAGCTAAAGTAACTGTTTCTGTAACAGCTACCAGGATGATTGGCTTAAAACATCAGCTAGCTCCTTGCAACTGTGGGAGAAAGCTCCTTTTGAACCATATGCATCACCGAAACATGTAAGACTTAGAAAGGAGCTGAAGTCACAGAATTTTGAATTAGGCTTTCTGGAGTTTTCTAAAGAAGTTTCTACTTAAAATGCTTTTCTTTAACTTTATTTTTAGTTTGGCAGATGACATACTATGTAATATGCCCAGATATCGATTCTCTTACTGCAGCTGCAGCTGATTTCTTTCAACAATTAGGAACTGGTGAGTTTTTTTTTCTTATATTACTTATAAAATTATTTGACATGGTTTGAAAACACCAATCTACACTAAAATTCTTTGAGACGAATCGCATATCTGCAACTGCTTTTGTTTTGATACTGTTGAATGCTGGATTTGGTGTATAGATTTTTCTTCACCTTCCGGCATGCGATCAGCTTTATGAGGACATTGTTGCATGATTTTTTGTTTCTTTTAAAAAAATTTAGACCTTTGAAAAAATAAACGAAAAAATGTATTGTGATAACACTGGTCAGGCTGCTGGCCTGCTATTTTCTGCAGAACATGCTGTCTGCTATGCAGATGATTTCACAGCTGGCTTTCATTTCAGTAGCATCAGCAGCAGAAAAGCCACTTTGCAGGGCTCTTTGAGGTGTAGGGAAGTGTTTTTTTGCACTTCTGTATTTTGTTTACTGAAAACGGCATTTCTGTAACTTGGATTAGATTTTAATTTCCATAACCATGTTTTTGTTTTGCCTTACATTTGATTTACCGTGTTGGAATGTTAACACATTACATGTTGGGAGTATTATTTTCGATCCATCATGTTGGGTTAGAGACATATAATGTTGAGATGATCAGATGTTTGGATCATTTTCCCATCACCTTCACATGCCGCAATAGAATTGGTAGGGACATTGTCAAGGGAAACGCACTTACATTTTGTTAAGTAATCACACTTCTCCTAAAAGCATAAGCTGGCGGTTAGGGCAGGGATAACTTTACGTTAGCACACTACACTGCCCTGCATATACAAGCACCACTAGATTAGCAAACTAGCATAGCTTTTCCATATTTCGGTGGTATTTAATCTCATATCTTCATTTATTGTTTTCACTTTCTTTCTAGTTTATGAGACGTGCAAGCTTGGGACACATTCACCTCTAATTGTGGGAGGCAAGACAGATTTAGCATCTGGGAAGTGGTCCTCTTCTGGGTTTATTCATGTTGATTGCCCACAATCTTTGAAGAAAACAGACACTAATGCTCCTCTTATGGGTTCAATCAGTGATTATCTTGTAGCCTTATCCAAGGGTTGGGATTTAAAGTGCTACCTTAATTCTCTTTCTAAAGTTCTTAAGGCTCTTAAACTGGGTCCAAATACTTATGCAAATCAAAAGGAAGGACGTAGTGGGCCTTTCACGGTATGTAGCCGTAAACATTCATATTAGTGACATTTTTTTCTTTTGTTGTTCCCATTTAAGCTTTACAACTATAAAAAAAAGTAATTGTTGTTACATGACATACAACTTCAGAGAAAATGACTAAAATTAGTTGGATATTTTTTTACTTTTATAGAACGCATCAAATCATCAGGTGTTAGAGTTGGGTGTCTTTATCAGGTACTATCTAATTTCTGTCTTCAATTTATGAAGAAATTTTGGCTTTAAGGCTATATTGGTGCTATGATCTAATTTCCATCTTTCAATGAAAGTCATAGTAAGATAGATAAAATTTGGTTCTTCAAATCCAAAATAGCAGGTTTGTAGATGGAAACTACTCCCTCCAAGAACATTGGGTGTAGCTCTCATATATTTATAAAAAATTTAATATCAGCTATGTATTCTTGAGATATAACGGGCAAAGTTGAGGCAGAAGTTTCTTAACAGGAAGAAAAAACAATGGAGTGGTGCAGAGAGGAAAGAATCTCATAAATTTGTCCATATATGAAGAACATTTAGGTTTAACATCTGAAAAATGTACTGAAGAGTTGTGTGGTCACACACAAAGTAATTGGGGAGCCACACTAGCAAATTTAAACATCTATATATGTTAAGAATCCCATTTATGAATCTGGGCTGATGCGCGTTGGCTTGAGAAACTTTTTCCATCTGTTAAGGTAAATGTATTCCTGCTTCTACATGAATCTGCTGTTGCAGATGCTTGATATGTATGAAGAACTAGCAAATGTATTTTTGTTTAGACTGAGAACGTTTGGAAAATTGCAACTTTTCAGGTTATCTATGTTATCTGCCCATTCCCAGAATCAGTAGCAATTCTGCGCACTATTATCGAGTCATCGGCTGCTCTGGGTTCAGCAACTCTTTCATCTGAAAATCTATCCCTGTTGTACTCTCAGATAGGAAAAGCCCTAAGCTGCTCTATGGCCATTGATGAGACTTCAGGATCAAATATTTTCGCCCTTCCGGGATTCACTGTTCCAAAGGTGGTCCTGCAGATTGTTTCTATAGAAGCTATTTTTGGAGTTTTTAGGTCAGTGGTTAGCGAGCTGGCTCTTCTCAAGGATATAGCATTCACTGTCTACAACAAAGCTCGACGGGTTGGGCGGGCTTCTTCCAGTGACATGGCTTTGTCACCTGGTGCTTCCGGTAGGTCGCAGTCAATTTTAATGCAAATGGTGTCTCCAATGCCTGGGTTGTGGAAGGATTGTGTCACGTCTAGAATTACTGGGACATCTGGTGAGCTGGATGCTAGCCTGAAGTCTGGCGCATGGGATAGTTCATGGCAGACTTCTAGAACTGGCGGGTTAATATCTGAGGCTAACAGAGGGGGGGGGGGGGGACTTCTTCTATCAAGACATCTATCACAAGATTTGCAGAACTCATGAGCGTCCTTAAATAAGGTTGGCCAATAAAATCCACTCTGCAAAATCTTAGCAGCAATTTTCTTTCCCCCAAAATGTCCCCCACATGCGTGAGAATGACAAGAATGTAGAATGCTATGAATCTCATTCTCAGGCACACACCGTCGAATCACCTGGTCCGAACATATTTTAAATAAGTACGGATCATCCCAAAAGTAAGATTTAACCTTAGAAAAGAATAGATCTTTGTCATGTTTGGTCCAATGGGATGGAATCTGACCTATGGCAAGGTAGTTCACAATGTTGGCAAACCAAGGTGTTTTAATTTGGGAAATGGAAAATAACTGTTCATCAGGAAAAGAATCATGTAGTGGCTCTTCATCTTTAGATGTTTCAACAAGGATTCTAGAAAGATGATCGGCTACTACATTCTCAACACCTTTCTTATCTCGGATTTCATAATTAAATTCCTATAAAAGTAAAATCCATCTTATCAATCGAGGCTTGGTGTCTTTCTTGGACAAGAGATGTTTTAATGCAGCATGATCAGAGAAAATAATAATCTTAGAACCTAAAAGGTAGGATCTAAATTTATCCAAGGCATAAACTACTGCTAGAAGTTCCTTCTCCGTAGTGGTATAATTCAATTGAGCATCAGAAAGGGTCTTACTAGCACAATATATGACATGGGGAACCTTATTCACTCTCTGACCTAGGACAGCACCAATGGCATAGTCTGAAGCATCACACATGATTTCAAAGGGAAGAGAGAAATCAGGGGGCTGAATGATAGGTGCAGTAGACAATAAGGTACGAAGAGTGTCAAAAGCTTGCCTACATGCATCATCAAAAACAAAAGGCACATCATGGGCTAGTAGATTGCTTAAGGGACGAGCAATCTTACTAAAGTCTTTAATGAACCGCCTATAAAAGCCTGCATGACCAAGGAACGATCTAACATGCTTCACCGAAGATGGTGGTGGTAGATGAGTGATGAGATCGACCTTGGCTTTGTCGACTTCAATTCCCCTTTTTTAGACTACATGTCCCAAAACAATTCCCTCTTGCACCATGAAATGGCTTTTTTCCCAGCTCAAGACAAGATTTTTCACTTCACAACGCTTGAGCACTAATGACAGATTATGTAGACATTCATCAAATGATGGACCAAATACAGAGAAAAACGAGATGGGTTGGTATCGATGTATCGGTTTAGGGCCGATACCGATATATCGCCGATATACGGCAAGACGATTTTCCATGTTGCCGACTACTAATCCCACCAAAGGGAAATATATGGCTGTCAAGTAATTCTCCTCTAGAGTCGGTCCAGATGCATACTAGCCACCGCCAGTCCTCGGTCCACCCATACAGCAGTGAAGGCTTGGATTCATTTGATTGCTGGAACCCAGTACCTCTGTCTCAGACCCATCAAGCATGGAGACAGATCCCAAATCAGCACTTCCAGACTGACCTAACAGTCCGCTGTTATCATCAGTCATAGCTTTGCAGCCTGAAGAGTATGACAATAAATTCACCATAGAAAGCCCATTACCAACAGCAACAGGTTCAGCCAATATAAAAAACGGTTCAAACAGAGATTCCAAATATCGCCAATATATCGGCGATATATCGGTTTCGGACCGATATATCGGTATTTTTTGAATTTTTTTTTTTTGAAAAAAAAACCTTTCATGTTTGTTTTCTATCCTAATATACATATTTTGAAATTTATTCTTTGTTTAAATTAGTATAACTCATTTTAGAAGCTAGATTGTGAAAATATACGGCAAAAACTAATTTTTGACTACCGATATTTTTTTACACAATATCTCCGATATATCTCCGATATTTCGTCTCGATATTTTACCGATATCCGATACGACATTCCATGGTCGGCAAGACACAAAAGGTCTACAATGCCTCTTTGTCCAAATCCTTCAGCAAGGCTGCCAAATACTATACTATCATGTTCTTCTGACAGTGGAAATATCAAAACAAGGGATATTGTAATCACTCGTATTGGATGCTTCTATGACCTTGAATGCCAAGGTTGATAATTTCTTACGTCTTGTCAACTAAAACTACTTCGTCTGCAAAAGGCGTGCACATGTTTGATGTACCCTATCCTGTATATGTGCAGCCAACTCATCCATAACAAAAGCAAAGAGATAAGAGCTTAAGGCTGATCATTGGTGAAGACCTAGGCTCCGTTTGGTAGCCTTAAAAGAAGCTGGATTCTATCCAGCTTCCTTTGGGAAATAGAGATTTTCCAAAAGAATTTCAATTCACTTCTGTTACAACTCTATTAGTATTAGGCTATTAGGCTATTTACTTATTTGCATTAGGCCATGTGGGCCACTACAGTAGAAATAGGCTATTTACTTATTTGCATAACATGGCCCATCAGGCCCATCATCTTTAGGCCCCTGCACCTATATGTAAGAGACGACTTGTTTGGTTTAGGGTATTGATGAATGAATTCCTAGTTTCTCTCCTCCTTCTCTTCTCTCATCTCCTTCCCTACCCTTTTGCTGCCGGCTTTTGTGCATCCTCCTAGGGTGCACAACAACTTCTTCCGGTGGCATTTCTTATAATTTCCGAAAAAAGATAGGGGCATTTATAAAAAAAACGCGGTTTCATGTGAAACTGCATTTTTTTTATAAACGCCCGTCTTTTTTCAGAAATTACAGCTTTTGCCACCGTGACCTAAATTCATCAAATGAAGTGGATTCTTGCCAACCAAACACCTTTTTTAGAAAACCTAGATTCATATCTAGAATCTAGATTTCCTACTCCTAAAAGTGCTAACCAAACAGGGCCCTAGTGTGACCGGAAATTCCTTAGTCCGTACATTAGTTACTAAATTTCCTATCATACATATCTTTGGTAATATTTATGTATCCTTCTATAACACATTTCTTCTTAAAGCTAGTCCAAATGAGCTCTCTAGGCACTCTATCTAGGCATCTACACTATCTTTTATCTCTATTTTTTTTCATTAGATAGCTCAGAAGACTTTGTAACATTTACTCTGTCAGGATCATTGGATTGCTTCATGACTAGAATGCTATACGCAGCTATATACTTCTTTTTTGTGTGTTAAATTGAGCTGTAATATTAATATGGTTAGTATGCTCAAAGTTGTGAAATATTCTGTTCAAGTTTGCATACACATGTATAATATTCTGAAGTTAGAGAACTCGGCCATTTTTCTATCTGATGTACTACTTCTTGGTTACTGCTGGCTTGGGTTCATGTAAGGTGCTTTTTTAAATAAAAAAAAAACAGAACTGATCTTTTGTTTCTTCACACAGCCTCCAGGTACTGCTGAATCTCAGGTTCTAACATTTCCCCCTTCTGTTGTTGGAGATTTTAGTGATAGTCCTTGTGGCACGGGGATGGAGGTAACAGATCCAATGTTTTTGCCTCCTTTGAGCCTTCCTCAGCTTGATGGTTTCAATCAGCCAGTTGCCATGGACACAAAGGAAACGTCCAGTAAACCTCAAGAATTTAGAAAGGACTCTCTGTCATCCACCTACACTGCAACACCACCCTCATTAGGAGAATATGATCATCTTACAAAAGCAGAAGCTGTATTTACTTTTGCTCCTGAGTTTACTGCAGTAGAAACTCCTATGAGTGATTTATCTCTCTCTATCTTTGAAAATCCATATTTACCTAAAAGTCACAAGGTTGATAATGCACACTCAAGCTCAAATGTTTATGTTTATGGTGCCAACCCACCTTCCCTACCTTATGTGGAAGGATCCACTGACAAGCATGAGAATATTCCTTCAAAAATTAGATTGGATAATCTAAGGAATGATTTGTCTCCCACGCATGGGTCTGAAAAATATTATACACATATTCAGAGTGGGGATAAGCTGAAATTGGATAGACAAATGGTCAGTCGTAATCGTAACCTAATTTCATGCAAGGGAGATAAGCTGTCAACGTTAGCCTCTAGTTTTGACTCATATAGTATGGCAATTTCTCTTCAGCGGAGGAAGACTGAAAGTACAATGGAAGGATGTTTTTGGCTCTCTCTAAAAACTGTGCTAGCTAGTGAATCTGAGTGTCTGATGTTTCAGGCTGCTATGTGCAGGATGAGGCATCTGCCATTATCCTCTGGTAATGTTGGTACTGCTGCCATGTGGGCTTCAAGTAGACATATTTTCTTGGATCATTCCCCATATGACATGAGTACAAAATCTGAAGCGAAGAAGAAAGAGTCTGTACCTGTTGGAATAGCTGGTGATATTGATGGAGGAGCTGTTAATACAGCTGTCGGTGTTTGGAGGACTGTTGGAGTAACAAAAGGGTCAAAAATTGCAAACTCCCAAATTGAGAGTTCACTAGCCCAACCTCATAATATTTTCAGGGATGAGGATGTTGTAAATTGTGGGCACAAACAGCCACTTCAGGATCTTATTGATGCCATACCCTTTTTAGTTCAACACTCTTCTTCCACAGTTGATGTTTTCCTTGATATTGGCAATGGAGAGGGCCCATATGGTTGGCTTGCACTGCAGGAGCAGTGGATGCGTGGATTTTCTTGTGGACACTCTATGGTCCATGCTGGCTGTGGTGGTCTATTGGCTAATTCCCATTCAGTCGACATTGCGGGTATCAAGTTACTTGATCCTCCTTCTGCTGAGGTAAATGGAGACATTTGCATTATTGTTTGCTCATCACGTTGTTTGCTCAAGTGTATATATGATCCATTGAATATGTACAAATCATACATGTGTTGTATGAATAACTTTGTTGTCTTCTGACCTTCATTACTTGTGTTATTTAAATTCACTGGAAACTGATTTTGGGATTCATTTTTAGCACTGATGAAGTGTGTTTCATTCCTTTTGATTTCATTGCTGTTTCCTATCTTAATTTATGGTCTTATATGGGGTGTTATATGAAAATTTCGCTGATGCTGTTCAGTTTTTGTTCCCTTTTATGTGGAAAGATCTGGATATTATTTTTTAACGCATGGTATTGATCATGTTGAAAGTTGATGATAATATGGGAGAGACATTTAAGGCAAAAGGACCATGAAAAGTGATATTATAGCGAATGGTCTTTCTCCTTTGAGAAATTATTCTAGTGGGATTTATTCTTCTCTCTTTATGGAAGTCTGATTTTGATATTTCCAACCAATATCATTGGATGCTCGTTTGCTGTGTATTGTTTTTTAACCTTGTTAGATAACACTATTGTTTCCCAGGAGCTTAAGCTGTTAGGAAACAGATTATCAGTAATATTTATTTGGATGCTTCCTTTTTAAGCATTGATGAAAGTTTGCACATGAACATAAGGTTAAATGGAAAACTAGATTAATGAAGGGAAGCTCTAGAATTGAAAGGTTTAAAAACATGTAGGATTAAGACAGTATATGGTATCTAAGGAAAGTAGAGCCATAGGTAGAACCTTGGTTGAAATAGACGGTCAAAAAGTGCCACAATGTAAGCAGTACCGCTATTTATGATCCATAATCCACAGAGGAATGGAGGGCGATTTGGTACATAGAATAAATGCGATGAGGGTAAAGTGGAGAGCTGCTTCAGGAATATTACATTTCAAATAGGCTTTAAAAATAAATTCTGTAGAACTATTAAACTTGCAATACTAAATGGTGCAGAACGTTGGGCCCAAAAGAAAAGCCATATAGAAAAATTGAATGTAACCGAAATGAGGATGCTAAGGTGGGTGTGTGGGATAACTAGGAGAGATAAGACTAGAAATGAATATTTTTATGAGAACTTAGGGATAAAACCTTCAGGAGAGAAGCTTAGGGAGTATAGATTGCGTTGGTATAAGCATGTTCAAAGAAGACCAGTGGATGCCCCAGTAAGAAGGTTGGAACTTATGCATGTAAATGATGATAAAGAGAGTAAAAAAGAGACCTAAGAAAACTTGGATGGAATTAATACAAAAGGATATGACTATGGTATCCATGTCGCTGACCTCAAATAGTTGAGAAAAGGCGCTAATATTATTATTATGATTAATGAATGATAGTTTAGATGCCAACTTGATAAATTATCAGCCATTAAAAGTTACGCTTGAGCCCTTATCAAAAATCCCACTGGCTTCAAGATAGACCTTCATTTTTGGTGACTTGTGAACTAGTAAATGAACCATTAAGCATTTCATGACATGGTCCTCATCCTCTTCAACCTCTCTTTCAAGTAGATGGTGCCAATTTCCTCCCTCAAGCAGCTGTGCACAACCGGCTGCTGGTGGCATCAACCAATTCTACTCTATCTCCCCCCATATAGACACCACTAAACCCTTATTCATGTCACAGGATCAATAAACTCAACCACAATTTGATCAAATTAAAAAAAAATCCAACCGCACATAAAATACCATATCTGCTTCATCTTTTAGCAACACACTGTTCAAATTAGTGACCAAAGGCACCATTACCATAAGTGATTCAGATCCATGCTAAATTAACTGTAAGCAACGTTCAACCCTTTATAAGTTGACCAATGTACACGTTATAATTCTATAAGATTACTCAACAAAAAAATTAAGCTAAATCTAAAAAGCAAGAATATCATTTATAGAAGCTATAATGCTAAGTTGATACTGCATAAATATACCTCACCAAATTCCAGTACATCGCCTTTAAAGAAATCACCAAAGTCTCCAAACTCAGAAAGAAGTGTTTGGATGTCCATACATCCTCTATCATCATCATCCCAGTCCCAGTGAGATCTAAGTTTTGCCTCCCCTACAACGGCTGAATTGCTTCCCTCAATGCCACTATAGTCAGCCTTGTATGCCTCTTGCATTGCCCCACTTATGAGAGTACCGGTTTGCCCAAATGATTCAGCTCCACCAGTTCGAAGGCGCTTAGAACCCTATAACAAGGAAAGGTGACAATCCATTTAGATGACCAATTTGTGAATACAATGGCCGGCAGTGAGAAAGCAAAAGTTGTTAAAGAGTAAACTGTGATAACTCAATCAAACAGATGGACTTGTGAGTTCAAAGAAAACCCTTTCATTACCATTTTGTGACCATCACTCTCAAATTGGTCATTATAGACACACCAGACCGTTTAGATGTCAAAAAATCAGCATCTGCATCAAGGTCTCCGGGTCCTGTTGCAGTCCCATGGTCACTGTCACCGGATGTGATACTAATGCTGCTAATACTGCTACTGTTACTGTTGCTGCTGCTGTTATGAGTATTTTGTCTTTGTATTTTATTGGATTGTGTGTTGCCATTGCTTCTACACCACGATCTGGACAAACAAAATAAACCTTCGAATGGTGTCACATGCTCAAAAAAATTTTCCTAAAAAAGACTCCACTTCCAACCCAGATATGCCATTCTGACTCCTCTGTTTATGTCTATGCAAATAAGGGAGACAATATTGATGAACTGAGTATGAGGCTCCTAAAGGAACTAGGGCAAACAGAAAAAATCCCAATAGATTTGAAGATATTATCAAGCTATAGAATTCTAAGCACAAGAGGGTTAAAAAAAATCTAACAGTTGCACATTAACCATGAAAACCAGCTTGGCCTGCATTGCATAGGTAACTTCAAAATCCTCCAATATGACTTGTAAGCAAAAATTGATAACACAAAAACACTTCAAATGCTGCTGTATGACTTAGGATCATGTCTTTCTACAGATCAACTACAGAAAATTTTAAGTGCCATATAATAATGTATTGACAATTAAAACGATGTATACGATCATGCTGTATCAACTCATGTAATTCATTTCTTGTTTTTTTAGGGAGGACCAACAATTCAATCCAATCACAGGAGAGAAAGTTTAGATTAACACATGTAGTGGAGATGAAGATAGAAAACCGTCATTAAAGAAATAAAAAACCGAAACCAACCTGTTCAGGAAGGAATATGAATCTGAAAAATTCAATAACTGCCATAGCTCAGATATTGAAGCTCCACCCCAGTTTTGTAGCCATAACCTGAAGGTACACATGGCTGAGATCAACTACAAGATGATCCACAAAATAATCATATAATAGTGTGCTTGATGACATTATTGCTTGATATACCGTTTGAGAGAATATCTAGAAAATGCAGGATGCATTAGTGGCACCAGTACGGCCTCAGGTGGATATATAAATATCCTTTCTGTAGTCGAAGAGGGATCTGAAGTCATCTGATTTAACTCACTTTTTCTGGAGGGCAACTTATCACTTGAGCAACCCAATGTAACTTCAACATAGCAACTTTGCCCCATCAATTGGCAACTAGACGTTTGACCAATAGAATGGGAAGGCAATCCAAGTACGGGAGATCTATTTGAACCTTTATTGATAACCCCACTGGAAATAACTCAAAGTCAAGACACCAAAGATTTAAAAGAAAAAAATCTTGACATTTTCTCCAAAATTGGCACTTTAAACTACAGTAATGTGCTCCAAAACTGATCTGCACATACCTAAGATATACTTGTTTGACAAGATCACTTGGACAGCAACCAGTTACTCGTCCACACATTCCATGGGGAGCAACAATAGCTGACCGAAAATCATTGTTAGAAATAGTTCACAAATATGTAGGATCATATTGCACAGCAAAATTACATGCTACGGAAGAAGAACGCATACATCTTTAATTGGATCAACCCTTCCAAATGATACATACGGTTTAGACATTCTAAAATAAGGTCAAACTTCGGTCATATTTCAACTTAAATAAAAAGAAAAACAAAATTTATTTTTTATATGGTTGTTACAAAAAAAAGCAAGAGCAGTAAATAGGGGATAAAATTAAGAAAATGGAATCTTTCAAAAATATTGCTTGCTCCATCCCATATCTGTTGTATTTGATTTTGAAATGAACTAAATGTCCTATTTGATTTCAAAACGAACTAATTTTAGTTCATGTTCAGAAACCAAATAGGAGATTGCATATGGGGTGGAGGGAGAATATATGTATTGCATCATCTATGCATTGAACTGCAGCAAGTGGAGTATGATTGGGCTCCTTCATGAAATTCACATCAAAAGCAAATTTAGTTCATAAGAAATGAAGGACAAAGAAGCGGAGAAAATAACGAAGTAAAATACAGCACATCACCAAATCAATCATAATGAACATAAGAGTCTACCAGGAAGCCTTTCACCAAAGTCATTCAAGGAGTGGTGCCTCAGTACATTATCCATGTCATCACTGGAAATGGCACGAATATGCCTACACCAAAGAATACACAAAGAGTAATGCCAAATTAATCCCCTGGTCCTAAAGTTCTTTGCAAATTGTTATACTGAAAAGCTGATTAAAATGCCAGCTGACTAAGAAGATGAATAGCAGAAATTGTTATTGGGTTTATGCTTTAACAGAAGCAAGTTAAGGCTACTCAAAGAGATTTGAACAAAGTCAAGCAAGTTAACGAACTTGGCAGATATAATTGCATGGACATATACTGCTTCTTCATTGGCTGAAAAGATGAACTCACATGTAGGCTGAACTCTCCTGCGGAATGTGAAAGAAAAAACACATACGAAATAATTAGAAACTTTTCTTCCAAAAGAAAATATAAAGAAAGAAGAGTAACGTGGAAGATTAGATACCCAAACCAACTTTTTTTGTCTCCATTTTTTTAACAAAACTTCCAATCAACATAACAAGTCAAGAAGAGCTTAAGAAGATACACATCAAAAATAAGGATCCCAAACTCTAGAGAGTAACTCATGCACAATTAGGATGGGAAAATGAAAAGAATAACTAAACAAGAAAATATACAACGTAAGGAAATTCCATTTAATTAGTATTAACTCTGTCCTTTAAAACCAATTAATCACAAGAATAAGTATAAGTACATCCATGAAGTCAGCAGGCCTAGGCTAATAGATAGCAAAAAACAAAAAGAGTAAAATCACTGTAATTAAATATCAAAACTCTCCCTTTCCGGCATTATCATATTTCCTCATCTGAAATTACTTTTGTTCACTATCAATAGAACCAAAGATTTTATACATACACACAATCATATATGCAGACTACACATCCCCATTAAAGCATTGACTCCACTAAAAACAATCAGACTTCAAATTTTGTAGTTTTCTATCAAACCTGGAGTGTTTTTCATTTCGTAGAAATGATGAGTATCTTGTAAATGCATCGCCAAATCTCATATAAGAAAGTGCTGTCAAAGATCTGTCATTATAGGAAAAAATACAATAACATCACTAAGTTTTCTCGAAATAATTGACATCAATAATAGCCATTAAATAGTTGTCTTTAGCAAGTAGGTAACCTTCCAATACAACTTCGTAAAGCCTGAGATAGAGCAGTGGCAATCTCTTCTGAATCCCCTGGAGCAGACCACAGTCCAGCTCCAACAACTATAGTGAATTTTTTAAGTGTAGTTCTGTTAGATTTCTCTTAGCAGTTTAAGCATGCTTGAAACCAGGATAAGTAAAGTCAGCAAAACATAAGAACACATCAGATCTCAAGTACCTCTCAATCTAGATACCGCAGTATGAGCACCTTCAGCAAGAGCAGAATGGCGTCCGGGAAGGAAAAGCCAAAGTTTAATTTTTTCATCCAATATATACAGAAAGAAATGGCCATCAGAGAGAGACTAATGACATGTGGCAGGCTATATAAAAGGAAATGAAAGGGAGATTTGTGTGTATAACATCCATAGGAACATCTTGTCATTTCCTTGCTATCTAGGAGATTTAGAAAATATTGACATATGGATAAGAAAAAAGTTAACATGCACCCGGGCACATATTGTTTAGGAGGGGGAGGGAGGGTGATAATAAACCCGCCTGCCCCGGTATTATGGGCTGCACAATCATAATCGCGTGGCCCAAACATGCTTGCACATGCACTCAGGTGCAACTAACGGGACACCATAAATAAACTTGATTTAGGCTATTTATTATTTTCAGTTACTCAATGCAATGATAATAAAATTATGTAAGTGCTGTCTATTAATGACAGAATTATTCTAAACATTTTTTTACGGTCACCAAGTACATTGCACAACGCCGAAGATGGTCACTTGTTGTATTCATAAAAGTTAGAACAGAGAACAAACTAAAATACACATATATTGCATAAATCAAGAAGTATATGAGAGAAAAACTATACTTCTACATTGATATCTAGTGCAAAGCTCTTGCATGCTTCCAGCGATATATAGTTCCGCAACATATTGTTCTTCATAAAAAAAACTCAAACTTCACATAAATTTACCAAAATCAACATGCATTCAGCAAACATCCTTCATCCTAAACCCTAAGAAGTGAAGCAAAAAGTCAATCCAGTCTTACTTGTGCTGGTTGGATCTCTCTCTCTAGTGCATAGTGAAGGATGCACGAGTTTACAAAAAACAGTGAGGCCACAAAAATTTCCAAAGTTCAATTCAGTTATAACTCTACCTTTTCTCCCAATTTTCTACCAAAAGAAGCAGGAAATAGTTTCCAAAAGCATGTATATCAAGGGATGGGTTTATTTTTATAATGTTTTGTACTAATACAACAGAGTGAGGTCCTAGAAAATAGTGATCTTACCAGGGTTATGCATACCCTGAGAGGGATCCCATGGTCCAACAAAAGAATTAGTCCACGTACTAAGAAATCCTTCATTCTGCAACTGAAGATGTGCTGAAAGCACCAGATTAGTTGCAGCATCTCTCTGGGCTACCTTCACACTACAAAAGTTGTAAATTTGCAACTCATCAAAGTTCAAGTCCCATATATGAAAAGAGATAACACTATGATAAGTATTATGATATAGAGATGACAATCATCAAAACGACGAGCTAACAAGAACATCTTCATATAAAACAACTATATAGGAGAAAGAAAATGAGAAAAGCCATACCTTTTATCAGGCAACGAGTTTACATCAGATTCAGATGGAAGAAACTGAAACCAGGACACGTGTTGGAGCCCTCCCTGCAGTACACATATGATATCAGTTAGAAAAAAATTACATCTAATAATTGCAGTATCTTAAAAAACCTCAATTAATCTATACACAAACAGCAAAAGTACTAGTGTTTTGAAGGAAAGAATTCATTGACAACAGTTCTTAAATATTCAGTTGATTGTCAAATACCATAGAAAAGCCAGCTTAGTATCAAGCATAGAACTTTCTTGAGCATGATACAATAAAACCTACAAATTTATCTTTCAGATAAATATCCCTGTCAATATCGTTGCCAATCCAAGTAATCAACAACCTCCTAGCTCTCAGGTAAAAGTTATGTTTATCGCCAGGCCTAATATTAGACTATATGCAAGTTTGGACACTTCAGTGAACTTCTTCAAGGAGACAGTTTTCCGTGGTGTAGAAAGCAACTACGTATCTAGTTTGAAACATATAAAAGCACCATCTCAGTGTTGGTCAGTCACACTCATCAACGAAAAAAAACCATTCTCTCATGCAATCTTGTGCCACTTCACAACCTGTCAATATAGAGAAGTTTGGTAAATAGCATAGCTAAAAGTATCATAGTTCTAAATTAGGACACTGATGTATTATATGTATTCCTTGCCATGATGTTGTCTGTAATGTACAATCCTACTCCCAGTTTTTCCTTTTTAAAACATGGCAGAAAGAAAATAAGGACAAATGTGAATGCACAAAACAGGTATAGAGAGAATACCAGACATTAAAAAGAAATCCATGTTAGACACAGCTAACATGACAGCTAACATGATATCAGAAGCCATAAAATTTTTCACCACAACATCACCTTCATTTATCAAATAATCAATCATATGCTTTGAAGTTCCATCAAATATTGAACAGCTTTTAACCAAAAAAAAAAAATCAAACAGCTAACATGACACTAATCAAGTATACAATTACTTATCACAGCTTCTGAAGCAAAACAGCTGCTAAATATTCTTGAGGACAAAAAAGAGGTTCCACATCTTTCCATAAAAGGCATCTGATATCATCTGAGATGTACACCAAGAATCCATGCACCATATAAACAGTAAATTCATCACCTATATGCCATAAGACCCACCATTTGCAGGGTTATAAGTGGACTGTCCTCTAGTCCAGTTCTACAATCATTCCCCAACTCAATTCAACAAAAATCATTTCTCTCATGTCTATTCAACTTTTCCAATTTTACTGAATAACCTAATGCTATGGGTTTGTTCGTATACTTGTCCTCTAGCGATCTTATAGATACCTCCTTTTGATATCGTTTTTTTATGGTCCATATTCAAGTCGACAATTTTTAAGTAACCACACATTTTGATTTCTCATATATAACCCTATTTTCTTCTCTTCCCAACATGTCAGTGACACTCAGATCATCGGTGCTAGGCTGGATTAACCAATGTCCATCCGTGGCTGAACATGACACAGACATGGAAAACATATTGTTTCACATTGAGCAGACCGAATGGATAATCTCCAGTCCATGTACAGCCATAATCGTGTCCAATCAATTTGCATCATGTAGTGGGTAGCAACCCACTTGCGGACATCAGAATGCACAATTTAGATGATCACTAATAAAAAAGTGTAAAATAAATAGGAACCAGGCTGCAGAAATAATCACATAGCTATTTTGAGCCAGCATGTAGAAGGAACTACGGCAGACTTTACTTAATTCCTATTCGCATACAAAAATACAGTCGTAAACATAAAAAATAATCAAATTAAAAGCTGAGAGAGATAGAGACAATACAATTCTGAAAACATTCGTCCACATATCCTCCAAGTAAATGACTATGCCGACGCTTCATTCACCAGAGAACTTATAATGAAAGTTTGGCTACATCATCAACCTGTGGAAAATCAATGCATCCTGAATGAACAATCATACAAACATCAAGTACTTGGAGAAAAAGTTAATTAAACACCCCAATAGACAACACCACAATAAGTTTATTTGAAAATTCCAGATTAAAAAAGTTTCAAGAAGTAACAAGAGCAGTGAAATGACATGAAAGCGTCCATTCACAGAATGAGAACAGTGAAGCAACTTTCGACGTAAGAGTAATGAAATCAAAGAATAGAACTCAAATGTACACCGAGTATAAAGATTCTAATATCGTGACATGGAGATGCAAGAAAAGATTATTTATTCAATTTAGTTTTAGCAAGTAACACTACAGCTGACTCAAAAAACAAAAAGAAAGGTAACACTCCTGGATAAAACAAATGCCCCCCTTTCTCCCCCTCTCTCTCTCCAAGATCTTGACATAAAGAAGTGAAAACAAACTACTAACCCAATTTCGTTTCCGCAGGCAACACTGAAAAAGAAATCCCTCCTTCCTTCACTCCCTCTTAACTCGTGATGTTCAGCCAACACCCAGTTAAATCACTGCAGTTTGCCTACTCCAAGTTTCCTTCTCTCATATCATACTTCTTTCTCCAGAGTGCCAATCCTCAAAATCGACTCAACAACACTCCATTTTAACTTCCCCAATCAATCAGTCAGAGAGAGGACCTTTCACCAAGCACTTCTAAAGGTCCCCTCCCTCTATCTCTCCCACTCTTGATGTTCATAAAATCCCTGTTAAACTGCAGCAGTTTTCCTATTTCAACTTTCTTCTCTCTCATCAGACTCTTTTTTTCAGAGAACAAATACCCAAATCAACTCAACAACACTCCAGTTAAACTCTCCCTCTCAACTCCGCAATGAAGAGAGAACCATTCACCAAGCACTTTGATAAGAACAGGACTTGCTTAATTTTTCCTTTGCGGCTGTCAATTTTTCGTTTTCCAGTAATTTTTACAGCATAGAAGCTGAATGAAGGCTTAAAAACTAAACTTGAGCAACATAATCATTTTATTCTTGCATAGCC